>BPTQ01000008.1:88736487-89063119 GCA_019973895.1 Chrysanthemum seticuspe
TGTAAAACTGAGAATTCTAAAACAACAGATACTAGTAGAAACAACACATCCAGAAAAGGTCGCCTGTAGTTCTCCACATCGACATAATAACACTTCCTATTTAGCGTCCGCCCAATTTACCCCATATGTACGTAAGGATACAAAAAAGTACTTTGATAAACCTTTAAAACGCATATTAGGTTCTTGCAATGGTACACGAAACTTCTACTTTAAATCGTACGCGAAAGTTCTACTTTAAATCACTACTCATGTACAGCGAGGAAATACAGTGAAAGTATACACATGCATGTACATAACAAACCTACTCTATAAAGATCTTACCATTAATATAATAATCACTTCTAAGATATCGATATGAAATATTTAGAATGTAAATAGAGTCTGATATCATATGTCACATGACTATAATTAAAACAGTGAGATGTTCTACTAAAAAAAAGAGAAGGTCGTGGTGAATTCAGTGGAAGACGGAACAACCTTAGTGAGGATTTGTCATAAAGTTCATAAATATAAAGTATACATTATCCATCGAAATAATACCGGAAATACAAACAAATTCCAGTTCGAATACATCTTCCGGGTATTCGAACTAGGTCCGGGTTATTCCTTATCCCTTCCTCTCCCTCACAACGGGATCGAGGAACGGATATATTTGAGAACATTTGGGAGTAAACTCCCAACCAACAAGTTCAAAAGAGAAGTAAGTGTATGTAATGCGGATTGGCAGAGAATCAAATATACACACACACGAACTATGAACAAGTAGGCGGAAATAGAGAAGAGAATATTGAACACAAACATTTTGATCACTGGATTGTCACCATAGTTAGCGGTTTATCAACCCACATGAGCAAACAAAAACTTCAAACTCAAAACCAAGAATGCGCATTTCTATTGCGTTAGAAACCAAGAGAATTTTTGAGCAAAAAATGTGAAAAATTAGGTTCTAAGAACATGAAAGTTACAAAACTCCACAATTTTATGAACAAAAATCGTTTTTCAAAGTTTGAAATGCGCACCTAAATGCAAAAATTCGAACAAAAACAAGCACCCACAGCAAGATGCGCATTGGGCAGATCGTCAAAACCATGTAGTTTAAAGTGTAAAAACACAAGAAAACCATGATAACTTCGATAAGGTATTGTTTTTTGACCAAATCTTTGTGTAAACCCGTCTTAGTTTCAATGCTCATTAGGATGCGCATAGTTTTGGGATTATAATGCGCATTCTAAAAGGAACCAAACTAGAAGTTAAAAGACCAAATAAGGCACAAAAGAATGAACCTATTCAGACTTTTATGCAGCTGAAACCTATAGAAAACGTGACACTTCACATTTTCTAGTAAACCCGTTTTTGGGATTTTAATGCGTATTCGTATTCGAATGCGCATCTTAAGGATGCGTATTCTAAGTGAAATGCGCATTTGATGCCAGATGCGTATTCCATTAGGATGCGGATGCAAAGATGCGGATTGAAAACAGATGCGAATTGAAATCACAAAAAGGATGAATGCGCATTCGATTTTGGATGCGCATTGAGGAGTAACAATGCGCATTGAAAACCACAAAAATGCGTATTCACGATGAACCAAGGACAGAAAAGATGCGGATTCCTGTGAAGTAGTTGTTTCCAAGTAAGCTGATGTTTCTAGGTAAAAAATGGTGTGTTCAAATAGTAGTACAGAGTTGGTGGTATGAGATTGATAAAGGGAGTGTGAATATTAGTAGTTGTTGTTGTTGTTAATTGAGGTGTTGTAGTTGTTACCTTAGTTGTTGTTCGATAAATAGTTGTTGTTAAATTAGTCGTTGTATGAGGTGTTGAACCACGTTAAGGTGTTGGTGTTTACCAAGTTGGTGTTGGTTCGGAAGTTGAACACAAAAATGTGAAATTTGATGTACCAAAACTGCTAGACGGGTTACGCGTAGAACGACACCCACGAACAAAAACAAGCTTAAAAACGTAAATCCACGCGTAAAGTTTGAAACTTTTTGCTAAAAACAAGTATTTTAACACCTCAAAACATTGAAAGTACAAGAATCTTGGATTAAAAAGTGTAAAAAACGAGTTTTTAAGAGAACCAAAGATTGCGTTATCTTTACGCGTAAGAACCAAAACTCAAACTTCAAAAACAAACGAGTACACCCAACTATTTGGCGATTGATACCACTGTTAGGTCACTAGTTTTACAAACACAAGTTATAAGAGAAGAGATAAAGGCGGATGAACAAGTATCAAGCACACACACATATAAACTAAGAGACGGTTAGGCGTAATGTATGTGAATGAAGAGAAAACTTGAACAACCAACCCTCAAATGAGGGTTTACAAGAGTTTATATAGGCAAGGAGCTAGGGCAACACTCCCTCTCCTTCCCTATTCCTTATTGGGCCTGGATCAAGCTTATGGGCCTTCTACATAAGCTTGACCTTAAACAAACATAAAGGCCATAATAAAGCTACCTATTACATATGAAATATAAATACTTGAAATACTGTTTAGGAGTGATTCCAACAAGGCAGAAGGTGACTTAAGTGGTGCTGGAAGAGAAAAAAAATCATCTTGTAGAGTGACAAAATTAATATCAGTACACTGTATACTATAGTCTGAGATAAATGTAAGATTTATAAAGTATAGCTATAGAATCTTCACTAATAATATAATTACCATTCTAGAAATATCTCATCCAAACAATACATGTACGTACACATATGAAAGTGACATAAAGGAGCGACATGTACTCATCACTAAATTTCATCTTGAAAGCGCATGCTAAATTTCATCTTCAAAGCACATGGTAACGTTCTTGGATTATACGCAAAATTTCCAAATAGTTTCATGAAAAAACATAGGAATGCATGTATACCCCATTTAACCCGCCTGCGATTTATCCTTCACAATAATACAGCTACACCTCTTGATGTCCGCTGGAAAAGACCTACACAACAAAGATGATCATAGACAACAAAATCTTAAGAGTCAAAATGTTACTAAGAGGGTGTTTCGGTCTCCTTATTTAATTGCATATCAACTTAAGATATATGATGTGGGCATGTGTCTCTCAATAGAACTTTAAAATCCTTTTCTTCTTATTTTAGAGCAATTAAATCCTCAAAATAAGTAGTGTACATACCTACGATGTATTTTAAAAGCGTATAAGCAGTTTGAAAGACACAATTCCAAACACCCCTTAATTACATTCAACCATCAACCCAATGAACACAAAAGAAAAGACTAACTTGTTGCAGACTGTAGACCATGGGGAATCCAGAGAAACTTCATTATTGAACACTCCATAAGCATCATTATACCTACTTGTATTTTGTGTGGGAATATGAAAGCACAATAATAAGCAGTTTTTAGTTTCACATTTCTGTCCAGATTATGCCTAAGGTCTTGTCCAAACATCCCTTTAAAGTTGTTTTTGTCTAAACAACCCTTAAAAATGTTTGTCTTTTGTCAAGAGACCCCCTAAAAATGATTTTGTCTGTCCAAACATCCCCTTAAATTTTTTTGTCCAAATACCTTCCAGAAAGAGCACTGATGCAAGTGTTCCCAAACATGACCAATCCTGCAAATCCCAAGAAGTATATATGACGTGCAGTCCGTTCTCCATAGTATCTAGATAAGCAACATGAATGTCAGTGATGTTTAGCAGCTTATCAATAATTAATTTTATAAACTAATTAGCAGAATTAGCATAAAAAATTATCAACAAAAGTAAATTCATCAGTTTGTCATATAAGAAAGGTTTTTTTTTTTTTAATTTTATTTATTTTTTTTTCACACAGAAAACCATTAAAATGCTCATCTGATTAAGCAGTTAATACAAAACCCATATCACATGATAATACAGGTAGACGTTCACTTTTTTCCCTTTAGTTGAAAAGTCATAGTATTTATCATATGATAATCACATGTATTCATCATTAGCTTACAGAAGGATTTAGAGAATCATCTTTCTTCCAAATGGCCCATGGGACATCCTTACCGAATCATACGACAATGGTTGCAGCCCAAGTCATGTAGTTATGGCCAGCATGTCTGTATGCCTTCCCGATTCCTAGTCATCTCATCTACACTCATTGTTTGATCACTCATATAAAAAATCAATAATCAGCGAAAAAAACAATATAAGTGAATGTGCCAGTTTCAATTAATTTATTAGGTTATCTATAATCTATGTACACCATTTACATTGCACATAAGATTTACCAAAATCAACAAATAGTACATGTTAGATTGCTGTTCAGGGACACTACGAACAAAACCTAGTGTTCCAGAAACAAACACTTGTGTTGTAGTGCATCCCCATGAAAACCAATCATTATTTTTACATCCTTATCGTTCTTTATAGTAATCAGGTTTTGCTTGTTTGTAGGCAAGAAATACTCACTGTTTCCTGGTTCAAATCACATGTTTCAGCCATACTTAATTTCAAATCACTAAATGGAGTCTCAGAGGTGATATTTGCAGCATTTGCTTCTACCCTGATATACGTCAAAGTTCCAACTTCACTTGTCGTAAGATGGCCACCATAATCTACGCACACATGCATAAAAAAGGTAGGTTGTTCATCACTCGCATAATCTACACCTACTCGTCTAGTTTCTCTAATTGTTAAGTTAATTATGTATTAATCATAACTCATACGCACTAAATCTCTATTTAGCACAATATTATTACAATTTATTGTCGATATCTTGCTCTAGTAGGCATTACAAATATATAGCTAATGGAAAATAAAGGTCAATCACACTATTAAAACAATCATTAATCAACATCTCATAATTTCCAATAAATATCTTACGGCCAACAACTTTATTGCATGATTGTTATATTCACATTCCCATCATTTCAAAAACATAATGTAACGTATAACCTTTGCGCATAACAACTTCATGCTTTTGATGCATACATCTCAACTAATAGATAAAAGATATCTTTTATATAGACTATAACAAAACAAAGGTACTAACGTGTTAATGGGCCAAACTTAAGTGGGAAATCTGGTAGTGTCGATTAAACTCAAAGATTACAATTTGCCATGTCTTATATGACAATAAAAATTAAAACGGCTAAGTTCATCACTACGTATAATTGGATATAATGTGAAATCTGCAAAAGTTCCTTGAGTAACTTACGATATTCACAGCAATCTACACCACAGTAGAAAGCAATTCCAAGGCTCTGAAACCTATCATGTCCAGCAGTATCCCAAATCTGCAAGAACAAAAGATTAACTACATATTTAAACCATAACCAACTTTGAATTATATATGCAGCTTATGCAAGGAAAAAAATACCTGTTTACAAAAAGATCCAACTATTCGTGCAATATAAATATATATATATATATATATATATATATATATATATATATATATATATATATATATATATATATATATATATATATATATATATATATATATATTTTAAATCTGATGATAATACCTTGATAAAATGATAGATTTTCTTTTTATGTGTAATGCTTACTGGGAAAGCAAGATAGTGAAGTGTCCTTCGTCTACATTCAGAAAGTTGTAAATTAAAAATCGATATAATAGAGTGAATACGGTTAATAAATTAGAGAATATGGTAATAGTGAATTAAAAACTTGATCATGCAAAAACCATATAGTGTATACAATGACCAGCCTGTTGTCATCCATAGCAATCACAACGTAACCATCGATCATTGTTAAATTCCTCTTTGTTGTAATGGTGTCACGTCTAGTAGGCTTCTATGCTTGCTAATTTTTGGTTCTCCCTAATGTTTCTAAAGCATTATGACTTGCAAATCTAATTGCTTATTTTTAACCCGCTTATAATAGAGATTGACTACAGCATTCATATTCTATTAATGGTTTATCCAAATCACCTTTACATTATTTGGCATAGGAATGGTTTACACTACTTAGATAGAGACCTGAAACGTAATGTAGCTTGAAAAACATAGAAATATTATCAACCCTTCTTAAAACCAATCAGACAGATTCTAAAAGTCCCATAATGGTTTTGACCATTGAATAGCCATGAACAAATCAGGAGGAATAATCACCACTAAAGTTAAAGACCATAAGCTTCACCTAGCATTCTGAAGAATTATACATTCTGGCCCGTTGAAAAAGTTTTCCTAACTCATCAATAACTTTCTTGAAACATGTATCCAGCTTGAAATGATGGGCAGAATTAGTATTAAAAATGGGACGGGACACCAACCAACTTGTCGTTCCAAGAGAACATGGATTGAGTGCCATACCTTGGCATCAGGTGTAGTCCTGTACTTATTCATGACATGGGTGTCACATAACTCAGTCAAAGGGATTAAACTTAAAAAAGGAGCATAAGTAAGAGATATGAACAACAAATGAGGTCATGCACATAGAATAATACGAAACATGGTTATAAAAACATAAATATTCAAAAATTAAAAAGTATGTTTACCTTACATTAGAGTCAATACCAAGGTTTTAAAAATCTCAAAAGTGGTTATATCAGCTACTTGGTCCTCGCTTATTGGATACAACTTCAATATTTTGTCACGAAATGGAAGCCAACAAAATTCATCGATGGTTTGCTATCAATCATAAATAACATTAGAATATAAGGTGATGCTCAGCTTAAAGTTATCCAAAAAAAGGTACCATAAACAACCTAAAATCAAGAAAAAAGTATGACACAAGACAAATCCATTAAATATCAAAGTATTTTTCACTGCCTTTCCCCATTCATCGTCCTTTAAGTTATTTTTTCAACAAAAAAAGACATAAATGCCATGAGTTTTTCTATGTTATTGTTTCTGGAATGACAATAACTTTTATTACATGAGATATATACAATTATCTACTATGAGTATCACAATGTATCGTTCCTTATCCAATTACCTAAAAACAGGTCCATATGGAGTTTATTGGGTTGTATTATACTATTATGTATGCAACACTCAAAAATTGGTAGAAAAGTTTTGCCATTTCAGATCATAAACTTGCACAGCTGGGACTGTGTTTGGTACTGCACATTTTCGAGCTTAAAGTTAATAAGCTTTAAACTTAAAAAGAACACCTTATTTGTGATTACTAATGACTTTTAGCCCCCATGGCTAGCTATACAAAATAAACACTTATACAACATAATTATGTGTGATAGTTAGATTTACAAAACTAAGACTAAATCACTATATCCGATGCCAGTATATAGTTTAAAGAAAACCTTTTATTAAAAGCACCAAAAGTCAGTAGTATAATACTAACAAAGTCACAAAGAGTTTAATTTGTACCTGAAATTTATTAGTTGGCTGAACATAATAACATGTTATCTTCCAAGTGAATCCAAAAATCAGTTCGGGTTTTGCACACTTTTCAAACTTCTCCTGTAATGATTCTGAAAGCCGAAGTGATACTACTACCTCAGACATTGTAGGTCATATGTTGGGATACTATCCAAACAACGGTATGCAATATGGGAGAACTCCTTCAAACTCTTAGGAGACACTTTACCACTTATTGCAACAACAACAAGTTAATTCAAGTTTCCTTTTTTCACAAATATTTGAGCCCATGTCGCCAAACTCAAATCCTTGTCCCCATCAAAGGATTTCTTTCCTTCAAGATAACAGTTTAAACAATACCACTCCAATGGCAAAAACATCAGTTTTACATGTAAAGTTTAGCAACAGCTGATATTGCATATACTGATTATGAAGATCTATAAAGGAAATCTATACTTTAGGAGAATTTTGAATGGTTTCACCATTCAACCTGTTTTGTAAATATACCTAACAGACTGCATATGTTGTCTTTCATCTGAATATACCACTCCTTGTTTATGCAGTGACCTGATCCAAACACGCATTGTTTCTGCATAATTATTATCCAAACATACCTTATTCTTAACTTTGTAGTTTCCTGATCCACCCTTGAAGTTGCACTTGATTCACTTGACGATGATGGTCCACCGTGAGCTGTTGAAACTTGTGGGCTGTGAGCTGACCCATGAAGAGAACTATCAGATGAACCTGATGAGGAAGCATCGGTGCTTCCTCTTTCTAAATCAATAAAATGATGATTTTCATGGTTCTCTAGACGTTTTGTCAGCAAAGGGTAATCGTCTGTTAGATTATTCTATTCTTGAGAGGTAATAGCCATCCTAGACCAGAAAACATTAGAGAAACGATCACATCATTGATGCAATCGTCCAATATATCAAATTGGATAAAATTTTCATACACGCATGGTATTATTATGTTAACATGTACCACAAACATCAGATATGCAGCGTAAGCAGTGTTCTACAGAAATAAAAAAAAGTCGACTTATGAGCTTTTCCAATTCTCAGAAAGTAATCTAATCCAAACACCCTCTATGTGATCATTTTAGATAAACTAAACTATATTAATCCAACCAAAGTAAAAGAATGGAATTAAATGTACCTCAAGAGCAGCACCTTCATTACGAAGAGTCTTGATACCTTTAGATTTTCCGTAACTAAATTTTTGATACCTTTAGATTTGCTGTACACCCATTTTTTATTAATTCTATTTGACTGAAGTAAATTAAGGTTTTTAATTAGCGATCAAGGGTGGCTATTGGAAGGAAAATGCATATTCTGGTTCTGCTTCTTAGTGATTCAGTTATGTGTATTGACTGAAGTAAATTAAGGTTTTTAATCAGATATGTAGTTTAGTTAACATTATAGATAGCCAGCTGATGTCTCCAAGTCCAAATCCAGATAATAAATTTTAAAAAATTGCAAAGAAAATAATTATTTAAACCTGGTTCCATCAGCGCTATATGCCATTCTGGTGGATGCATGCCCGAGAGCATTATAGTCAACTCTTGAAGCAAAAGTGTCATACAGCCAATCCTTTATTTTCCCATCAGTGACTGTTGAGAAGATAAACTGGTACACAGAGAAAGTAAGATTCACACATGTGGAAAACTAGAAGGGGAGGTTGAATAGTTTTACCAATTTAAAACTTCCTTTTAAATATTTAGATCGACTTATGTCAATCTATTTGGTTGTTTATGTTGGACGTTGATAGATATATATATAAACGTGTAATGAAAGATAAAGAGTAAGAAGCACATAACCACGACACAAGTATTTATAGTGGTTCGGCTACAAGGACACCTTCCTTGCCCTACTCCACTCCCCGAGTCACCTACTCGAGAGTTTGTAAACACTACACCAATCTCCTTATGGCGGAGAAGCCTTCACAATGTCGCTTACACCTTTTTCCGGTACAAAGCTAAATACCGAGTTCTTTCACACCAAGGTGAACCACACCTAACACAACGTTTCCTACCCTTTATACGGTGCTAGGCTAACCACCGAGTTCTTTCAAACCAAGGAGAACTAATCCTATCACAACGTCGCCTACCCTTTATTAGGTACTAGGCTAAACACCTAGTTCCATTACTATGGAGGAACGACTACCCATCACAACACAACACCTAATCTCAAGGAGATCCACTCCTTGTTACAACACCATCAAGGATATCACCATCCTTGGAAATAAACAAATACTTATATGTATAACGATGCACCTCATCAATTATACGACCTAGGCATTCTTTCCTAATGCCACTTGATTTGATTCTTAGGCATCCTTCACTAATGCCTTTGACATAACGCTTGGTACCCTTCACTAATGCCTTCGTCTTGACACCTTTAGCATTCTTCACTAATGCTTTTGACACGGACAGTAAGCACCTTTCACTAATGCTTTCATCTTGACACTTTCGGCATCCTTCACTAATGCATTCAACACAACATCTACGGAGGAAGAAAGAACTATCAACAAGAGAACCTCAATTGTCTTGATGATGACGAGGCATGGCAACTCATGGACTTGAGCTTGCTCAACTTCAAGAAGTGGTGATCTCGCCATTAAGAGGAACCTAGAGAATCACACAAAAACAAAAGACAAACTACATAGATCTCTTGGATCTGAGGTTAGAGAGGTATAATACTTGGGGAAAGTATATGTGAAAGTGGTGAGCAAAAAGAAAGAAATGGCTCACTATTTATAGAGGAGAAATTCTACTGTTCCCCGGATCCCGCGGATCCCTCCCACAAGGGATCCGTCTAGCACAAAGCTAGGGATCCGTGGGACGCTCCTCTTTGCCGATCGGTATTTTTGGTTATGGGTCATGGGTTATGGGTTGATCCATGGGTTTCTTTCTAGATACAATGTATCTCAAGGATACAATGAACTTGGTTAAGTGGTTTATATAAAACCATGGGTTATGGGTCAATACCATTTGCTAGTTTTTACCCATTTAGTATATACGTGTTTTTACCCATTTTAGTATAAACATGTTAGCCCAATATGTAAACACTAGTTGTTGTACATATGTATCTAAATCATAAAATCACTTATACTTGTTTTAGTGTTTTATGTGAAAACGTAAGTGTGTTAGGAAACTATTGAATCAAACTATTTACGTATTTTATTTGTTTCGTTAAAATGATTTTACGTTTGTTATCGACAAAACATTAGAAGATCGTAAAATATAAATAAACTTTTTTACGGCTTATTTGTATTAACAACACATTAGCAGCTGCTATTCAATCCGTAACAAAGGATAAAATAATTTTCTATATGAAATAACAGCATAGTAGTAAATCGTAAATTGGATCTCAGATTTTGTTGTCCATGGATCGAATTGAATTACATATTCACTTCGAAATACACAAAATACTCTCACATAAACTAAGTATAGATGGGTTGCATTAATCACGAGGATCTGATTCTTACTCATCCTAATGACGTATAGACCAAAAGATACTTTCATAAATTTTACTTCGTTGTTCATTAAAATAGCAAGTAAAAAGACTGATAACTATTTATTTAAGCAAAAGACTACCCAAAACTCCACAAGAAGTAAAAAAAATGGTTAAGGCAATAATTCTGATTATAACTGTATATTTTCCTTGAAATGTGGACATACAGAATATACCGGTGCTTCATGACCCTTGAATGTATACTGTTTTGTTCCTGTTACTGCATCCCACACCTGTAGGTAGCTTTATCTTATACAAACGATTTTCAAAACCATATTATACTATAGAAAAGCAGATTGGTAGAAGGCAAACCTTTATCAGCCTATCATCTCCACATGTCACAATGCAAAGTTGTTTGTTTGGGTATGCGAAAGAAAGATCGTTAACACTTCCAACATGAGCCTCAATCTGTAACGAAAACAAGTTAAAGGTGTTGCTCATATGAATCATAGATATCTTGCAATTATTGTAGAATAAAAAAAAAGGTGAGAGCACACACACACACCTCTAAGTGGTTTCGGATATCCTCACCGCCATGATATGAATATAATTGCACAATGTGCTTTGAGTATGCAACACCTATATGAAGAAGTTCCAAGATAAGAATGCAATTTGACAACAATTCGTTACTTTACGTAATACTTGCAGATATGTCAAAATGAATTGAAACAAACAGACCATCTCCACAACACATGCATTTTAAATTGTTTCAAGATTAAGCAAATGAGCATCATAATCCGCAAATAGATAACGGCACAGCTAAGGTTATAATTCAAGAGAATATAGATTCAGGGAAAATGTAATAGTAGAATCCAAACAAAGATAACAGGGATCAAAAACTAAACTCTGACAGTATTTTAAAAAGGTTGGATCTGAAGAACTAATCTTCATCATCGATGACCTTTGTGCCAAGCCCCTTTAGTCCTTCTGCTGGGATCTCTGCAACAGTGACAAGCGAGTAAAGCTCTTCCTTAGCATCTTCATCATCATTCCTCTTCCTTGCGATTCAGACTCTAACTCTCCTTGGGACACTTCTGATACCCCTGCTCCAAACGTGCTTGTTAAGCTTGACGTCTACTCTCACGTCTATGGTACCCATGGCCTTCTGAGCAAACTTCCTGATCTCCTTGATGGCCTTTGGTGCCTTCTTCTTGAAGGTACTGTCAAAGACAACAAAGATGCAAATATTAGAAAATCAAACAATAACAAAAAGTTTGTTGTGTAAATAGTGCTCAAAATCCCATTAACACAGATAATGTATTGGTAACATTTATACAGGAAACATGGCCTGAAACATAAATTTGTTTAGTAGCTATTAGTTTAGATATTTCAGTAGCAGCAACGACATAACTCAAAAGGAGACACACATGCAACATCAATATTTTCTTACAAACCTGTGATGAAGAAAACACAGAACGATCATTAGATGAGATTGTGAGGGAAAAAGGATATTAGGGTTTTTAAAGAAAAAAATATAATGAACCGTATATAAGTTTTTACATATATGTTTTGTTTAGGGTTACTTAAGCTGTAGGGATTCTCCTACATAATTGGTTGCATAGATTTATAATTTTGGACTTGCAACATATATTCCAAAAAGTCATGTTGCCTTAGTGGTAAACACACATTATATTCAACAAACCAACCAAGGTTCAATCCTTGCAAGGCTATTTTTTACAAATTTTTTTCGAAAATAATTAAATAAAATCCGAAATTTACAAAATAAGAAACTAAATTAAAAAATTATTGCTTAGGTGGATAAAAATATTGCTTAGTTAGACAACAAATAATTATGTGGCATTAAATTAGATTATGTGCAAACGTAGTTTTCATAATTTTTCATATATATATATATATATATATATATATATATATATATATATATATATATATATATATATATATATATATATATATATATATATATATATATATATATATATATATATACACATATATATATATATATATACATATATATATATATATATGATAAATATCAAATAAAAAGACAAATATCCGTAAAAAGATAAAAAGATTTTTTTTTCAAAAAAAATTCTCGAAAAATTCCAAACATTTTTCACAAGATCGGGTATGATGGTGCATTAAAAATTTGTGAAAAACTTTTTTCTAAAAGTGGATATTTTTTCCGAAAAAAATTATGAAAAATACGTTTGCGCATTAAATCTTTTTTGTTGTGCATAAAAAATTGGTTTTTGCACCCAACTTCTTTTGACTTTTTTCATCAAAATAACATTGCGCATCTAACTAAAACAAGTTGAAAATTTTGTGCATTAAAATTTTTTTGCGCATCAAAGTTCATTTTTTGTGCATTAAAAAAAACGTATCAAAACTCAAAATTATAAAAAATGTTTTCACAAACGTTTTATGCACCAACATACCCGATCTTGTGGAATTTTTTCGGAATTTTTGGAGAATTTAAAAAAAAAAAACAAATCTTTTTATTCTTTTTACGGATATTTGTCTTTTTATTTTAACTTGTTAGGAATTATATAACAGTGGGTTCCTTCAAATAAAGGATCATGCTGATAGTATTATAGTTTCTGCTGATAGCATGGTTTATGCGGATAGTGCAGTTGCCACGGATAGTTATTGTGTTACTGCAGATATGTAGTTTCCGCGTTATTAGTTATTTAGTTACGATATGCATGAGATAAATTAGGAATAGATAGTGCATATCTTTTACGTTATTAGCAAGCTGCAACATTAGGTTTCTTGTACTATAAAAGAAACTAGCGGCTAGGGTTTGATGTACGTTTTTCAATAACATTGTTAGTAATTCAATATAGATCCATAGAGGATCAAACAATTGGTGTTAATTATCTTCTTAAGTATTGTATTTATTTTCCGCGTGAATACAATTCTAGTAAAGGTTCTCCATAGTTTTATTGTGATTACACAGGTTAACTACACTCTTTCTAAGGCTCATAAGATCTATCTGGGACTGAACCCAACAAGTGGTATCAGAGTCTTGTGAGAATCTTTTTTAGAAGACAATCTTACTCTCTTTCTCAAAACCATAACAATGACATCATCAAAACATTCAGATTCAGATAATGAAGAACAACTTGAGCCATCAAACACCCAATCCACTATTCAGCAGGTAGTTACCACCATGTCCAACACCAATGCAAAATTTCCCTACCTGAAGAAGGACGAATATGACATATGGGCTATGAAGATGGAAAATTATATCTCCAACATGGACATCAATCTCTAGAACATTGTTCTAAAAGGCAACAGTAAGAAGGCTACTGGAAGAGATTCTGATGGGAATGTGATAATTCTTCCAGCAACAAGTCATGCAGAACAACTTGCACTTCAGAGGGAAACAAAGGCAAGGACTACCTTGCTTCAAGCTCTTCCAGATGAGCATATGAGTGACTTTTATTATCTTAATGATGCTAGATAAATCTGGAGAGCAATAAAAGCAAGGTTTGGAGGTAACAAAGAGTTTAAAAAGATGAGGAAGTCAATGCTCAAACAGAACTTTCAGGAGTTTTCAATTTCTGAAGAGGAAGGCATACACAAGGGGTATGACAGGTTCTAGAAAATCCTCAGCCAACTAAATCAGATGAAGTCCAAACCTGACAATGAGGAATGTAATCTCAAGTTCCTTTGTGCTTTACCTTCTTCCTGGAGGTAGGTTTCTCTCACACTCAAGGCAAAGGGAGGCCTTGACTACTAAGCTTTGATGACTTATACAATAAGCTTAGATCCTTTGAAATTGATATCAAGGGTCATTCATCTTATTCTCCAACTCCAACACACTCAGCTTTTGTTAGTGCTACCAGTGCTAACACAATGGTGTCTTATGCTGAAAGTCCCACTTCTTCATCAGCAGCAACCAGAACACACACTTCTTCTACAAGAAAATTAAAGTCCAATTCTGTGATATAGGATATGCTTCACTCTTTTGTTGCTGAAACTGAAGACCAACATCAGTTGGCCTATGAAGATTTTGAACAAGTGGATAAATGGGATTTGGAGGAGATGGACCTCAAATGGCAGATGGCCATGCTTGCTGTGAATGTCAACAGGTTTGAGCCATGCTCTGGGAGGAAGTTTGGCTACAAGGGAAGAGAATCAGCCAGGTTTGACAGAAAGAAGATCAGGTGCTTTGAATGTAACCAACTTGGTCACTTTGCTAGAGAATGTCTAGACAAGAAGGGAGGTGACAGAAGAAGGTATAATGCATACAAGCTCAAGGAAGCTGAGGAGGTGAAAGCTACAGCCTTGCTGTCTTTGGAGTCTAGGGTTGATTGGGATGAGCATGTGAATGAAGCTGAGGATGACAATCCTCAAGTTGGATTGGTTGCTAATACTGCTAATGCGATTGCACTAATGGGCATCACTTCTCAGGTACAAAGTTGTATGTTTGGTTGTAATGCTAAATATGATGCTCTTAAAAGTGAATTTGATGATGTTAATGACCAATATAAAGAATATTTTATTCAGGTCCAGGCCTATAAGAAAACTGTTAAATCTTTAGAAAAACAAAAGGCCTGGTACCAACAAAATCAATTGGCTCTTGAAGAGAAAATTAAAGTTTTAGGAAGAGATTTGGAAAACACCTCAAACAAGCAAAAATTTAACAAGAAAGAATATGCTGAAAAAGAGGGTCTTCAAGCTAATCTAGATTCGGAGGTGGCTAGGCATAAACAGTGGCAAGAACAGGCTAGAAACCTAGATAAACTGTGGAATAGTTCAATGTCTGTTAAAACTAAGATGACGTTAGGCTTCAAGGACTATATTGGTCCAGATGAGGTGTATGACCCCAATGAATACAATGTTTTTAATCTTGTCACTGATGAAGAAGAAGATAAATACAGAAAACCTGTTAAATATATAAAACAAGGTGAAATGCATTCAGTTCCTTCTTCTATAAATGGTATTGTTAGGCCACCTAACCCAGACTCAGACTCAGATGAATCACATATGACCTATGGTCAAAAGTCCAATAACTTATCTCACACTGGCAGTGAATCTAATACGTTTGTCTCTTGTTCTTCCAGTGATAGGACTTCAGAGACTCAGTCTAAAGATTATGCCAGTTGTGATTCAAGTGAAGAGTCTACAATGCCCAAGTCTGCCTCTTCCAAGCCCTATACTGCCCCAAGAGTTGCTGTTAATGAATTTTCTTCAAAGACAGCTCATTTTAGAAACATTTCTTATTCTGTTGATTTTGTTAAAAACAATTCTGATTTTAGTTGTGGCTTGAATAAATTTTCTTGTGATAAGACTATTCCTGTTTTGAACAAGCATTTTAAGAAGAAATCATGTTTTGTGTGTGGTAGTACATTTCATCTTATCAAAGATTGTGATTTTTATGAGAAACAGATGGGTGTTTGTACTAATCAACAGAGATATAGACCTATATGGAATGATGTGACCAACATTCCTCCGTTTGTTCCCTCTAGAACACATATGAGGACCAGCAGAACCAATTCTGCTGGTAGATCAGTTGCTGTTGGTAGACCAGTTCCTACTGGTAACCTAGTTTCTGCTGACAGGCCATCTTCATCATGTTGGAGAAGAAATGTTTATAGACCATTATACAGACCTACTAGTACTTATTTTCAAAATGGATACATGCCTGTTAATAATGACCTTTTGCATAAATGGGAGGCAAGGTGGGATACTGCTGTTAAGCCCTAAGTAGGTTGCTCTTGGACACACAATCGACCATCTTTTATGAAAGGTTGCAAGAACAATAGTGGATCTCATCAATCTGCAGGTTTATTTAATATGATCCACAAGGCAGGCCCAAGTCAGTAATGACTTGGGTTTCCATGTATACTAATGTTGTTAAGATTTAGGCATTATTGATAGTGGTTGTTCTAGGAGTATGACAGGGAACAGAGACAGACTTCATGATTTTGTATCTCTTCAAGGAGGTACTGTTACTTTTGGAGGAGGAGATGGTAAAATTACAGGGAAGGGAACTATTAGAACTTTCAAGCTGGACTTTGAAAATGTGTATTATGTGGAAGAATTGAGAAACTTCAACCTATTTTCTGTGTCCCAAATTTGTGACAAGAAAAACTTTGTGTTGTTCACTGATACTGAATGTCTTGTTCTCTCAAAAGATTTCCAGATACCTGATGACAGTCAAGTTGTTCTGAAGGTTCCAAGGAAACAAAATCTGTATACATTCAATCTTAATGAAGTTCAGCTTGTAGGTGATTTAGCTTGTTTGGTGGCAAAAGCATCCTTGGATAAATCTAATAAATAGCACAGAAGGATGGCTCATGTTAATTTCAAAACAATCAACAAGCTGGCAAAACTTGGTTTAGTTCATGGACTTCCTTCCAAGGTCTTTACTAATGAACACAACTGTGTGGCTTGTAACAAGGGAAAGCAACACAAGGCTTCCTATAAGTTCATTACAGCTGTCAGCACTATCTCTGAGCCCTTGCAGCTTCTATATATGGATCTTTTTGGTCCTACATCTATCATAAGCATTGATCACAAGTACTATAGTTTGGTGGTTACTGATGATTATAGTAGGTATTGCTGGGCATTCTTTTTGGGGACTAAAGATGAAACATTCCTGATTCTTCAAGACTTTATTGCCCTGGTAGAGAATCAGTTAAATAAGAAGGTTAAAGCCATTAGGTGTGACAATGAGACAGAGTTCAAGAATGCCAAATTAATAGAGCTCTGTGCTACAAAGGGGATAAAAAGGGATTATAGCACTGCCAGGACTGCACAACAAAATGGAGTTGCTGAAAAGAAAAATAGAACCCTGATTGAAGCAGCAAGATATATGCTTGCTGATTCTAAGTTACCTACCATGTTCTGGACTGAAGCAGTCAGCACTGCTTGTTATGTATTGAACAGGGTGTTGATAACTAATCCTCACAACAGGACGCCTTATGAACTTTTGTGTGGGAAGATTCCTACCATTAGCCACCTTAAGCCTTTTGGTTTTCATGTCACCATCCTTAACACCAATGATCATTTGGGCAAGTTTGATGGAAAAGCTGATGAGGGATTTGTAGTAGGCTATTCAGCTCATAGTAAAGCTTACAGGGTGTACAATATCTCCACAAAAAGGATAGAAGAGACACTGAATCTGAGATTTATGGAGGACAAGCCAAATGTCCAGGGAGCAGGTCAAGAATGGTACTTTGATCTTGACTATTTAACTGATCACTTGGGTTATACTCGTTATAAATCTAATCTTCCTGCAGAACCATAAGATGCTTAAACTAACATTGCAGGTTCCTCAGATGATGAGTCAGATTCAGAGTGTGATGAACAAATTATAGTTGTTCCTTCTGTTCCTACTAACCACTTTTCAGGTACCAAGAACACAGCTGCTTCTCATAAAATTTCAAGTGATCTGGGATATGCAGAAGAACTTGTGAAGCTTCAACGCCAAGATCATGCTGCAAAGGATGATGCTAAAAAGTTTGGTTATGAGTTCTCCAAAGAAACAGAGGAACTCCTAAGAAAGGCAACTATTGAAGCCCGCAGGAACTTTGATGATGCTGGTAGTATACATGTTCCTGCTGGTAATGTGGCTGATCCTTCTAGTAATGGGTCAGTTGCTGCTGATGTCGATGCTGCTGGTCATGTTCCTGTTACTTCTGATAGTGATGCTGTTCCTGTGGTTCCCTCCAATACTCCATCTGTTGATACTTTAGGATTTGAGGCTTCTCCCACCAGATTTCCAACTCCATCTGACTTAGCTAATTCACAACATTCCAGCTCTGAGTTGGATGGCATTCATCATTTGTCAAGATCAGGCATTTTTGATTCTTCTTCTTATGATGATGACTTTGGTCCCACGATTACTAATCTAGCGACATCACTTGATGTTAGTCCAAATGTCACAAAGAGGATTAACACAGTTGATCCACAATATCTAATCATTGGTGATCCTACTTTCTCTATGCAAACTAGAAGCAGGATCAAGAAGACAAAGTTTGGTGAATCTGCATTTCTCAGCTACATTCAGGATCAACATAGGAACAATCATATCGACTATCATCATTGTCTATTTTCTTGTTTCCTATCTCAAGTTGAATCTACCAGTGTTGCACAGGCACTCGCAGATGATGATTGGGTAGCTGCTATGCAAGAGGAGATGCAACAATTTTTGAATCAAAATGTGTGGGAACTTGTTCAGTTGCCTCCTGGTAAGTATGCTATTGGAACAAAGTGGATTCTCAAATGTAAAAGGGATGCAAGGGGGATTGTGGTTAGAAATAAGGCTAGGTTGGTTGCTCAATCTCTAATCATTGTTAAAAATCCTGTTTTTCATCAAAGAACTAAGCACATAGAAATAAGACACCACTTTATCAAAGATGCTAATGAAAAACACCTTATTCAAGTGGTTAAAATCCATACAGATGAAAATATAGCTGATTTGTTAACAAAAGCTTTTGATGGTCCAAGATTTCAATATTTGGTTGTCCATATAGGCATGATCAACCCCTGATTGGTGTGTTTGAGGGGAGGATTGTGCCTAAGGGGAGGTTTCTAGTGTAAGGGGAGGATTTAAGTTGTATAGTTTGTATCTTTTTGCATATTTTGTGTATATAGTTGTATATATTTGTGTTGTATGTTCTGTGTTCTACTAACCATCTTGCAGATCAAGTTTCAAACAAACAATCAGTGGGAACAAATAACAAAAGAGCAAGGATAAAAGTCTTTTATTCATTAAAACACTGCCTTCAAAGATGCAGTGAGGACAATACAAGACTCTTTACATAACAAGCATGACTCAACACTCCTCCAGACCCAACACTCCTCCAGACTATGGCTTCAATCTTCAAGGCCTCCTCTATGGCCTCCTGTTTCCCCACTCCGGCATCCTATGATGCTCTTTTCCCTGCCTGTCCACACTAGCACTGCAGCCAGACCCATCACAGTGGTTCTCTTGGTGGGGTTTGATGTAGAGGGTTGGGGGTTTGGAACTGAAGCACCTGGTGGTAGAATAGCAAGAGGAGCAACATTGAGTGGCCTGAAGTTGCGTGGCTTGTAGGTTGGATCATTAACCTCATCATCAGTGTCTTCATTCATGGCATTGAGCTCATCACTGGATACTTCAAACTCCACTTGAGGAGGAGGATTGGGAACATCTTCATCTGAAGAAGTGTATGCAAATGGTGACTTATTAGGAGGCTCTCTAGAGATGTAAGTCACACTGTTGGATGCACCCGAAGGAAAGTAGTTAAGCCAGTTTGGTTCACTGTCAGATGATGATAGTTCAATAGGGTGGTTTAGCGAGTTGTTCATAGTTATTTGGTTGTTATTCTTTTTTGCTGATTAGGGTTATGTGATTTGTTTGTATGGCTGTTGATGCAAGGGGTTGGTTTATAGGCTTTATGGTATCTTAGGTCGGTAGAAGTTATGGTAAATATTGATGGTTGGAATTTGTATCGCTAAAAGTTCTGATTGGAGACTGTTAAGGCACTGTTATGGGTCAAAGATTTGATTTGATTTCTTCTTCATTGATGCTGATATTGTGATTGTTTCTGCTGATGAGCTGTGGATTCTGTTGGTAGCTTTGGATTAGTAACTACGGACAAAAGTTAATTGGTTTCTACTGTTTGACTGCTTGGTTTCCGCTGGTTGACTTTTCATTGCTGCTGATTTTGATAAAATTTAGGAATTTAATTCGGGATTTAATTAAAGTCAAAATTGGTCAACGATTTGTTCCGAATCTGCTGTCAATTTAAACGACTATTTTGGGTAACTCATTTAAATAGTCAAATTGTTAGGAATTAGAAAATTCCATAGTAAAGAGTCGGTCACCCCAAGTGTTATCTAGCATAAGTTAGCTCGTAGACAAATCGTTAGTTACGTTATTTACTGTTTTATTAATTAGTTATTAGCCTAGTTTAGCGTAGTGTAACACCGTGGAGAAAGGACGGGTCTTTACCCACTGTATACCTAATCCACAGGCCGTCAGGAGGTCGTTTAGGTTGTAAGCTATAAATACCCTCTACCTTCCAAGGTAGAGGGTTGGAAGTTCTAATATAATATTCTACACTTTTGTTTATCTCTCTAGAATTCCTTCTCTACTCTCTTCATCTCTCTAACCATGGCATTCATATACTGTCACACCCCCAAATTACCTGTTTTGCAGCGGAATAGAATACCTGGGGGTTGACTGTCATAGCATCACAATCACAGTTATATTGAACGACCTAAAGTGTCGTTTGAAAAACACATCGTTTGATTTAATAAAATAACCAGAGTTTACAAAGTATAGGTCCCAAATGAAAATCAACTTGTGCGGAAATAAATTTGTTACAATTCAAACGATGTTTTAAAGTATATAAAACCCAAGTGAAACGCGTCGTCACCACGACTCTATGATAAGTCCACATGCATGCCATGAAGTGAATGCCTTAGATACCTGAGATAAAACATGCTAAAAGTGTCAACACAAAGGTTGAGTGAGTTCATAGAGTTTGTGTTGAAATGTAAAGCCTTTCAAAATCGTTTATGCAGCAAAGGCATTGTAAATCCACTCAGTTCCAAGTTCCGCCTATACAAAACTTGCAACCTGTGTGTTCACAACCCACTGCCAAAATGTGTATAGTTTATGTTCAATTTCATGACGTCAAACGAATTCTCAAAATAGTGCATAACTTAATGTATCCATAGTTACTTGATATAACACATAATTCGTACGGTTTCAAATTGTTCCATGACCATTAGTTCAGGATAGTACCAAGACCATTAGACCATGATTGTACCAAGTCCGTTAGTACATGACTATACCAAGTCCGTTAGTTCATGACTATACCAAGTCCGTTAGTTCAACATTATCCAAGTCCGTTAGATCGTGATCATACTGTTACTTCGTATGACTAACATTCAGTTCAGTTAAACATATAGTTTGCAAATAATCATGATTGTCATAAAAATAGTTGAGCATGTATCTCCCCCAAAAGTAATTCAAAACAATTAAAAGAATAGGGGCTATGACTCACTTGGACAATGATGCGATGGCAAAAGTGAGTACACAGAAAGGTAGCGTGAATCTCTAACTTGACCTATTATGAATGATATGATACATAATAAGTTATGATGTAATGTTATACATGCAATTCGTATGATATCTATACCACTTGTGAATTTTTGAATATAATACTTATCGTCGAAAAATAATTCTTATAACGTCTTGACAATTTATAACTTACTTTACAAGTATTTATATTGAAATGATATCCGACGATAATCATTTAGTCATTTATTAAGAAATTATAACTTTTCGTCGTAATATAATGTCATTTGAAGAATTCATGAAAGTGACTAAAACAGCCTCGAAAAGCTAGTCGTAAAATGGTGTACGTCGAGTGTTAGGAAACGAACTTAACGGTTTTGGGAAGCTCGTATGATTATCTCAAAGTTTTAGTGTTTAAGTTTCCATCCTAGAAGTCTCGATCACAAAGGAAAATATAAGTTAAGTATGGTACTTTAGTCCAAAGTATAGTTTAAGGTTGGTTTTCGACCAAGTTTGAGTGACCATAATTAATTCATTACAACTCCGCTAATCAAACGGTCGGACATCACTTTATAAAAAGTTCTACATCAATGTTAAAAACAACCTTCAACTTGGTCTCTTTGTTTGCCGTAAAACTTGCCTATTAGAAATTTAATAGTTGTTCTTATATAATAAAGTTACGGCAACTTTTTCTAAACGTGTATAATCTAATCGTTACAAATCCGTTTTCTACGTTTTAAAGGTCCTTAGCTTTGAATCAAAGTATACTAACATATTTTTGACAAGTCGAAATAATTTACAACGCCCAAGCTTCACTTTTGACTCGTACAAAATAAACAATACATGCTGAAATTTCCAGAAAATTATAGTTTTCGTCGCCAACTTGAAAAATTCATATCTTCTTCGTTATAGCTCCGTTTTAATCCGTTCAAGCGGCCACGGTTTCGTTTTAAAGTATATTTTCTAAATATCTAGGCCAAAAATTATTAACTACTGTCGGATTTTCCAGATTTTGAAAATAAGGACAGACCCTTTTGCAAACTTGTCAAAATGAGTTTTTCTCGCGCCAAACCTATTCTAACCCATTCAAAACAACTCCGAAGCTATTCTAATCCTACCATACACCTTCTTAGGGTGTCATGGGTTCCTAGACATCACCAAAAATAATATATAACAAGGAGTAATTATAGGATGACTTATATATACATAACTCTTAAAATCAATGAAAAAGTGGTATAAACCTCATGAGACTTGCATGTTTTCTCAAATAAAATGAAATGACCATAAAAATTAATATGAAATATTATGATGAATATGAATGCTTAGTAGTAACTTGATGAGGTTATGAGAACAAAGGATTTTTCCTAATCACCCAAGGTTTATATTGCAAAACCTCAAACAAGAGTGTGTCTAGATTGTTTTATAAACTTGGCTTGAAAAATTTTATGCTTTCCTTCTTGTCTTCTATGGTGACCGGTTCTTAGAGCTAGAGAGAAGAGAAGAGAGCTTTTGGGTTTACACTTGTGAATTTTAGTTGTATATGATATTAAGAGTATTAAAATGAATATATGTTAAGTGTAAGAAGATATTTTATGTAAAATGGTGTGACTCACCAAGGTGTGTCGACAATATGAAAGAAAAACAAAGGAAACACTTACTTGTATGATATATTATATAAGTATCTTAGTAATGTATAGTTATTTAAGAATAGATGGTAACTTGTGTACATATTTAAGCATTTAGGGTAGCGTTAACTAAAAATAAATTTTAACGGGTCAAAATAAAATATATTGAAGTCATAAAAATTATAAAAATACATTTCTTGCAAAATTTGAGTGAAATAATAATTATCGTGTAATATTTAAGAAAACCGTCGTAATTATATAAATATAACAATTTATATACAAAATAAATTTAAAACACTGGGTAAACTCATAATATTATTTTTATAAACTTAATATGAGTATAAAAATATATCGGGAAAATTTTTGGAAGTAACGGATCAATGCTCAAAATAATTAATCACGCGATAACGTTTATTTAATATGAGATTATACGTTTAATGAAAAAAATGCAAAACCATGCATGAACTAATATGATGACAATGATGTTAATGAAATGTAGACTAAACTTAGTCTATATGAAATGTCCTCTATGATATGATCATGAATTCACAGCTAAACCATTAAGGTTACGCGAATTTGATACTCGTAAACCTAGTTTACGACAAACGATAAATGATGAAGCATGAGTAATGTTTTGAAATATGACCTGAAAATACGAGTTGTCACATTCGCCCATCCAAAAAGGAATTCAGTCCCTGAATTCAGTTCGTGTTGGTCTATCGAATTTTTGAATTTATGATGAATATAGAGGAGAGAAGACATGGAGAAGCGTCGTTACGGTTATCGATGATTGAGAGTGTATAAAACATCATAGTAAAGAAAATATTGGATGAATCTCCCCCGAGTAACACTTTGACTTTGGAATATGTGATAATTTTGCTTGCACTAAGATTTATAAATAACTGCTCCCAACATAACATGATCCCTCCAGAATTAGACATAGTTAGCTAGGCTATGTATAATTAAGGAACGATAATGTGACGTTCGGTTTAGTTGTTATAACTCTCAATGTTTACAAAGATTTAAACCGTGTCGTTAAAATGGCATTTAAAGTAGAAGGAAGTAAAATTCTCGTAAGTGATAACAAATCGAAAAGAAAATAAAGTACGATAGATGAGAATATTTTACAACGAGTGGTTTATCAAACAGTAATACATCTTAAGTTATATAGATTCGGATACGATGGAAGACATAAACTTAGTACGACATAGTACATAAGGAAAAATTAAGACTGTTAGTTTCCGAACTTCTTCAGTCTTCCGCGTTGTTGAGACCATGACGAGCTTCTCCTCCTTCTAACATGTATGCATTCCCATGAGCACCTTCAACTTGTTGACCTTGGTTTTGGGGACATTGGTTCCGATAGTGTCCTTGTTCCCCACATCCGAAGCATGTGACTACGGCTTTACCTCTACAATCCCTGGCTAGGTGTCCCAATTTTTGGCACTTGTGGCACTTGGCAGGGCAAGGACCCGAGTGATGAAACTTACATCGATTACATAATGGGTGTGTTCCAGCATAACCTCTGCCTTCCATTGGTGCAGCAACATAAACCATTGCAGCTTCTTGCCCTCTATTCTGTTGTTGATGATGGTTAGTGTTACGGTTTTGGTTGTTGTTATTATAACCTCTTTGGTCATTTTCCCATTTTCTTTTATTGTTGTTGATTTGGTTATCGTTATTGTTGTTGTTGTTGTTGTTTCGGTTATTGTAGTAGTTGGTGCGGTTGTTGGTATTGTTGTTACGGTTGATGTGGGTAATGTTTCCTCTCTTTACTACTTATGCCATGAGTTTTTGGGATACTCGAACAGATTCTTCAATTGTTTGCGGATCAGAGGAAATCACATCACCTTGAATAATCTCAGGAAGTCCTCCAATGAAAGCCTCCAGTAGCTTCTCATTATCCGAAACCATAGATGGGCATAACACGGCCAATTCTTGAAACCTTCAAATGTAAGTATCAATGTCATACCCAATAGTTACCGGTTCATAGAATTCGGTCTCTAACTTTTTCACCTCCGTACGCGGACAATACTTCTTCGTTAACAACCCTTTGAATTGCTCCCAAGTAAGCTTGAAAGCATTTTCCATTCCCATTGGCTGAGCATACGAATTCCACCAAGACATTGCCCCATCAAGTAGTGTACTCGTAGCAAACTTAACCTTGCTATCCTCCGGGCAATTACATAACAGAAACACAGACTCCATTTTCTCGAACCATCTAACCATGGCAGTGGCCCCTTCAATGCCCTTGAACTTAGTGGGATCTCCACTTTTAAAATTCTTATACGAACAACCTCTAACCCCGGACCCTCCTGCAATTCTTGCAGCAGCAGCAAGTCTAGCGGCTTCAGCTTCCCTCGCAATTCTAGTAGCTTCAGCAGTTGCCGCAGCCGCGGCGGCATTAGCAAGCCGGGCAGCTTCAGCATTAGCTGCAGCCTCAGCGCATGAGATCAGCGCTCAGGCTGCAACCTCGGCAGTCTAGCGGCTTCAGCAGTGGCTGCAGCCTCGGCAGCATTGGCAAGTCTAGTGGCTTCGGCAGTTGCCGCAGCCTCAGCAGCAGCCGCCACTGTTGCCCTTTCGGTCCTTAATGCATTGGCTATACTATCCCTTACAAACTTCTGCATAGCCGCTTGAGTCAATTCAGGTGTGGCTTTCTTTGGCGCCATAACTTCTTCAAAATAAGAGGAAAAGGGAGATGTAGCAAAGTCCTATGTTAAAAATAAGCGCTCTAAAGAGATGTGATATGAGATAATAAATTTAAGGTTATCTTTCAAAAATGAATAATGGATTCCAAGAAGATGGGTTATGAGATGTCGTAAGTGCTTCAAATGTATGATGGTTTAGTGACTTAATGTGTGAATAGCGTGTAACTCGACATGTTAGTGGTGAAACAAAGGAGTGAGAGTGACTTCGCCCTACTTAAAGGTTTATCTCGGCATTCGACGTTATCGGTAATGAATCAACTGATGTAAAAATTGCGATAGGGAATGACAAAGCATTCTCCACATTAGAGTATGAGGAATTGATAATGGGATGGGTAATTAAAGGCATCCATGTGACAATCGTTTTGAAATGAAAGTAAATAACTCGAAAAATGTACTTATAAACCGCATGTAAAGTGAATATGCACTTATGATGAAATGATGAGATGCTATGATGATGTAGTTATAGTCTAGGGTCAATGATGCAACCTAGTTCTCTATAACTGAAGCTCTGATGCCAATCTGTCACACCCCCAAATTACATGTTTTGCAGCGGAATGGAATACCTGGGGGTTGACTGTCATAGCATCACAATCACAGTTATATTGAACGACCTAAAGTGTCGTTTGAAAAACACATCGTTTGATTTAATAAAATAACCAGAGTTTACAAAGTATAGGTCCCAAATGAAAATCAACTTGTGCGGAAATAAATTTGTTACAATTCAAACGATGTTTTAAAGTATATAAAACCCAAGTGAAACGCGTCGTCACCACGACTCTATGATAAGTCCACATGCATGCCATGAAGTGAATGCCTTAGATACCTGAGATAAAACATGCTAAAAGTGTCAACACAAAGGTTGAGTGAGCTCATAGAGTTTGTGTTGAAATGTAAAGCCTTTCAAAATCGTTTATGCAGCAAAGGCATTGTAAATCCACTCAGTTCCAAGTTCCGCCCATACAAAACTTGCAACCTGTGTGTTCACAACCCACTGCCAAAATGTGTATAGTTTATGTTCAAATGCATGACGTCAAATGAATTCATAAAATAGTGCATAACTTAATGTATCCATAGTTACTTGATATAACACATAATTCGTACGGTTTCAAATTGTTCCATGACCATTAGTTCAGGATTGTACCAAGACCATTAGACCATGATTGTACCAAGTCCGTTAGTACATGACTATACCAAGTCCGTTAGTTCATGACTATACCAAGTCCGTTAGTTCAACATTATCCAAGTCCGTTAGATCGTGATCATACCAAGTCAGTTAGCTCAATGATTCATGATATAGAAATTCTAAGTATGGCGATACTGTTACTTCGTATGACTAACATTCAGTTCAGTTAAACATATAGTTTGCAAATAATCATGATTGTCATAAAAATAGTTGAGCATGTATCTCCCCCAAAAGTAATTCAAAACAATTAAAAGAATAGGGGCTATGACTCACTTGGACAATGATGCGATGGCAAAAGTGAGTACACAGAAAGGTAGCGTGAATCTCTAACTTGACCTATTATGAATGATATGATACATAATAAGTTATGATGTAATGTTATGCATGCAATTCGTATGATATCTATACCACTTGTGAATTTTTGAAAATAATACTTATCGTCGAAAAATAATTCTTATAACGTCTTGACAATATATAACTTACTTTACAAGTATTTATATTGAATTGATATCCGACGATAATCATTTAGTCATTTATTAAGAAATTATAACTTTTCGTCGTAATATAATGTCATTTGAAGAATTCATGAAAGTGACTAAAACAGCCTCGAAAAGCTAGTCGTAAAATGGTGTACGTCGAGTGTTAGGAAACGAACTCAACGGTTTTGGGAAGCTCGTATGATTATCTCAAAGTTTTAGTGTTTAAGTTTCCATCCTAGAGGTCTCGATCACAAAGGAAAATATAAGTTAAGTATGGTACTTTAGTCCAAAGTATAGTTTAAGGTTGGTTTTCGACCAAGTTTGAGTGACCATAATTAATTCATTACAACTCCGCTAATCAAACGGTTGGACATTTTGGAAAATATACTTGGCGAACTCACTTTTACTAGAAGACATCACTTTATAAAAAGTTATACATCAATGTTAAAAACAACCTTCAACTTGGTCTCTTTGTTTGCCGTAAAACTTGCCTATTAGAAATTTAATAGTTGTTCTTATATAATAAAGTTACGGCAACTTTTTGTAAACGTGTATAATATAATCGTTACAAATCCGTTTTCTACGTTTTAAAGGTCCTTAGCTTTGTATCAAAGTATACTAACATATTTTTGACAAGTCGAAATAATTTACAACGCCCAAGCTTCACTTTTGACTCGTACAAAATAAACAATACATGCTGAAATTTCCAGAAAATTATAGTTTTCGTCGCCAACTTGAAAAATTCATATCTTCTTCGTTATAGCTCCGTTTTAATCCGTTCAAGCGGCCACAGGTTTCGTTTTAAAGTATATTTTCTAAATATCTAGGCCAAAAATTTTTATCTACTGTCGGATTTTCCAGATTTTGAAAATAAGGACAGACCCTTTTGCAAACTTGTCAAAATGAGTTTTTCTCGCGCCAAACCTATTCTAACCCATTCAAAACAACTCCGAAGCTATTCTAATCCTACCATACACCTTCTTAGGGTGTCATGGGTTTCTAGACATCACCAAAAATAATATATAACAAGGAGTAATTATAGGATGACTTATATATACATAACTCTTAAAATCAATGAAAAAGTGGTATAAACCTCATGAGACTTGCATGTTTTCTCAAATAAAATGAAATGACCATAAAAATGAATATGAAATATTATGATGAATATGAATGCTTACTAGTAACTTGATGAGGTTATGAGAACAAAGGATTTTTCCTAATCACCCAAGGTTTATATTGCAAAACCTCAAACAAGAGTGTGTCTAGATTGTTTTATAAACTTGGCTTGAAAAATTTTATGCTTTCCTTCTTGTCTTCTATGGTGACCGGTTCTTAGAGCTAGAGAGAAGAGAAGAGAGCTTTTGGGTTTACACTTGTGAATTTTAGTTGTATATGATATTATGAGTATTAAAATGAATATATGTTAAGTGTAAGAAGATATTTTATGTAAAATGGTGTGACTCACCAAGGTGTGTCGACAATATGAAAGAAAAACAAAGGAAACACTTACTTGTATGATATATTATATAAGTATCTTAGTAATGTATAGTTATTTAAGAATAGATGGTAACTTGTGTACATATTTAAGCATTTAGGGTAGCGTTAACTAAAAATAAATTTTAACGGGTCAAAATAAAATATATTGAAGTCATAAAAATTATAAAAATACATTTCTTGCAAAATTTGAGTGAAATAATAATTATCGTGTAATATTTAAGAAAACCATCGTAATTATATAAATATAACAATTTATATACAAAATAAATTTAAAACACTGGGTAAACTCATAATATTATTTTTATAAACTTAATATGAGTATAAAAATATATCGGGAAAATTTTTGGAAGTAACGGATCAATGTTCAAATAATTAATTACGCGATAACGTTTATTTAATATGAGATTATACGTTTAATGAAAAAAATGCAAAACCATGCATGAACTAATATGATGACAATGATGTTAATGAAATGTAGACTAAACTTAGTCTATATGAAATGTCCTTGATGATATGATCATGAATTCACAGCTAAACCATTAAGGTTACGCGAATTTGATACTCGTAAACCTAGTTTACGATAAACGATAAATGATGAAGCATGAGTAATGTTTTGAAATATGACCTGAAAATACGAGTTGTCACATATACTATCATCATCCTAGACCACCCGAATCATCAAACAACATAATATTTAACGATCCTTCAATTGGCATCAGAGCCCAGGTTGTGTTGTTTGTGTTGATTCTCGTGGTTTATTTCATGGTTTTATGCGGTTTGATAGGTTTGTTGGGTGGTTTGTTGTGTTTGGTGGTCGTGATGATGGGTGAATGTGTTTACTGGTTTCATTGTATGGTGTGGTTACATTTTCCTAAGCTAACAAACTGTTTTTATGCTATGTTTAAATCTGGTTTTATGATGCTTACAAAGTCTTGAAGTTAGATACTAATCGAATGTTGGACATGGTCATAAATGGTTTTTGGTACAAGTTTTAGTACTGCATTAAAATTGATGAGGTGTCGATGGTCTTCACGTGATTTCTGCTTGCAAGTTGTGGTCATTTTTCATTTATGTGAGTTGTGGTTATTCTTACATGCGAGTTGACATCGTGTCCAGATTCATTGAATGTATTATGCGTGTTAACTGCTGCTTCTATGCGAGTTGTAACAAATGCTCTTTAGCATCTTGTCTTTTACTGGTATGAAAGATGTCACAGTCATAATGTCTAGATTCTATGAATGTTATGCGAGTTGGGTTTCTGGTCTTGTTTCAATGCGAGTTATTTAACTCGCATATTGTATGGGTGCACTTGATCTTAAGCGAGTTGCTGCAGTAACACTTGCTTTTGAGCGAGTTGGAACTGTTGCGAGTTGTGACCTTGCATTATTTAATGCGAGTTGATGCGAGTTGAACAGTCTAAAGCGAGTTGTGAAAGTAGAAAAAGAAGAATGCGAGTTGCTCAAATGTCTTTGTGTACATGCGAGTTGGTACAAGCGAGTTGGTTCAAGCGGGTTGGTACTTGCGAGTTGGGTACTAGCATTTAAGATGCGGGTTGACTATTTAGTCAACTGCGAGTTGGTATGATATGAGTGGTGTATGATGCGAGTTGATTAAGTAATATGTGACTTGACTCAAACATGGATGCAACTTGACAGAGATGAAGACCAGTGACCAATGCTATTGATCAAACCTTACTCAAATGACTTATCTTTATGTGACTGCTAAGATGAAGACCAAGAAACCTCATACAACAGCCTTGACCATAAACTTTAACTCATATCAACATAAATCAGACACCAAACCTATCCTATCTCCTTACAACTACTAGCATCCCTCATCCAAATCCAAAAATGAAATGGTAAAAGATAACAAAGATCTCAGCTGTTCATTCATGGTTCTCAATATGAAAACATCCAAGACTTTCAAGAGTCTCAAACACGAAGTAAAACTAATCCATCATCGATCTTTTCAGAGTATTCACTCCACTTTATTTCCGAACATTAAAAGAAATACAAAACCATCAGTTTCTTGTTTCTTTTCAATCGATTAAATGAAAAATTAAAGCAACATCTCTATGATCTCAGTCTCGTTCAATCTTTGTCTTAATCTTTCAAAGACAATTTAAGTGAACATATATCATCATTGATCAATACTTGTAAGCTAACATGCATATAGATCTCAACTTTATCTTCATTTGGTACTTAAAGTTTCGTCAATAATCAAAAACCAATGAGATAAATTCATCATAGATCATATTAGGAGATCACTCCTATTTAATATCCGAGACTATATGAGTACTATCATATAACAAGAATGCTATATGTAGTTACTATGCTCAATTCATTGACTTAACATCATTAGGATTAAAGAAAACCTACCTGTGAACCTTTGTGTGTTATTGAAACCGTGACAAAACCTAAACCATCCCTGTGAAGCCTCGTCTATATGTTCAAAAATCAAAACCATCCCTGTGGCTAAGATTGAGCATCGTCCCTTTACCATCCCTGTGGCAACAAAGGGGTGTGTGTACGAGCGATTGAATGGAGGAAGTATTATGACTTAAGTCTCTTATGGGTGGCGTGAGGTTATGACAGCAGATGTGGGCGGATGTAAGATGAGATATAGTAGGTTTTGTGATGTGGAGGCTGCATTCTTTTTGTGAGAGTGTTCTTAGGGTTTCAGTTTTGGGATTAGGGGTAAGTGAGTATTGGGTGTGTTAAATATTCCATGGATTTAGGGCAACAGGTGGGGGTATCACGTTTTTCATGGGCCGAACCATTTGTGTACCAGTTTGTGTTCTTGGGTTAGTGATATACCGAATGTAAATGGGCCGAAGGTGATTGGATCGTGCACTACAATTGGGTACAATTATGGACTTGTGTTTGACTTAAGTGATTATCACTTATTCATGGGCCCTAACAAGTATTTACCTATCTTGGACTTAAACTAATATGCGTGATCCGGATTATACACCTGACTTGGTAAATCCTTGGTTTGGATTGATATGTTTGTTTTTATCTAACGTTGGAATTGGATGTTTTGCACATGAGATTTTGTGATTGAATGAGCCATATTATGTTGAGTTTTATGGGTCGAACCTGTTCCTAATGAATATTGTGCTGAATGTATTTCACCACTCAATTATTATTGGCTTCAAGTGATAACCCTCTAATTCGGATTTGGTTTATCACTAGTAGATTGGACTTGGTGCTTTGTGATTGAATCCGAAATTCATTAATACATGGACTCAAAGGGGCCAACGATAATGATGGAGTGGTCGAGATTAATTGCTTGATTAGGCTCAAGGATGATATTAACCATGATTTGGAAGATATGTTGTGATGGATTTTTTTGTGATCTGAATTCGATGAGAGTCGAGATAATAAGATGGACTAATGATTTTGGGTATGATGATGTGATTTGTTATGGGGTTTGAAACTTTGGTCTATGCATTTTCACGGAAATTATGTCATGGCTTTAACTCTTATTGAAAAATGTTGACTACGGGGTTGTTCGGACGATATTTCTTATTTGAATTTGAAGTTAGGTTTTCCGGGCACATTTACTTATTTCGTCTTCTTTCTTTCTACCTTTCCGCGAAGATGATTTGTTTGGGCGTTTATTGAGTGTGATAAAGACTTGGCTATTTAGTTACGGCTGTGATTCTTTCTCGCTTAACCCACAACGTAATTTTCACTTCGGTGTCTCACGCAGTTGAGAATATGTCAAGAGGTTTTGTACATTGGGTACACCGTTTCTTTCTCACGAGGATTAGTACAAGTTTAAGTAACAAATCTGGGGAATTCTACTTCATGATCAAGTTTGGTATATCGGGTTTACTTCTCCATGTAGTCGCTATAATAGCCGACAGAATGCGTGAATGATGTGTTTACCAAAGTGTTGATTGGATGGTTGATGATTTTGTTGATGTTGGATAATGAACCGTTGATGAACCGCTGCACGTTCTCCTAAAACAGATATTCACCGAAACCAAATTTGTCATAACACCTTCAAGCTGACATTGTTTACGGTTTTGTCTTAATTTTGTAAAATACCGAGAAAGAACTTATTTCTCGGTTTAAATCATAGACATGTAAAATCCCGTGACAATGGAAACATTCTGGTAATTGTAAAGTGCATTTCCGGATCTATCTTATGGTTTATTCTTGGTTTTGTAAAATCCCGTGAAAGAAACTATTTCTCGGTTTAAACCATAGAATTGTAAAATCCCGTGATGATAAATCCATCCTAGAGAGAGGAAAAGTGTATTTCAGGATCTTTTCTGATGCTGGTGCTACGGTTACTACGTCGAAGAAGGGATAAAAGGGTGTACTTCATGAATTGGATGTGTGTTTGGATATTCGTCATGACAGTTTGGTTATTACATGGTTTTACGGGGTTACATGCTTTTAACCATGGTCGGGATGAAACCATTATTATAGTTCACTTAAAACGTCAAAGAAGGCTAGATTTGAGCTTTTAATCAGAAGATGTGACAACGGGGTTAATTCACTATTATTTATTTGAGGTTGAAGTGAAATATCACGGGCAAGTGTACTTAGTATCTGAAGGTGTCGGGGATGGATGGACGAAGATTCTTCAAGATCCTTGTTCGAGCTTATTATCAAAAACAAAGACTTGGAAATCTAGTTATTATTGGGTGTCTTTTACCTTTTCTTTTACCACTTAGGGGAATTGGGCTCTTATGTAACACCCCAACCCGACAAGGGTAGAAGTGTCACATTCTGGTGTCATATCAGAACATACAGATAAAATCCTTACAAACGAAACCTAAAAAAATGAAGTATCAAATCATATAAACAATCGACTGACAAGGAAGATTACAAAATCCAAAATGTCTAAAATAAAAATGAAATCTCCAAACAATAGCCCGACAAGATAAATCCAAATAATAAGGTAACTAGGGTTGGTCCACTCAAATAATCCAACTCTCAGCCCATCAAAGCCCATCTTCAAACCTAACACCTGCCGCAGGAAAAGAAATGCGGCTGAGCTTAAAAAGCCCAGTGAACAGATATAACAAAACGAAAGCTAAATAGAATCTGAAATGTAAAATGAACAAAGGAAACGGATAATAAAGTCACAGCGAAATGAGAACAATGAGTCAATGAGGATCCTGCAGAACACAATTATACAGATATCCAAAACGAACAGATAACAAGGAGAACGAAACAAAGCAACGCATCGATGACATATAAACAAGCACATACGAACCAGACATACGAGAACTGAAACATAAGCAAACATAGCAGGCGTCGCATCCACACAACATATATGTCATACAATCAAATCAGGAAATCAGAATACATACAAGCCAAACAGATATCTACAGGCAAGCGGAAGCAATTAATTAATAAGTGAGCATGGCAATTCACACAGGTCAAACCCTTAGTTGAAAACATAACCAGTATCATAACAGCGGAAGTACTAACAGCAGTCAACACATGGCAGTTACACGTAATAAGTAGGAATACAGTATAAAGATATAATTAAGTGAATTAAAGACATAGCAGGGCAACTAAACAAATTAACAATCCAGACGTCGTAAGTTGAACCATTTACCCAAATCAACCCGAAGCATAGACAGAATGTAAACATGGCAGGTCAACAATAAGCAGATAAGGATACAACGGATAGTCATAGTCCACGAGATCAACTGAACGTAGTACACATGATAAACAGACAAAACTAACGATTACACATTAGCATGATCAACAGACAATACAGAGGGTCACATAACATTGAGATCACCTATCATCAGATAGAAACAGGTAACTCAGATAACCGCATATTAATCACATCATAGCAGGATAATCAATGGTCACATAAAACATGAATAGTATAATCAAATTCAATAAGCATATAATAACCCGGTACGTGAATGGAACCATAGTCTGAAGTAACGGAATAAAAGTGTGACAGATCAATGTAATGGAGTATCTATATCTTGGTAAAAGTGAATCATATAAGGGTATTGAGTAATGAACAAGTAATACAGATTATGGTGCGTTGGGGAATACGGAAGGTACAATATAGGTTTATCAAAAGTGTAAGGGTTATCAGAAATCTACCCGAGCCCGGAAACATATCATATCATATCATATCACAAGTAGCCATTGTATTCGGAGGGGTGACCTCGGAATACCATACATAATAGGAGGGGAGACCTCAGTAACAAATGGAGTAGCTAGCTCCCAGAATTGTGAAGACGCGTATTGCACACGACATCATTCACTATATAAACAAACGTATCAGATCAAATCCCTCGAACATATCATATCTAGGATGCCTCCATACGCCCCCCGGAACATATTATAGTGGCCAAATCATATACATATAGTGAGCTCATAATCATATCATAATGGGGACGGTGTGGAACATCACTCAACCACACTAAAGTCATGCCATTGGTGCATCAATGACACGGTCAGGTTACCTTCCTGACTAGGAAACATATTTGGCTCGGGTATCAAACTGAAGGGTCAAAGCATATTCATATCATAATGGTTCATATCAAAGTTCATATCAGAGTTCATATCAAAGTTCATATCAAAGTTCATATCAAAGTTCATATCAAAGTTCATATCAAGGTTTCATATCGAAGTTTCCATATCAAAGGTTCATATAGTTTCATATCAAAGGGAGCATAGCAGAGTCATAGGGAAGCCCTAATAAAGAGGCTTAGAGTAAAGCATAACATATCAAGCTAGAATCAAAAGATGAATACGAATCATGAGAAACCTTAAGAGGTAAGGTCAGAATATCTGTACCTTATACCGCAAACGAAACACAACAGAAATACCAAGGTCGGAAGCAAACTCCATCTCCGGCGAATCTACACGAATTCATGACTGGTTTTATTAAAAACTTATTTAATTCAGATTACTTATTTTAGTCGGCTTTCCAGTTTTAGTAACTCTCCATATTTAGCAGGTTTCCAAAAATAGCAGGTTTCCATTTTTAGTAAGTTCCCATAATTAGCAAGTTTCCGTATTTAGCAAGTTTAGCCATTTAGGATGCATTTTGAAGGCATATTAAGTTAAGTGAGTATTTATATACTTAAAGGATCATTTAAGCTAAATTATACGAGTTTAGGGTCTATAGTGTAAATACATTATATTTTCCCATTTGACTCATTTAGTCCCTTTAGTCATTTTAAATCGATACAAATAAATTAAGGATACATAAGTACGTGCATCGAAACTCATTTAGCTCGACATGAATTAAATAAAACGTTATGGTCAAGGCAGATTCAAAGCTACAAGTTTGTGTCCATTCCCATGTGACAAACCATTATTTCTTGCTCTTAAGATATTCGAATATATGACTATGCATGCAATATCAGTGAGGTTCAAAACAATTTTTCTTATGTGTGACTAGCCATGTGGCCATCCCCCATTCGCTACATGTAAAATATCTAATGGTTTTAGATGATCACTTATATCACTTCATATGGTTTCTTTCTTTTTTATTAATGCATGCATGGTCCCATGATTCATTTAACATATACGAGATTTATTTATGGTTTGATGTAGACTAGCACTTGATTATCTTAGTTTAATATTTAAGGTTTAATACTTGTTAGTAACATGATCCATTGAACATAACCATGCGTGTGAAGATCATGAAACTCACGTCCAGAAAACAGAAAGAACAAGGAGGAAAACGAGTCGTAGAGTTACCTTTTGTAGCGTGCAAGGAGATGAGGAAAACGAAGGACAAAACCAAACGAAGGCACCCCTTTGTGCCTTAACAACCATGCCTACAACAGCAGCCAACAACGACCCAAACAACCAAGCAAAACTTCGTACAAATACGTAATGATGGCAGTTTTACAAGCCCTTGAACGCGACACCAAGAAGAGGAAATAAAACAAGACCCCAAAACTATCACCACTCCTTAATGGCTCCTCCCGTTGTCGTACGGTTTGCAGCCTCCACACAAGGAATCACAAACAACTTCATTATGTTGAACATGCCACGAATACAAGGTCGAAAAGATGATAAGAAGGCCTTACCTTTGGCTGTGTGGGCGTCGACAGAAAAGAAAAAAAAGAGGGTGAAGGAAGAGGTGTGGTTGCCGTATATTTTGTGAAGAGAGAGTTAGGGTTTTTGACTTTTAATTCAGATGCACAATAAACCGAAAACGGAAACTTTAAAATGTATTGATGGGGCGTGTAACCACCCCTACAAATCAGGGAATGGAGATCATATGATGGCCGAAAATTTGGTGATAGACACAACAAATTGGACTTTCCAAAATAATTCATAGATAGCATACTTTTATTTTTGTGTTATAGAGATTTAAATGTTATATATAATTCGGCCAAGTACATTAAGAAGGAGTGTGTTTTACAAGCTCATAAGTGAGTCGGTTTCATCTAATAGTACACGTTTGTAATCCCGTTTCTCGAAGTCTCAATTTGTTTTAGAGTGTGAGCGTTATTACTTGACGAATCTTGTAGATTTTTAAGTTTAATAGTATTTCATAAGTTAGGTTAAAATTCATATTAAATGAGCTCGATATATTATACGTTCTTTATGAGTTTCATATTAGAGGGCAAAATAGTCTTTTCCGAAGTGTTGATTTTTAGGGTTTTACAACTCTTCCCCTCTAAAAAGAAAATTTTCGTCCTCGAAAATTGAAGTCGTAGGGGTACACAGAGACGTACGAGTTTCAGGCAGACGTAGCAATCCATAGTTTCATACATATCATAATCGTAACAGCTCCAAACATAACAATCTTACACGTAACAGATGTCGGTGAGCGTCTCGTAAAGAGGTACAAAATTTCAAACGAATATGAAGATCGAAGGATAACTGATATAAGTCCTAGTCCATTCACGTACCAACCCCAGGCATTTCCCAAGACGTCGTATGATTCCAATAAGTTCAAATTATATGATCTCGATATTATCACGTTGATCAGGCGTCATAATACTTGCATCACATAACAAGCCCTTATTGTCACCATATTCTGTCCCGGGTCATGACAAACCACATAGCCGATATCACACAAAACATATCACATACAGATATCAAGTAACATACCAAAGTAGACCAGATTCATATACACAACATAAACTGCATCAAACAACTTACCATATCACAATGAAACAATGCCACCAAGTTGCACAAAACGGCTCCTCATGACTCATTACTGACGATCCAAAAGAAAAGCTGAGATATTAACGAAATGCTAAACGATAGAGCTTCACGATTCAAACCGAGTTCCGAACAAATCAAGAAAAGCAATACCGATCAGAATCATTTAACAGAATATCACTCGCCTCAAAACGCATGACAAACGAATCGGAGTAACACAATTTGTGCCCAAATCATACGAAGTAGATGAACCTTCTCAGCCACCGGTTGAATCTTGTCTCCGTCTTTTGCGTCTTTGATTGGTCCGTCCAGCTTCCTCCAGCAGCATCCTGATGCCTCCGGCAGCACGGCAGTCGGGTGTGGCTTCTGCTTCACGAACCTCTCCAGCTCAGAGACTGTTGCAGCAACACAGGTTCGGCACCATCATCTTCGGCTCCGCGGTTAGTCTCCATCTAACGATCGACAAACGGATGCGCAAAGACAAAATAATAAAATCAAATGTGAAGAGAAGAAGACCAAAACAGTGAAGACAAAAGATTATCGAAATCAAATCTGAACGACAATCAAAAAGAATCGGAATATATCATAACAGACGGAAGCCTAGTGTCTACCCAACTCCTCACAGGTCAATCCTAAGGTCAACAAGACGAAACCTTTGCTCTGATACCATAATTGTAACACCCCAACCCGACAAGGGTAGAAGTGTCACATTCTGGTGTCATATCAGAACATACAGATAAAATCCTTGCAAACGAAACCTAAAAAAATGAAGTATCAAATCATATAAACAATCGACTGACAAGGAAGATTACAAAATCCAAAATGTCTAAAATAAAAATGAAATCTCCAAACAATAGCCCGACAAGATAAATCCAAATAATAAGGTAACTAGGGTTGGTCCACTCAAATAATCCAACTCTCAGCCCATCAAAGCCCATCTTCAAACCTAACACCTGCCGCAGGAAAAGAAATGCGGCTGAGCTTAAAAAGCCCAGTGAACAGATATAACAAAACGAAAGCTAAATAGAATCTGAAATGTAAAATGAACAAAGGAAACAGATAATAAAGTCACAGCGAAATAAGAACAATGAGTCAATGAGGATCCTGCAGAACACAATTATACAGATATCCAAAACGAACAGATAACAAAGAGAACGAAACAAAGCAAAGCATCGATGACATATAAACAAGCACATACGAACCAGACATACGAGAACTGAAACATAAGCAAACATAGCAGGCATCGCATCCACACAACATATATGTCATACAATCAAATCAGGAAATCAGAAGACATACAAGCCAAACAGATATCTACAGGCAAGCGGAAGCAATTAATTAATAAGTGAGCATGGCAATTCACACAGGTCAAACCCTTAGTTGAAAACATAACCAGTATCATAACAGCGGAAGTACTAACAGCAGTCAACACATGGCAGTTACACGTAATAAGTAGGAATACAGTATAAAGATATAATTAAGTGAATTAAAGACATAGCAGGGCAACTAAACAAATTAACAATCCAGACGTCGTAAGTTGAACCATTTACCCAAATCAACCCGAAGCATAGACAGAATGTAAACATGGCAGGTCAACAATAAGCAGATAAGGATACAACGGATAGTCATAGTCCACGAGATCAACTGAACGTAGTACACATGATAAACAGACAAAACTAACGATTACACATTAGCATGATCAACAGACAATACAGAGGGTCACATAACATTGAGATCACCTATCATCAGATAGAAACAGGTAACTCAGATAACCGCATATTAATCACATCATAGCAGGATAATCAATGGTCACATAAAACATTAATAGTATAATCAAATTCAATAAGCATATAATAACCCGGTACGTGAATGGAACCATAGTCTGAAGTAACGGAATAAAAGTGTGACAGATCAATGTAATGGAGTATCTATATCTTGGTAAAAGTGAATCATATAAGGGTATTGAGTAATGAACAAGTAATACAGATTATGGTGCGTTGGGGAATACGGAAGGTACAATATAGGTTTATCAAAAGTGTAAGGGTTATCAGAAATCTACCCGAGCCCGGAAACATATCATATCATATCATATCACAAGTAGGCATTGTATTCGGAGGGGTGACCTCGGAATACCATACATAATAGGAGGGGAGACCTCAGTAACAAATGGAGTAGCTAGCTCCCAGAATTGTGAAGACGCGTATTGCACACGACATCATTCACCATATAAACAAACGTATCAGATCAAATCCCTCGAACATATCATATCTAGGATGCATCCATACGCCCCCCGGAACATATTATAGTGGCCAAATCATATACATATAGTGAGCTCATAATCATATCATAATGGGGACGGTGTGGAACATCACTCAACCACACTAAAGTCATGCCATTGGTGCATCAATGACACGGTCAGGTTACCTTCCTGACTAGGAAACATATTTGGCTCGGGTATCAAACTGAAGGGTCAAAGCATATTCATATCATAATGGTTCATATCAAAGTTCATATCAGAGTTCATATCAAAGTTCATATCAAAGTTCGTATCAAAGTTCATATCAAAGTTCATATCAAAGTTCATATCAAGGTTTCATATCGAAGTTTCCATATCAAAGGTTCATATAGTTTCATATCAAAGGGAGCATAGCAGAGTCATAGGGAAGCCCTAATAAAGAGGCTTAGAGTAAAGCATAACATATCAAGCTAGAATCGAAAGATGAATACGAATCACGAGAAACCTTAAGAGGTAAGGTCAGAATATCTGTACCTTATACCGCAAACGAAACACAACAGAAATACCAAGGTCGGAAGCAAACTCCATCTCCGGCGAATCTACACGAATTCATGACTGGTTTTATTAAAAACTTATTTAATTCAGATTACTTATTTTAGTCGGCTTTCCAATTTTAGTAACTCTCCATATTTAGCAGGTTTCCAAAAATAGCAGGTTTCCATTTTTAGTAAGTTCCCATAATTAGCAAGTTTCCGTATTTAGCAAGTTTAGCCATTTAGGATGCATTTTGAAGGCATATTAAGTTAAGTGAGTATTTATATACTTAAAGGATCGTTTAAGCTAAATTATACGAGTTTAGGGTCTATAGTGTAAATACATTATATTTTCCCATTTGACTCATTTAGTCCCTTTAGTCATTTTAAATCGATACAAATAAATTAAGGATACATAAGTACGTGCATCGAAACTCATTTAGCTCGACATGAATTAAATAAAATGTTATGGTCAAGGCAGATTCAAAGCTACAAGTTTGTGTCCATTCCCATGTGACAAACCATTATTTCTTGCTCTTAAGATATTCGAATATATGACTATGCATGCAATATCAGTGAGGTTCAAAACAATTTTTCTTATGTGTGACTAGCCATGTGGCCATCCCCCATTCGCTACATGTAAAATATCTAATGGTTTTAGATGATCACTTATATCACTTCATATGGTTTCTTTCTTTTTTATTAATGCATGCATGGTCCCATGATTCATTTAACATATACGAGATTTATTTATGGTTTGATGTAGACTAGAACTTGATTATCTTAGTTTAATATTTAAGGTTTAATACTTGTTAGTAACATGATCCATTGAACATAACCATGCGTGTGAAGATCATGAAACTCACGTCCAGAAAACAGAAAGAACAAGGAGGAAAACGAGTCGTAGAGTTACCTTTTGTAGCGTGCAAGGAGATGAGGAAAACGAAGGACAAAACCAAACGAAGGCACCCCTTTGTGCCTTAACAACCATGCCTACAGCAGCAGCCAACAACGACCCAAACAACCAAGCAAAACTTCGTACAAATACGTAATGATGGCAGTTTTACAAGCCCTTGAACGCGACACCAAGAAGAGGAAATAAAACAAGACCCCGAAACTATCACCACTTCTTAATGGCTCCTCCCGTTGTCGTACGGTTTGCAGCCTCCACACAAGGAATCACAAACAACTTCATTATGTTGAACATGCCACGAATACAAGGTCGAAAAGATGATAAGAAGGCCTTACCTTTGGCTGTGTGGGCGTCGACAGAAAAGAAAAAAAAGAGGGTGAAGGAAGAGGTGTGGTTGCCGTATATTTTGTGAAGAGAGAGTTAGGGTTTTTGACTTTTAATTGAGATGCACAATAAACCGAAAACGGAAACTTTAAAATGTATTGATGGGGCGTGTAACCACCCCTACAAATCAGGGAATGGAGATCATATGATGGCCGAAAATTTGGTGATAGACACAACAAATTGGACTTTCCAAAATAATTCATAGATAGCATACTTTTATTTTTGTGTTATAGAGATTTAAATGTTATATATAATTCGGCCAAGTACATTAAGAAGGAGTGTGTTTTACAAGCTCATAAGTGAGTCGGTTTCATCTAATAGTACACGTTTGTAATCCCGTTTCTCGAAGTCTCAATTTGTTTTAGAGTGTGAGCGTTATTACTTGACGAATCTTGTAGATTTTTAAGTTTAATAGTATTTCATAAGTTAGGTTAAAATTCATATTAAATGAGCTCGATATATTATACGTTCTTTATGAGTTTCATATTAGAGGGAAAAATAGACTTTTCTGAAGTGTTGATTTTTAGGGTTTTACATCTTACCACTACAAAATAACTATCACTTTAAGGAGTTACGTTGTAGTGCTCAGTGTCACATTCAATTGTGGATTTTTAAGAGGTAATGTACGTCTTATACTTGATGGTTGGTTGGTTGAAGAGTATAGAGTACATAGAGAGTACTTAGAGATGCTAATGGAAATCGGCACCGCTCTTTGTTACATATGTGCAAGTTTAAGTCACGAGTTCGGGGTAGTTTACTTCAGGGTCAAATTCATCATATTGGGTTTTCTCCATCAGCTGTCACGACAAAGAGCCTACTGAATAATAATGGGGTTGATTACAAGTTTGCCAAGAGTAGATGAAAAGAGAGAGATTATGACGTCTGTTCACCTCAGTTCAGGCCTCGTACTTCATCATTATGACGTATGAACACAACAGTTCATGCCTCGTACTCCAAAGAAAAGAAAAGTGTACGTGTCAGTGCGCTTTATCTTCTGAAGAAGAGAAATCTTCTCTATTATGACCATTCTCATCAACATGCTTCATGCTTTTTCCATGTGCTTTTAATTATCAAGTGAACCGGGCTACGACTGATTGTTTTTCTCATTCCATTTGCTCGACTATAATGAAGATGGCGACATCACGTGCTAATTTTGCGGGGGAGAAGTGTGAATAAAACATTTGGATGATTTCACTTATTTAGTCAAGAATGGTAACTTCGTCTGCAATTCTTGAGGGGAGAAGAAGTGTGATAATTCTGCATGGTTGATTGACTTATGAGAATATAAGGTCATACGGCTCCTAACTCATGTAAGAACCGATCTTCTTCTTATCGGGTCATCGTTACATGGAGTTTTTCTTCTAAGAGCCGTTGGTTGACATCTTCACTCGGATTAATGAGTTTATCGACAAAGTGCTTCTGGTTAATGCTTCACGTATACATCAACATCATGATTCCGAACAATCTCTCTGTTCTTGTTTGATGTGATTGGTAGTTTGGTGTTACCATCTTGTGTGTTCGTTGCGGCCTGATTGCTGATTTCCTTGATGAACATCTTTCTGTTCTTGTTTGATTGGGAGGGATTTTAGTTAAGGGGATTTGCAAGATGTAAGTTAATTGGGATGCTTTTTGGTGGGATGCTTTTTGGTGTGAGTTGAAGATGTTAACTATCTATTCCCCAACTGGACAATCTTGAAGAAGGTCGAGTCTACAGTCTGTTCTACATTTTCTGCTACATGATAGAAGACTAAAGACGAGTTGCTATTTAACGATCTAAATACTTCTTCTTAATCTGGGCATTTATCAAACATATTGTCGGTTTAGGGGAGAGCACTAATTGGGGGAGAGTGATATGTCGAATTTAATCCCCAATTATACTTGCTCACATTATTCAGCATGTTGATTCTCACAAAGACTTCAAGCGATCTTCTCAACAGATTTCAAGTATTTGGGCTTATAATGTTTTGCTGATTCTGAAGTGTCAAAACCAGCAAGGGGAAAGGAGACAAGCATCTAAACGTGAGTAAACTTGATGAACTTAATTCTTCTAAGTGATTGAAGATAACCCGGGAAGACAAATGTTACTACCGCAGAGAAACTCAAGGTTTGACTCATGGTGAGTAAACTTGATGAACTTAACTCTTCTAAGTGATTGAAGATATCCCGGGAAAACAAATTTCATGACCGCATAGAAACTCAAGGTTTTACTCATCAAGGCGTTTAGTGTTCTTATTCTAACTATGTGGGGGAAGAGATGGAAGAGTTAGTTTCTGAAGATGAAAGAGGTACACAAGTGTGTGATGATTTTGATGTTATCACAATCATCAGGGGAGAGAGATTGTGTACATTGAGGATGTTCGGCTGTTTTACTTGAGGGCTTAATCTGTGATTCAGAGATATAATCACTTATTCCGGTGTTGACATCCGCAGAGATTGTCACCCGCAGAGATAATCAGTGATTCGGCCTGCTTCTTCAATGTTATCGGTTATTCTCTCTTTGGGCATTCGGGTACTTCGGGTTCTTGAGCTCCATACACTTTCTTCAGGGGGAGAGAAAAGTATACATCGGGGTTATTCTTTGGCTATTGGACTTAATCTGCTACTTCGATGGTATAAGTTTCTTTGTCTTCGGGTATGTGTATTCGGGTTCGTGAGCTCTAGTCTAAGAGACTGACTGCATCAATTCAAGTACTCGGAGGAAGTGTTCTCTTGACACCGTTTGGAATGGATTGCTTCAGACTTTAGTGGAAAAGGAATTTGAGAAGATTATTTAAGTGTGGGATGAAACGTTGCTGTTCTTCTATTGGATGATATAACCCCAAACAAAGATCATCGATTATCGTTCTTAAATGGAGCAGCGGGATTTATGATAATGGTGTGCTTCTTCGTGCACCTGGCTAAGTGATTGGTGCAAAACCGTCAAGTTATCTCACGCAAGCTAGCCACTTGTGAATGACCAACCGTAAGAAACTCAAAACAGCTCACACACCAAATGCAATTTAGATCAGAGGAATATAGTGGATTCCTGGGTCGTTAAGTCCCACGGAGGATGAATTGGTGTTAAACAACTTCAGATGTCGAATAATCACTAAGGATAGTGATCAGTAAGGTTTTTGAGAAATTTACCTAAAGAAAAGATTAATAAATTACAGCGACTTAAATGCAAATTAAAAGAAATTAAAAAGTTAAAATATATTAAATAAACGCTATCACTATTTTTAAAGTGATGAACGTTTAAAACCTAAAACGTATGTTTAAATAAAATTACGTAAACGTACAAAATAAAACGTGAGTTTTAAGAAATAAAATGCCTACAAATATGAAAATGACATTTTTACAATCCTAATAATAAAAGAAAATTATTAGAAAAAGAAAATTATTTTTACAACTATTTATTTATTTATTATTAATTAAAAACTATTTATTAAGTATTTAAAATGCACTAAAATATAAGAAAATACAAAATTAACCTAGAAAAATGAAATTATAACTTAGAAAAATCTAAAATATGATAAAACTTATTTTAAAACTGAAAATATATTTATTAGACTTTTTATGTATTTATTATTAATTTAAAACTATTTAAAACTAATTAAAATGCTAAAAAATAATATTTAAACCAAGAAAATTATGGAAAAATACTTTTTATGACTTTTATATTTATCTTAATCTATAAAAATTGAAAACATATTTTTTTAAGCTTTTTCTGATTTATTTGTATTAAAAGCTATTTAAAAAGACTTAAAAACTATTTTAAATAAAGAAAAATACTAAACAGTGATGGAAAAATCTGAAAAATTCAGGAAAATGCTAAAATATTATTCTAAGTTTATAAAAAATATAAAAACATATGCTTATGTGTGAAAATATGAGGCTGCAGTGTAACTGCTTATTAATAAGCAATTCAAAATAAGCTAAAGTCCATAAATGGACACCAAATTAACACAGAAGCTAAATAATGCTATATTAACTAAATACTAACCTATTCCAACCATCCTAAACTTCTGAAAAGCAGTTTAAGCCAAAATTTAAGCAAAGCTAAACTAGTTTTGACTCAAAAATGGGACAACATTAAGGCTGATCTAGGAGTGGGGTCCACATGGCCTAAGCTCAAAAGCTTGGCTGCAAATGATAGTCAGCTGGGTGGTTAGTGGTAAGGAACCAAGAACCACCAGTGGGGTCCACTGGTGTGGCCTGTGGGACCCACCAAAGTGGTGGTGAAGGCCACTGTTGTGATGGATATCACTGCACAAGACATGTTTTTGAAAGGGGTGCTCAAAACAAAGCTAAGAATAAGCACTGAATAAGCTGATAAAAAGAGAACCAGTATTTTTATAATTTATTTAAGCAGCTAATCTTTAATATCCTAGAAGATTATGAACTAACTCTATTTATTAAACACACAGTAAAATTCTAAAGTTTATTAAAAAACGACTAAGTGAAGTTTTGACTTTTCAATTTTATGAACTAGTTTGACTTTTATGAACTTTAAATTGATTCTAATGACTGAATTTGTTATATGAATCTATATTAAGGTGAGATTAAGCTAGAGTACTAAGTTTTAAGCTAATGTGATGGGATTTGCATTCCAAACTCTTAACAGTGAACTAACAAGGATGAAATTAAGATGAATTTGACTTTTTTACAAGTGACCACTGGTTTTTATGACTTAACTGTGCTATTAAGTGCTAAAGAGACATGAAACAATATCAAACAATAACACCACAGACCTCTATATCAGATAACTAAGCTGTTCCAAACACCACTTATTCTAACTGTTTTAAAGCTTTAAACAATAAAACAAGTATTTAAACCAAGTAATCTATTAAATATCTTAAATTAGCTATAATAAAATAGATTGGAACTGAAATTAACACTATTTAATCACTTGAACTAAGAAATGTAAAATTTAAGGAAATGCCTTACAAAATGAGTCCAAGCTCAAAACAGAGAATCAAGGTTTGAGATCACACCCTATGGCTTCCCAAGAAGCTCTAAACCAATAAGCAATCCAAAACCAGCTCTGCTTCAGCTTCCTTGTACCTTTTCCATTGAATTTTTTATTTTTAGCTAATTTCTTGGTATTTTTGGTAATTTTAGGATTGTAGAGTAAAACTGATTCCTTGAAGGTTCTAAGAGCTTATAAGGTTTTTCAAAAGCTTATAAGAGCTTAAGAAGCAATAACAACACTTAATAACAACAATAGAGTATTTTGAGGATTTAGACAGTGAAACATTCATAAACTGAATTCGTATACAAAACTTGAAATTTAAACTGAGATTATGTTTTTATTACACACAGGTTTGATTAAAAATTACTTGAAAGCTTAAAACTTAAACTGAAAAACTTGAAAAATTAAAACGACATATGAAAAATAAAATTACACTACTTAGTTTCTCATACTGCTTCTTCTCTCTATATGGATGACCCAAATGTATCTCCCCACGTTCCTTGCTCTTTCCCAAGTCTCAATTTGACCATTGATGCAGTCAAAGTGATCCTACCCGTTTAAATGATTTTGGCGCCAAAGTCCAAAAGGTTGCTTGCAGCCTGATATATTTCAATTAATGCATTTAGGATTGTAGTAGAGGCTTAGGGAACAAGTATGAGAGATATTTTGGCAAGTTGGGAGAGTTTGGAAGAAAACAGAGGTTTTATGCAGCTTTGGAGGAAAAAGTAGTGTGGGTTGTATTTAATGGAAAGGTGGGGTGACAGAGGTGGTGGAGGGAGTAGGTTGGTGAGCTGTAGTGGTGAGATGGAAGTGAAGAGGTGGCAAAACCACCTGGTATGGTGACTGGGGTGGTTTTGGAGAAGATGAATAGTGAAGGCGGGATTGGGTTTGTTTGACCGTTTGACCCCGTGGTTTTATTTATTTAACATTGGGCCGGGTTGTGGTGTTGGGTAAGGGTAAGGTGGGCTGGGTAGTGTTTAGGATTGGGTTTAGTTTGGATTTGGTAATAATAAGGGTCCGGTTGGTTTTATTTTTACACAAGGACCATTTTTGTAATTTGAGCAAAGTTAAGGGTTAAACTTGCCACCTTTCCAAACATCCTTCCAAGGGCCAAACCTGCCAATAATATAAACACAAGGACCATAGTTGATAATTATTTCATTTTTAAACTTAAAAGGACCTTAATTGTCATTTTTGGATTTTGAGGGACTAAAAGTGTAATTTCCCAAAAGTTATCAATATGTTCCAAATTTTCAATCATGCATAGTACAAGGGTATATTTTAATAAATTTCCATTTTGAATACCCAGGGACTAAGTTTGCCAATTTTGAAACTTGAGGGGTAAAAATTGCCATTTTGTGAAAACTTTCATCCAGGGATCATTTGTGAATATTTTTGGTTTCCCAAGGACTTAAGTTAACTTTTCTTTCATTTTAAACATTTAGGGACTAGTTTTGACATTTTGTGTAACTTCAGGGACTGAAAATGACATTTGTGTGAACTTTGCGCATTTTTCACTTGTTTTTCAATCTTTTGTACCTGAATCACATAGAAACACATTTCATTGATATTTATAACATTTTGTGAGTCATTTGTGTGTTTTTGGTTATTTTTGTGGGTTTAAATAGTATAAAAGATATGTGTAATTAGGCACATATCAAATCCCCCACACTAAACTATTGCTAGTCCCTAGCAATCTTTTATTTAAAACTTAATGGATTTTAAAAACTCTTTACCAAAAGCCATCACTTCTGGAGTAGCCAGTTGTTTCAGTTCAAGTAAGAACCTTGGTACAATGATAACCAAATGATTTTGAGCAAATCATAAGCTTTCAACGGATTTGATTTGTCTTTACCAGAAGCCGTTTGCTTCTGGACTAGCCAACTCTTAGATAAATTATCAATATTATCTTTGGTGAGCCGATTACCAATTATGGATTTCCACTGCCTTTACCACAAGCCATAAACTTGCGGGCTAGCCAACTTTTCACTAGTTTAAAGATATGGTGAGTTGAACACCATACAATTTTGGGCAAATTGCAAGCCATTAACGGATTTGAGATATCTTTACCAAGAGCCGTTTGCTCCTGGATTAGCCAATCCTTATGTGGGTTAGACATGGTGGACTGATTACCATTTGTTGTGTTTAGTACATAGTACTTCCACTAAATAAAAAATTTTAAAATTTGGCCATTTTGAGGGAAAAAGGGACTAAAAGGGTATATTTATGATCAAATTCGCCAGAATTTCCCCCCCACACTTAGAAATGAATATTGTCCTCAATATTCAAAGTACCGGCTGTTATGCCGAAACTTAGAACGTAAAAAGATAACATTACTAGCTAAGTGTAGAAACACAACAATTATTCTCTTTTTTAATATTTACAATTTTCATTCATTTTTAAGGTCTATATACAACATGTGGGGCATCTCCCCCACACTAAGGTGGTACACACGGGTGAAAACCCATGTTTAGCTACTGTTTTTGATTACCGAGTCGCTAGCTTGACTCGACCCCGAATTAATTTGTTCATGGGGAAGTAAGTGGAAGAGATAATATCCATCGGACTTTCATTCAAGATGTGTGTATAAACATTGAAGTACGTGAAAGTTCCACACCGATGAGATATACATAGAACCGGCTCAAAAATGATAAATGAAAATGCCGGGGTCAAAGATAATGTCTTCATTCCCGAAGGAGTGAAGAACAAGAGAAGCCACGGGATAGGTGAAGAAGAGAAAGAAAGTTATGATAATAATCTTGACTAACTCATCATCATCAGAAGGGGAATTCATGATAGCATGAATTTCATCTTTTAAGCTCAATTGGTCTAGACATATCCCGGGTGTGTCTAGATCAAAATAGAAGTTATCATACTCTGGTAGAGATATGATATGAGTGAGTTCACAGGAGAACTCCTCAAAGGAGAATGATTCATATTCAGGATTGATTTGACTGAGTTCACTGGGGAACTCCTCAAAAGTGAATGATTCATACTCGGGGAGAGAATTATGAGAATGAGAAGTGGTAATACCACTAATCTTCTCTCCCATATGATCAAAATGGAACGTTTGCAATTCCGGAATAGAATCATCGAACAAAAGTTCACTATCCTCAAAGGGGATAGGATATGAAGTAGGCTTTTCATTAAAAGCCTCGATTCTAGAAATGAGAAGATTAACATTTAATAATGTAAGACGAAGAGGTTCGTCTTGGAGTATTTCTTCATCATTCTCTTCTCCTAAGCTGACAAGCTCAGAAGGTAATTCCCCCACATAACTGATGTCTCCACAAGATAACGAATCGTCATCATTAGAATCGGAGAACATCTCAACATGATTACTTGGAAAGACAAGAGGAGGAGGGATATCACACACATGATCGATAATTCCCTGTGACTCTCTTGGGATTGGGACAAGGTCCTCAACACTAGACTTTATGAATTCGTCCGATTCCTTTTCAGGAACAGTGTCAAGATACTCGTCCCCCATGTTCAGAGAGTGAGTGGGAGCTTCGGGTGTGATAGCAGTTGTTTGAGAATGAATCTCAACTGCTGGAATATCAACTGATGAACTTGATGAATCAAGTGTATCATCGTCATCACTATCATCAGGAATAAAACGAAATTGAGAGCTAGATCTGGCTGCTTTTTCTTTTGCAATTGATTCCCTAATAGATTTTTCAAAAGCAATTTGAGAATTTATTTTAGCAGCCTGCTCTTCAGCTAGCAATTCTTTCATGGATTTCTCATGTGTATTTTGAATGACGGGACATTGTGGGAGTGGAGATTTGTCAGAACCGGAAGGTTGACATTGATAATCATCATGAGGACCCCCACAATATACACAAGAAAAACTGGGAACATTATGAAATGCTGTCTTACTCAACTCCTCAGTTCTTTTCACTGACTCCAGAAGCTCTAGATAAGTGTCTTGAGGAGTTTGAGTTATTTGGCACTGTGGAGGTTGGTCGTGATATGGATAGTCATAATTGTTACAAGGAAATGGATTCCCTGTTTGACAATCAGAGCTGAAATGGGAACCTCCACAGTTCTCACAACAGTACAACTGTTGAGCCAGGATTGGTGAATCAAATGGATATTGGTCATAACCAAAGTTCTGAGCATCACTGGAAAACTGTTCATAAATAAACGTGTTTCCGGATTGACATTCAAATCCTTGATGAGGACCTCCACAAAATTCACAGTAGTTATGTTGATTATATGAAGATAAGTCGGGCTGTGGTGGGTAACTGGAAAAATTTGAGGGGTCGTTAAATGAGTTCGGATTAGGATCATAATCAAATGAATTCCTCGAACCACAAAACAAACAACTCCCGTTCCGAATATCATTACCACACTGTACACACGTACACCAGCGACATGGTGAACCAAAAAGAGGCTCACCACAACCGACACAAGGAATAAACGATTCTATTTGAGAGTTATGAGAAGGAATCGGTTCATTCAAAGAATCAACAAAACCAACATGGTGATCTGAATGACTATTAAGACTTGAAGAACATTTTGAAAAATCCGGAGGTGGGACAAGTGGTGTGCTCTGAGAGCTAGCAATTTCCATCACTTCCGTTATGGTCTCCGGTTCTGGTTCTTGAGAAACGTGAAGATTAGGCAAGTCATTCTTGCTAGTCACCGGTCTGAATTCTGCATGTTTGCTTTTAACCGTAAATCGTGAAAGTTTAGGATCAATTTTAGACGGCTTAGGAGCAATTGAGGGTTTAGGTCTTTGGATAACAGTAGGTTGGACGTATTTAGCACCTCCATTATCAGAGGGAAGTACCTGGTCCTTTGTCACCCCGGTTTCTCGTTCCATTTCCCTACGCAGAATTAATGGATCATTACGAACAACACGAATTCTTGACATTTATGATAAAGTAGGAAGTTTTTCAACTTCGTTCCAGATTTCGTCGTAGTCGAGAGATTCCATTAGAATAGAAGAAGTTAGAATCAAATGGATAGAGGGTAAAGGAATAAAGAATCAAAAAGGGTAAGAGGGTAAAGATGAATATTTTTGGATTTTTTGGATAAACATTTTGTAAAAACAAAGAATGAAAATATTTTTGGTGTTGTTAACACTTTAGGAAAAGTGTTAATGAACTTTTTGATTTATATTAACTTTACAAAAAACTGTTTACAAACGATGGTATATGTGCAAGAATGGATCTGGAAATGCTTAAAACACGCTTACAGCCTCCTCGGCAGCGGCGCCAAAATTTGATTTGTGCAAAACCGTCAAGTTATCTCACGCAAGCTAGCCACTTGTGAATGACCAACCGTAAGAAACTCAAAACAGCTCACACACCAAATGCAATTTAGATCAGAGGAATATAGTGGATTCCTGGGTCGTTAAGTCCCACGGAGGATGAATTGGTGTTAAACAACTTCAGATGTCGAATAATCACTAAGGATAGTGATCAGTAAGGTTTTTGAGAAATTTACCTAAAGAAAAGATTAATAAATTACAGCGACTTAAATGCAAATTAAAAGAAATTAAAAAGTTAAAATATATTAAATAAACGCTATCACTATTTTTAAAGTGATGAACGTTTAAAACCTAAAACGTATGTTTAAATAAAATTACGTAAACGTACAAAATAAAACGTGAGTTTTAAGAAATAAAATGCCTACAAATATGAAAATGACATTTTTACAATCCTAATAATAAAATAAAATTATTAGAAAAAGAAAATTATTTTTACAACTATTTATTTATTTATTATTAATTAAAAACTATTTATTAAGTATTTAAAATGCACTAAAATATAAGAAAATACAAAATTAACCTAGAAAAATGAAATTATAACTTAGAAAAATCTAAAATATGATAAAACTTATTTTAAAACTGAAAATATATTTATTAGACTTTTTATGTATTTATTATTAATTTAAAACTATTTAAAACTAATTAAAATGCTAAAAAATACTATTTAAACCAAGAAAATTATGGAAAAATACTTTTTATGACTTTTATATTTATCTTAATCTATAAAAATTGAAAACATATTTTTTTAAGCTTTTTCTGATTTATTTGTATTAAAAGCTATTTAAAAAGACTTAAAAACTATTTTAAATAAAGAAAAATACTAAACAGTGATGGAAAAATCTGAAAAATTCAGGAAAATGCTAAAATATTATTCTAAGTTTATAAAAAATATAAAAACATATGCTTATGTGTGAAAATATGAGGCTGCAGTGTAACTGCTTATTAATAAGCAATTCAAAATAAGCTAAAGTCCATAAATGGACACCAAATTAACACAGAAGCTAAATAATGCTATATTAACTAAATACTAACCTATTCCAACCATCCTAAACTTCTGAAAAGCAGTTTAAGCCAAAATTTAAGCAAAGCTAAACTAGTTTTGACTCAAAAATGGGACAACATTAAGGCTGATCTAGGAGTGGGGTCCACATGGCCTAAGCTCAAAAGCTTGGCTGCAAATGATAGTCAGCTGGGTGGTTAGTGGTAAGGAACCAAGAACCACCAGTGGGGTCCACTGGTGTGGCCTGTGGGACCCACCAAAGTGGTGGTGAAGGCCACTGTTGTGATGGATATCACTGCACAAGACATGTTTTTGAAAGGGGTGCTCAAAACAAAGCTAAGAATAAGCACTGAATAAGCTGATAAAAAGAGAACCAGTATTTTTATAATTTATTTAAGCAGCTAATCTTTAATATCCTAGAAGATTATGAACTAACTCTATTTATTAAACACACAGTAAAATTCTAAAGTTTATTAAAAAACGACTAAGTGAAGTTTTGACTTTTCAATTTTATGAACTAGTTTGACTTTTATGAACTTTAAATTGATTCTAATGACTGAATTTGTTATATGAATCTATATTAAGGTGAGATTAAGCTAGAGTACTAAGTTTTAAGCTAATGTGATGGGATTTGCATTCCAAACTCTTAACAGTGAACTAACAAGGATGAAATTAAGATGAATTTGACTTTTTTACAAGTGACCACTGGTTTTTATGACTTAACTGTGCTATTAAGTGCTAAAGAGACATGAAACAATATCAAACAATAACACCACAGACCTCTATATCAGATAACTAAGCTGTTCCAAACACCACTTATTCTAACTGTTTTAAAGCTTTAAACAATAAAACAAGTATTTAAACCAAGTAATCTATTAAATATCTTAAATTAGCTATAATAAAATAGATTGGAACTGAAATTAACACTATTTAATCACTTGAACTAAGAAATGTAAAATTTAAGGAAATGCCTTACAAAATGAGTCCAAGCTCAAAACAGAGAATCAAGGTTTGAGATCACACCCTATGGCTTCCCAAGAAGCTCTAAACCAATAAGCAATCCAAAACCAGCTCTGCTTCAGCTTCCTTGTACCTTTTCCATTGAATTTTTTATTTTTAGCTAATTTCTTGGTATTTTTGGTAATTTTAGGATTGTAGAGTAAAACTGATTCCTTGAAGGTTCTAAGAGCTTATAAGCTTTTTCAAAAGCTTATAAGAGCTTAAGAAGCAATAACAACACTTAATAACAACAATAGAGTATTTTGAGGATTTAGACAGTGAAACATTCATAAACTGAATTCGTATACAAAACTTGAAATTTAAACTGAGATTATGTTTTTATTACACACAGGTTTGATTAAAAATTACTTGAAAGCTTAAAACTTAAACTGAAAAACTTGAAAAATTAAAACGACATATGAAAAATAAAATTACACTACTTAGTTTCTCATACTGCTTCTTCTCTCTATATGGATGACCCAAATGTATCTCCCCACGTTCCTTGCTCTTTCCCAAGTCTCAATTTGACCATTGATGCAGTCAAAGTGATCCTACCCGTTTAAATGATTTTGGCGCCAAAGTCCAAAAGGTTGCTTGCAGCCTGATATATTTCAATTAATGCATTTAGGATTGTAGTAGAGGCTTAGGGAACAAGTATGAGAGATATTTTGGCAAGTTGGGAGAGTTTGGAAGAAAACAGAGGTTTTATGCAGCTTTGGAGGAAAAAGTAGTGTGGGTTGTATTTAATGGAAAGGTGGGGTGACAGAGGTGGTGGAGGGAGTAGGTTGGTGAGCTGTAGTGGTGAGATGGAAGTGAAGAGGTGGCAAAACCACCTGGTATGGTGACTGGGGTGGTTTTGGAGAAGATGAATAGTGAAGGCGGGATTGGGTTTGTTTGACCGTTTGACCCCGTGGTTTTATTTATTTAACATTGGGCCGGGTTGTGGTGTTGGGTAAGGGTAAGGTGGGCTGGGTAGTGTTTAGGATTGGGTTTAGTTTGGATTTGGTAATAATAAGGGTCCGGTTGGTTTTATTTTTACACAAGGACCATTTTTGTAATTTGAGCAAAGTTAAGGGTTAAACTTGCCACCTTTCCAAACATCCTTCCAAGGGCCAAACCTGCCAATAATATAAACACAAGGACCATAGTTGATAATTATTTCATTTTTAAACTTAAAAGGACCTTAATTGTCATTTTTGGATTTTGAGGGACTAAAAGTGTAATTTCCAAAAAGTTATCAATATGTTCCAAATTTTCAATCATGCATAGTACAAGGGTATATTTTAATAAATTTCCATTTTGAATACCCAGGGACTAAGTTTGCCAATTTTGAAACTTGAGGGGTAAAAATTGCCATTTTGTGAAAACTTTCATCCAGGGATCATTTGTGAATATTTTTGGTTTCCCAAGGACTTAAGTTAACTTTTCTTTCATTTTAAACATTTAGGGACTAGTTTTGACATTTTGTGTAACTTCAGGGACTGAAAATGACATTTGTGTGAACTTTGCGCATTTTTCACTTGTTTTTCAATCTTTTGTACCTGAGTCACATAGAAACACATTTCATTGATATTTATAACATTTTGTGAGTCATTTGTGTGTTTTTGGTTATTTTTGTGGGTTTAAATAGTATAAAAGATATGTGTAATTAGGCACATATCACTAAGGCAAGCTTGAAATAGAGCTTCAAATCTGCTCAGCTAAAGGTTTTTCGGTTTTGGGGGAAGTTTCCAAAGTCACACTTTAAGATGGTTCAATTTCTTTCTTCAATGCAAGAGCCTCGGAAGCTTTGGTGGTGAAAGTTTTAGGGATGATGACTTCTATCTTCTACAACGGGGGTGTTCGATATCCTTATCTCGGTACTCGTATCATCATCTTCTTAAACTATATCATCTACTCTATCTTTGTAAATATTTATCAAAAACCAAATACAAAAATATAAAACCAACAAAATCAAAATAGAAAAATATAAAATCTTCAAAAACCCATAAAAATCAGAAAATTTGAAAAGTACCAAAAATATGTTTTCTCATGACATGTCTTCTGGTATCGATAACATCTACGGTCTTAGAAATGTCATTCAATAATGGCACGGGACTTTAGATGAAGTTCGAGCAGGAGGTGTAAATATTATTTTCTAAACATGTCTCAAAATATGGCTTACAGTTAATTCAGATTGTAACTCGGGCTTCAAAAATGGCTTGCAGTTATTTCAGACTGTAACCCGTGTTTAAAACTACGGCTTGCTATTATTTCTGATAGCAACCCACTCTTCAAGAAAGGAAAGTGCTACGCTAAACCAATTTTTAAATATTTCGTGCACTTATCCTAAAACAATGAGGAAAGTATGTCGAAGGACTGTTGTTCCTACTCAAACATTTTTCCTTCAAAAATTCTTCAGAAAAATATTTGTTTTAACAAAATGGTGGTAAATAAGTTGCTTGAAAAACAATCAGTTTAAGAGTTTTTATAAAAAATTGAAATCTCAATCAATGACTTCAGCGCTTTTAAACTTTTTAGAAAAATGAGTCATTGATTGAGGGGGAGAATGTTTTCAAATTTATATCATCTATCGGACTTATCTAATTATCCTAATGTGCTTAATTATAAATGATGTTAACCTATGTTGAAGGACTAGGTGCCTAGGATATGATTGTTAGGATTAGATGATTAGAGTTTGATTAACACATAAACCCCATACCTTATATGATCTGATTGTTATGTTGGATTGACTGTTATTAGTCGATTACTGTTTGGGTGACGTCGACCACCATATATCTGTTTGTGTCCACCAACATATGTAGGTATATTGGTATATAAGTATGTTCCCGATCCGGATCCCACATAATATGATGATTGGATGTCGAAAAGAAAGGGTAACTATATCTTGGGTTGACAAATGAAGAAACGGAGCTTAATTGGACTTCAATGGAGAGTTGGCATAAATGCAACGTAAGAGGTGTCACTGCATCAGTAGATGGTTTTCTTCTAAGTGATTGAAGAAACGGAGCTTAATTTGAACTCAGTTGGCATTAAAATGCAACGTAAGAAGTCTCACTGCATTTGTAGACGGTTTTTCTTCCAACCCTCAGCAACAACAACAAAAGCTTCTCAACCACTAATGTATCTTTGTGCAGGATACCATTCTCAAACAATTTTGAATAAAATTGATTAAATTGTTTTGAAAATGGAAAATATTGTTTTGAAAATAAATAGGACTTAATTTTGAAAATCACCGGACTTCTTTTTATCAAAACCTAAGTCACTCAATCATCGACTACGGTCATCGATTGAGGGGGAGAGTGATTTAAAATAAAATATTTTCAAACGATATTTCTTCATAAAAGTCCGTTTGTACGTTATAAAGTGGTGATCTAAAGATTTAATGTTATGTCATGGTTTGATTTTTCTTTAGAATCAAGATCTTTCAAAATGAAATTTTTTCTGTTCTTGTTTGATTGTGAAATTGTTTTATTTTACTTAAAGGTCTCTTAAAACAATCATACCTGACACTAACAATCTTTAATGTCTTAAAATGGTCCTTATATGTCATTTTTCAAAATCAAATCTTGCCACGTCTTTCCCCAAAATTTTCTAAATGATTTAAATCAACTGGGATCACAAATCTCAATTGGTTTGAAATTTTTGATCAGGGGTGAGATCGTGATTTGAATCTCTTGTCTGTTTTAATGGAATTGTTTTTAGTCCTTTAAAGGCACTCCTGCCTCCATGTGCCAAACGATTTCAATATATGATGGACATGATTGAGGAGGATCATTTATCCAAAAACTAGATGAGTTTTTAAATTAGGCACATATTCTCCCATGTTCTCTAAACCTTATTAAATCACTTGGGATCCAAAATCTCAAAGGGTTTGATATTTTTGATCGGGGGAGAATTTGTGATTTAATAATGAAATTTGATAAATGGTGATCGTTTTGATTCAATTGTGCAGGCTGCTCTCTCATATGTGCTAAATGTTTTCGAATCTCGAAGCACATATTGAGGGGGAGCATTTCAAAAGAAAACTTACTATCAAGGTACAAAGATTGAAATTTTTTATCAAAAGGTACCTTGATTGATTTTCTAAATGGTTTTCTGTATGGCAATGCAATCGTGGAAGTACTTCAAAAAACCTCTTGCCTCTATGTGATAAAATGATTTCACTTATCATATGCACATATTGAGGGGGAGAATTTACCATGAAAATCAAATGGTTTTTTCTATGAAAATTGTGATCAAAGAAAATATTTCAAAGTCCTCTTGCCTCCATGTGCTAAACAATTTCTAAAAGCATATGCACATGTTGAGGGGGAGGTTTTCTAAATGATCAAAACTATTAAGGTACAAAATGCTTTGATCTCGTATCACAAGCACCTTGATTGTTTTTCCAAATGATTTTTCAATTGGTTTCAAGGAAGAATGAACTATACCAAAAGACCGACCATTTTACTTTATGTATGGAGTTATAAGGATGGTGAGGTTAGGTATTAGTTCCCACGATCCACCAGAACCGGAGGGATCTACCCAGGGACAATCCACTAGATAGTGTAGAGTCCTTAGGTATATTGAAAAAAGGAGAAAAATGAGAAATGGGAAGAGTGCGAACTGAGACAGAGCTAGTACTGGAATAAACCCAACAAGGTTCTAGTAATGAAGTCTCGGTAAGCACTGAAGGGGTTGAAGAATGAAAAAGAAATGAAATGAGAAAACGGTGAAAAGAAATAGCCCTCCAATAATTCAACCTTAGGGCAGACACCGGGTTCAATACATATGCTACTGGTGGTTACTAAGGTAACACTGGTATTGAAGACAAGACGTCATGGACCCAGTGACGCGCTGCACTAAACTTCCCAAGCCACTCAAGTTCCTCTTAAAAGGGCTTGTTTCATTCTCACGGGGAACCGACATAATCTATCGACTTTCTCTTAGAGATTGTTGATATTGAAGAAGGAGACCCTCTCCCTAGTCTCCGGCATAGGAACCAAATGTGCACAAGTGAGTCTAGAGCCAAGAGATCATCCACAATATCTCATTAGGACACTATTCTTGAAGACTTGCTGTTTCACACAATGTGGAAAGTAAGAATATATTAAGAGTCCTACGCATTATCCTTGTGGTATTGCCAGAACATCTGAGTGATATGAAAGTATTCACGATGAAGATGGAAATCCTTCTAGAGCCAACATCAAACAAGCTCTTGGTGGGTGACATGTGAGATCTTTTCTAAAGATCAAGCTTGTGACAACTGGATAGAAACAATGGGGCGATTCAATCTTGAATCAAACTTGGTCTAGGAATGGAATTGACGAATACTTTTGGAAAAACCGTTCGATGTGCAAATCTTCTTTTCTCTAGCACATCAAATGTGTATTCTCTTTCAAATACAAAAGGGTATTTATGATTGAAAAATGATTTTCTTCTTCTAAACCTTCGTCGTATTGCAAAACTCTTTCTCTTTAGAAGTACGCGATTGTTTTCAAATCATTTTCTATCAATAAGTAAATCTCAATTTGCTGGTTCACTCACTCCGTGTTGTCTTCTTTGAGACGTTCCGGTTTGAGAACGGCTAGAACAGCTGCGAAACCCTGTCAAGGAGATTCTTCGGAATTATACCTGATCACAGGCAGTACTTGTACTGATCAACGGGGAACCGTGGGCTGTGTACCTCAATAACGAAAGTGATCAAAGATACTTTCATGTGTTTTTTTGCTTACTGTTGTTTGCAGGTACATTTGGATGGTTGCAGCTGATAAGAATTGAGGAGTCAATCCAAAGACGCATGGTCACAGCATCCACACTTAATTGAAGAAATCATAACTGGTGCATATCTACATAACCTGGTTATGATATTTTTATACTATGCTTCTTCTATGCTGTTGCAAATATCATGAACCAGTAAGGCTTCCGCTACTCTGATGGAAAGATGTCATGATCCAAATGTGTGAGCATGTCGGTCCAAAAGTCACAACATCACATGAAGGCAACACAACTATGGATGATCCAGAGAGATTTATTGTGACTGATGATCTCAATGAAAGCTCGAAGATCATCAATGATGTGGATCAGTTAAAGGCCTCCACTTAAAGTACAAAGCATTCGGACTTTGAAGATGCACTAATTAAGCACAAAGATTGCGAAATTGAAGAATTGAAGTCTACGAGCTCAAGAACAAAGTCAAGAATAGAATGCTAGGATTCGAAATGTAAAACATGGGGTGACCTCCCTTAGGGGGAGATTGTTAGGAATTAGAAAATTCCATAGTAAAGAGTCAGTCACCCCAAGTGTTATCTAGCATAAGTTAGCTTGTATACAAATCATTAGTTACGTTATTTACTGTTTTATTAGTTAGTTATTAGCCTAGTTTAGCGTAGTGTAACACCGTGGAGGAAGGACGGGTCTTTACCCACTGTATACCTGATCCACAGGCCGTCAGGAGGTCGTTTAGGTTGTAAGCTATAAATACCCTCTACCTTCCAAGGTAGAGGGTTGGAAGTTCTAATCTAATATTCTACACTTTTGTTTATCTCTCTAGAATTCCCTCTCTACTCTCTTCATCTCTCTAACCATGGCATTCATATACTATCATCATCCTAGACCACCCGAATCATCAAACAACATAATATTTAACGATCCTTCAAGTCAATCAGACGTATCCCACACCACAATTCCCTCTTAATTTCAATCCTGCTCATCTTCAATCTTCTCACTCTGTATCTATGGCAACACTCGATTACAAAGGAGATCACAACAAAGTTGCTTTCTTGGAACATGGAAAAGGGAGTGATTTGTATGACTCCATGATTGATTTTCTTCTACGTTCCAAGATCAGGTATGCTCTCACTTTCTCTCCGTCAGTTGTTTATGACTCTCTTGTCAAGCAATTTTGGTCCAATGCTCATGAGCGATCTCCTACTGGTTCTACCAAGGAGATTGTGGCCACCATTGATGAAGAAGATTATGTGATAACTGAGTCTCTCATTAGGACTCAGTTACAATTTGATGATGAAGGTGGTCTCTTTGAGAACAGTAGAGATGAGATTAATGTTGGTCTAACCAGCTTAGGGTATCCCTTTGATGGGAAAATCATTTGGTATAAGAATAAGTTTTGCCCTAAGTGGAGGTTTTTAGTTCATACCTTGCTTCAGTGTTTGAGTCCTAAATCTGGGGGTTGGGATCAATTTTCTAGTTCTATTGCAAATGCTATAATATGTTTGGCCCATGCTAGAGAATATAATTTTTCAAGATATATTTTTGAGGAAATGCTTAAGAATATAAAGGATACCAAACATAAATTTCTTATGTATCCTAGATTTCTTCAAATGATATTAGGCATTGAAACCTCTGATAAAACTCCAAGGGTCATTACTAAATTAACTGCTAAGTTATTTGCAACAATGAAAACTAATTTTGCTGGTGAACATAGACTTTTGTTACCCACTATGTTTCATGGTGTCAATGTTGTTGCTGGTGCCTCTGCATCAGTTGCCACTGATGACCCACAACCACCTTCACCTCAACCTGTTGCCCCACCCTCACCAGTGATTATTGCTCCTGAGAAGCCAGTGGTTGCCTCTGTGACACAGGAACAAATTCCTATTAAGACTGAAGTCAATCTTGACTAACCTTTTGTTCAACCTGCTAGTCCTCCTAGACATTATTTTGAGGATGACACCACTTTTGGTGATGATTTTCATGTGTCTCCTCCAAGGTCCAATGAAGTTCCAAATACCACAAGTAATCCTGCTGGTGGAGCTGAGGATCCTAATGTACTAATGAATATGTCTAGTTTACTCAACAGGTATATCAAGAAGGTTGATGATTTGGAGCTTAAGCTTCAAGAATCCAGGGATGAGCTCAAGGAGACCAAGTAGACTCTTGGTGGTGCTTTGGTTAAGTTGTTAAAGAGGGTGACAGATTTGGAAGTGAGGCTTAATAATAGGAGGAGCAGAGTTATGGTGTCTGATTCTGAGGAGGAACAGGATAATGAGAGGATACATATTGATCTTGAGGCACTCCATGTCTTGGCATCTGTTTCATTAGGAGAGACTCTAGCTCCAAAAGATCTAGAAGTTCAAGTGTTTCAAAGAAGGGAGGTTAGGAAGAGGAGTTATCTAAGTCAAATGGCCCTCAAAGCTAGTATGGTGGATTGTTAGGAATTAGAAAATTCTTTAGTGAAGTATCGGTCACCCCAAATATAATCTAGCATAAGTTAGCTCGTAGACATTACGTTATTTACTAGTTATTTAGTTAGTTCTTTAGTTTAGTGCAACACCGTGGAGGAAGGACGGGTCTTTACCCACTGTATGCCTGATCCACAGTCCGAAGGAGGGCATTTAGTATGTAACTATGAATACCCTCTACCTCCCAAGGTAGAGGGTTGGACCTTTCACTTAATCTAATCTTTCTTTCTTTGTTACTTTCTCTCTCTAAAAAGGCTCCCATCTTCCACTTTCTCTCTCTAGAACCTTAAACTAATTCGACCCATATATTGTTATGTGATGTGTTTGTGAAATCCAATATGTTACAAATGGTATCAAGAGCCATGGTTTGATCATCTCTCTTACATATCCTTGGATTTCTAGTGGTTTTATATAGTTTTTTGGTTTTGAAAAAGTTTAGTGGTTTTTGCATCATTTGGATCATTTCTTGTGTTAAAGTTTGGATTTTGATTGTACTTTTGTGTTTAGAATCATTGTAAGTGCTTGGGTTTTGATTTGAAAAGCTTGAATCAATGTGGTTGAGCTTGTTTTGGATTGAAAAGTGTGTTTTTGAAGTTTTTCTTGCTAGCGACTTGGTTCTCGTAGTGTTTTTCATCGTAGCTACTTGCTTCAGTAAAAGTTAGCGAGTTACAGTGTTTGTTGTTAGCGACTTGAGCCTAGCGACTTGTCTATTGAAACAAGCCGACAAATAGTACAAGTTAGTAGATTCTCCACTACGGCTAGCGACTTGGTGAGGTTAGCGACTTGCTTCAGAAATTGTTAGCGAGTCGTAGTGTAATTTGTTAGCGACTTGATACTAGCGACTTGGATCTTAGCGAGTTGTTCTTTAGCAACTTAACTGTGTCTAGCGACTTGGTGCTTAGCGACTTGTTGTCATAATACTTAGCAACTTGGTGCTTAGCAACTTGGTTCAAGGATTCTTAGCGACTTGGTGACTTAGCGACTTGTTCTCAAGGTTTATAGCGACTTGTCTCTAGCGACTTGTTGACTTTTCCCGACAAAACTTCAAACGACTATAACTTTTGATCCGTAACTCCGTTTTCAGCGTTCTACCCATCAAAACGACTGTGAGAATGAGGAGAATGGCACGCCGAAACTTCGAGGCCTAAATCCCCTGCAAACAGAAGTTATTGAGTTTTTTATGCTTTTTGACCTAAATTTCTCCGAAAAATCGTGCATAAACCAATCCAAATCTCAACCAAAAAACATCTCTGCTAATCCTACAAACAACCATAAGACCTAACCCACAATCATCTATCATTGTTTTGATCCATCTGTTATCTTAACACGTTCTATTGGTCTCTATATCACGGTTTCTTCTTGATTTTGTAAAATCCCGCGAAATAATCTATTTCTCGGTTTAAATCATAGACTTGTAAAATCCCGTGTATACTATAACATCATGTCTTACACTACTGACCTAGTAATTTCAGAAGTACTTAAATTGTATGATGCTGTGGACAACAATGATAATGTATGCTACACTGAACGATTAAAGATGATTGAATCAATCAATGATGATGTGAGTTCTTCATGCTCTGAGTCCAATGAGAAAGATTTGCACCTATTCAGGCTACAGAATGCCATGCAAAAGGAAAGTAGCATTGAACCTTATCAACAACTTCACTCACACCTCATGTTACTCACACCGATAAGAATGGAACGAACATGCATTGCCATTTTTCGTCAAGACTTATCCACATTAACGGGAACATTACTATTGAACTTAGAACAATTAGAACAATAACTTGATAAAGAAAAGGTTCAAAAGGATAGTTCCAGTGCTGCACTTCAAGTGATCCACAACCAATTTCAGTCATTCATAAGTGGGGAATTTACATCAGATTATGATCAAGACCTGACTGAAATGTCTTTCAAGAGACACACTAGAATGGAAATTAGCGTGTTCATTGAGACATTCATCCAACTCATGGATAATGTGGAGAAGTACATTGAGGAAGTTACACATAAAGATGAAAAAGTGAATGAGTGTCAGGTGCAGTTGAGAGATAGTTGTGATGAGTCGGGTAATATATCTGTTGAAAGGTCGGGTGTTGCTGAATGCAGAATATCAGAGACAGCTAAGAATGATGTAACCAGCTACTCAGTAATTCCGGTCACACAAGAAGTGGATGCGATGATCAGAAAGGTGAATGAATGTCGGGTACAATCAATAGATTGTAGTGTTGAGATCGGTAAGGCATCGGATGATGGATCAGAGGCTCAGAGGCGATTAAGTTTGAAACATCCAGTTGTTCAGTGACTCTTGTTACACATGATGTGGATGCAAACATCAGACCGAAAAATGAGCAGGTGTCATGTGATGAGGTACCATTAACTGTTCAACATAGTGCATCTGCTAATGTACCTAAACAAACTGATCTTAATACTGAACATGATTCTGATAAATGTTCCTTGGTTGAGGCTGAGACTAATAAATTCAAAACAAATGATATGGTTGATAAAAAGGCTTTTGATGAACTTTCAAACAAATTCTCAAAACTTGAAAAACATTGCATTTCTCTTGAAATTGCAATACAAAGAAAGGAGGAAAGTTTTCAAACTAAGAAACCATGTAAAAATCTGGAATTTCCTGAATTTTGTGAATTTTTTGAAATAAACGATTTAAAAGCTCAGCTTCAAGCCAACAACTCGACTATCAACAATTTGAAAAAACATATTTCTGATATGCATGTGAAAAGTAATTTGGTTACAAGTAATTCTGATGTTAATGTTATTGATGATATTCAAATGAGAAATGATGAATTAGCGGTTTGTGTGGCCAAATTACTAAAGGAAAATGAGTCTTTGAGAAAGAATCACATAGAACTAAGTGACTCTGTCAAAGAAGCTAGAACTAAGTCAATAGAACAATCAAAATCTTTGATAGCAAAAATTGATGAACTCAAAGCTCAACTTCAGGAAAAGAGTTTCGCTATTGTTGCCTTAAAAAATGAGCTTAGGAAAACTGTAGGGAAAAGTGTGAACACTAAGTTTACAAAACCATCAACCTTGGGGAAACCAGTTTCTCATCCCATTAGAAACCGGTCCGTTGTTAGGCAGCCTACTGCGTTTATATCCGAAAGACCAAAATTTTCAAAAACACGGTTTGTCTCCCAAGTTGATGCGATAAAAGTTTTGTCAAAACCAGTCACTTCACCTGAGTTACCTAAGAATAAGGCTTCTAGTTCAGTTAACCCTCAACAAGTAGCCACTTCTTCTCCCAGCACCACTAGGAATAGTTCGGAAACAGTGTCAAAATCAAGCATTAAAACCCAGAATTCATATAATATGAATGACTTGTGGAAGAACTATTATCTAGAAGAAGCTAGGAAAAAGGCACAGATTCAAAAAGACGGAATTTTAGGTGCAAGACCTAGGGTGAGGAATTCTATGAGTTTTCAAGGCACTACTATTAGTTGTAAACCATTACCTAGGAACACTCAAATGACTAGGGGTTGGCTTGCATCTAAGAGTAGATATGAGAAGAAGAATGCTAAGCATGTTGAAAACGAAACTAGAAATTCTAAGTCTTTTCCGAATAAGAAACATTCTCCTAATTCACATGCTAAGGTACAATCCACTAAGACTACTAACGTGACTAAGGTTCAACATGTTATGAAGCAAAACAAACAAAAAACTTTGCCTAGATGGATACCAGCTGCTAAATCTTTGGAGTCTAGGAATATCGATAAGTCTTCCACTGTGCGTAAGAAGCTTAACACTCCTAGACCTTTCCATAAGTGGATACCATCAGGTAGAATGTTTAAGGATGCTGGACTTAGGTGGATACCTACCGGAAAGCTATTTTCCAATGGCAAAATCAAGGTTGATAGTGAAGCCCTAAAGGATTTGGATACTAATGTCACTAACCAATATATATGCAATCAAGTTTGTAATGTTAGTGCAGGTATTCCTTACTCAATTGCAGATACTTCGATCCTTCACTACATGGACTCGCTTAAAGTATGGATAACAAATGGATTGATATCTCATTACTCACGGGTTCAAGTTACTCAACCTTGATATTCAATCTGCTATGACGTTTGAACACAACAGTTCAAGCCTCGTTCTCTAAAGAAAAGAAAAGTGTACGTGTCAGTGCGCTTTATCTTCTGAAGAAGAGAAATCTTCTTATTATGACCATTCTCATCAACATGCTTCATACTTTTTCCATGTGCTTCAGTCATCAAGTGAACCGGGCTACCATTGATTGTTTTCTTATTCAACTTGCTCTACTATAAGGACGATGGCGACATCATGTGCTAATTTTGCAGGGGAGAAGTGTGAATAGAATACATTTGGATGATTTCACTTATTTAGTCAAGAATGGCAACTTCGTCTGCAATTCTTGAGGGGGAGAAGAAGTATGATAATTCTGCATGGTTGATTGTTATCTGAGAATAAATGGTCAAACGGCTCCAAACTCATGTAAGAACTGAGCTTCTTCTTATCGGGTCATCTTTACATGGAGTTTCTTCTAAGAGTCGTTGGTTGACATCTTCACTCGGATTGATGAGTTTATCGACAAAGTACTTCCGGTTAATGCTTCACATATACATCAACATGATGATTCCGAACAATCTCTCTGTTCTTGTTTGATGTGATTGGTAGTTTGGTGTTACCATCTTGTGTGTTCGTTGCGGCCTGATTGCTGATTTCCTTGATGAACATATTTCTGTTCTTGTTTGATTGGGAGGGATTTTAGTTAAGGGGATTTGCAAGAGGTAAGTTAATCGGGATGCTTTTTGGTGGGAGTTGAAGATGTTAACTATCTATTCCCCAACTGCACAATCTTGAAGAGGGTCGAGTCTACAGTCTGTTCTACATTTTCTGCTACATGTTAGAAGACTAAAGACGAGTTGCATTTGATTATCCAAATACTTCTTCATATTTCGGGCATTGTCAGTTTAGGGGAGAGCACTAATTGGGGGAGGGTGAAATGTCAAATTTAATCCCCAATTAGACTTGCTCACATTATTCAGCATGTTGATTATCACAAAGACTTCAAGCGTTCTTCTCAAAAGATTTCTAGTATTTAGGCTTTCAAAGAGTTGCTGATTCTAAAGTGTCAAAACCAGCAAGGGGGAAGGAGACACGTATCTAAACGCGAGTAAACTTGATGAACTTAATACTTCTATTTAATTGAAGATATCTCGGGAAGACAAATGTTATTACCACAGAGAAACTCAAGGTTTGACTCATGGCGAGTAAACTTGATGAACTTAACTCTTCTAAGTGAATGAAGATATCCCGGGAAGACGTATGTCATGACCGCAGAGAAACTCAAGGTTTTACTCATCAAGGCGTTTAGTGTTATTATTCTAACTATGTGGGGGAAGTGATGTTAGAGAAAGTTTCTGAAGATATAAGAGGTACACAAGTGTGTGATGATCTCTATGTTATCGCAATCATCAGGGGAGAGAGAATTGTGTACATTGGGGGCGCTCAGCTGTCTCACTTGAGGGCTTAATCAGTGATTCAGAGATATAATCACTTATTCCGGAGTTAACATCCACAGAGATTGTCATCCGCAAAGATAATCATAGATTCGACCTGCTTCTTCAATGTTATCAGTTGTTCTCTCTTTGGGGAATGTGTGTACTTTGGGTCCTTGAGCTTCATACACGATCATCAGGGAAGAAAACCATTGTTTACCACAAACATTGGGGAGGTGTTTTCTCTCCGAGCATGATGAGTATTCGGGAGAGTTCTTGGATATTGGTGTACTTCGGGTTCTTGAGCTTCATATACGTTCATCAGGGAAGAAAAACGTGAACATGGGAAGGTGTTCTTCATTCCCCTCATGAAGTGTATTCGGGAGAGTTCTTGAGCATTATACTAAGAGACAGACTGCATCATTTCAACTACACGGGGGAAGTTGTCTCTTAACAACTTTTTGGAATGGATTGCTTCAGACTTCAGTGGTAATGAAATATGAGAAGAAAATTAAAGAGTGGGATGATACATTGCTGTTCTTGTTGATGATATAACCCCGAACAAAGAATCTAGTTTATCGTTCTTAAAAGGAGCAGCGGGATTTATGATAATGGTGTGCTTCCTTGTGCACCTGGCTATGGCAAGCTTGAAATAGAGCTTTGAACCTGCTCATCACATGGATTTTCGGTTTGGGGGGAAGCTGCCAGAGTCTTACTTTCAAATGGTTCAATTTCTCTCATTCAGGAGCCTCGGAAGCTTTGGTGGTGAATGTTTAAGAGATGATGACTTCTATCTTCTACGACGTGCTGCTCGATATCCTTATCTCGGTACTCGTATCATCATCTTCTTTAACTATATCATCTTCTCTATCTTTGTATATATTTATTAAAAACCAAATACAAAAATATAAATCCAGCAAAACAAAATAGAAAAATATAAAATCAACAAAAATCCATAAAAATTTGAAAAATCAGAAAATACCAAAAATATGTTTTCTCAAGACATGTCTTCTAGTATCAATAACATATACGGTCTTAGAAATGTCATTCAATAATGGCACGGGACCATAGATGAAGTTCGAACAAGAGGTGTAAATATTCTTTTCCAAAACATGTCTAAAACTATGGCTTGCAGTTACTTCAGACTGTAACCCGCTCTTCAAAACTATGGTTTGCTATTATTTCAGATAGCAACCCGCTCTTTAAAGAAAGGAAAGTGCTGTGCTAAACAAATTTTCAAATATTTCGTGCACTTTTCCTAAAATCAAAATGAGGAAAGTATGTCGAAGGACTGCTGTTCCTACTCAAATGTTTTTCCGTCTAAAATTCTTCAGAAAAATATTTGTAGTATTTCAAAATGGTAGAAAAGGAGTTGCTTGTTAATTCAATCAGTTTCAGAGTTTTCGTAAAAATTGACAACTCAATCAATGACTTCAGCGCTTTTAATCTTTTTAGAAAATGAGTCATTGATTGAGGGGGAGAATGTTTTCAAATCTATATCTTCTAACGGGCTTTCTTAATTATCCTAACGTGCTTAATTAAAAATGATATTTGCCTATGTCGAAGGACTAGGAATTTAGGATATGATTGTTAGGATTAGATGATTAGAGTTTGATGTACGCATAATTCCCATGCTTTATATGAACTGATTGATATGTTGAATTGAATTTTATTAGTCGATTGCTGTTTGGGTGTTGTCGACCACCATATATTTGTATGTGTGTTCACTAACGTATGTAGATATCATGGATATAAGAATGTTCCCGATCCGGATCCCACTAATGAAGATGATTGGATGCCGAAAGGAAAGGGTAACTATTTCTTGGGTTGACAAATGAAGAAACGGAGCTTAATTGGACTTCAATGGAGAGTTGGCATAAATGCAACGTAAGAGGTCTCACTGCATCAGCAGGTGGTTTTCTTCTAAGTGATTGAAGAAACGGAGCTTAATTTGACCTCAGTTGGCATTCAAAATGCAACGTAAGAAGAAGTCTCACTGCATCAGCAGACGGTTTTTTCCAAGCCCTACAGCAACAACGGAAGCTTCTCAACCACCTAATGTATCTTTGTGGAGGACAAGTAGTGAATGATACCATTTTTCTAAAACTTTGAATAATATTGTTTTTGAAAATGGAAAAATATTGTTTTGAAAATAAATTGGACTAAATTTTAAAAAACACCGGACTTCTTTTTATCAAAACCTATGTCACTCAATTATCGACTTCAGTCATCGATTGAGGGGGAGAGTGATTTAAAATATAATATTATCAAACAATATTTCTTCATAAAAGTTTCGGTTTGTACGTTAAAATGTGGTGATCTAAAGATTTAATGTTATGTCATGGTATGATTTTTCTTTAGAATCAAGGTCTTTCAAAATGAAATTCTTTCTGTTATTGTTTGATTGTGAAACTATTTTATTTTACTTAAAGATCTTTTAAAACAATCATACCTGACACTAACAATCTTTAATGTCTCAAAATGGTCCTTATCTGTCATTTTTCAAAATCAAATCTTGCCACGTCTTTCCCCAAAATTTTCTAAATTATTTAAATCTTTTGGGATCACAAATCTCAAAATGGTTTGAAATCTTTGATCGGGTGTGAGATCGTGATTTAAATCTCAAAACTGTTCTAAATGGAATTGATTTTTGTCCTTAAAAGGCACTCCTGCCTCCATGTTCCAAACGATTTCAATATACATAATGCACATGTTGAGGGGGAGCATTTATCCAAAGAAACAAGATGAGTTTTTAAATCAGGCACATTTTCTCCCATGTTTTCTAAACCTTATTAAATCACTTGGGATCCAAAATCTCAATGGTTTTTCAACATACGTACCTTGATTGATTTTCTAAATGGTTTCTTAATGGCTGTGTAACCGTGGAAGTGCTTCAAAAGAACTCTTTCCTCTATGTAATAAAATGATTTCAAATATCCTATGCACATATTGAGGGGGAGAATTTACCAAGAAAATCAAATGGCTTTTTCTATGAAAATTGTGATCAAAGAAAATATTTCAAAGTCCTCTTGCCTCCATGTGCTAAACAATTTCTAAATCACATGCACATGTTGAGGGGGAGGTTTTCTAAATGATCAAAACTATTAAGGTACAAAATGCTTTGATCTCGTATCAAAAGTACCTTGATTGATTTTCCAAATGATTTTTCAATTGGTTTCATGAAGGAAAGAACAATACCAAAAGACCGACCAATTTACTTTATGCATGGTGTTATAAGGATGGTTAGGTTAGGTATTCGTTCCCACGATCCCGCCAGTGCCGGAGGGATCTACCCAGGGACAATCCACTAGATAGTGTAGAGTCCTTAGGTATGATGAAAAAAGGAGAAAAATGAGAAATGGGAAGAGTGCGGACTGAGACTGAGCTAGTACTGGAATAAACCCAACAAGGTTCTAGTAATGAAGTCTCGGTAAGCACTTAAGGGGTTGAAGAATGAAAAAGAAATGAATATGAAAAGGGGTGAAAAGAAATAGCCCTCCAATAATTCAACCTTAGGGCAGAAACCGGGTTCAATACATATGCTACTGGTGTTTACTAAAGTAACACTCGTATTGAAGACAAGACGTCATGGACCTAGTGACGCACTGCACTAAACTTCCCAAGCTACTCAAGTTCCTCTTAAAAGGGCTTGTTTCATTCTCACGGGGAACCTGCATAATCTATCGACTTTCTCTTAGAGATTGTTGATATTGAAGAAGGAGACCCTCTCCCTAGTCTCCGGCATAGGAACCAAATATGCACGATTGAGTCTAGAGCCAAGAGATCATCTACAAAATCTCATTAGGACACTTTCAATGAAGACTCTCTGTTTCACACAATATGAAAAGAGAGATTATATCCTATGAGTCCTACGCATTATCCAGAACATCTGAGTGATATGCAAACATATTCACAATGAAGATGGAAATCCTTCTAGAGCCAACATCAAACAAGCTCTTGGTGGGTGACATGTGAGATCTTCTCGTAAGATCAAACTTGTGACAACTGGATAGAAACGATGGGGAGATCCAATCTTGAATCAACCTTGGTCCAGGAATGGAATTGACGAATACTTTTGGAAAAACCGTTCGATGTGCAAATCTTCTTTTCTCTAGCACATCGAATGTGTATTTATGTTTTCAAACACAAAAAGTATCTCTGATTGAAAAAATACTTTTGGAAAAACCGTTCGATGTGCAAATCTCTTCTTTTATCTAGCACATCGAATGTGTACTCTTTTCAAATATAAAAAGTATTTAAGATTGAAAATTGATCTTTCTCATAAAACCTTCGTCGTATTGCAAAACTGTTTCTTCTAAGCAATACGCGATTGTTTTTCAAATAATTTTTCATCAATCAGTGAATCTCAATTCGCTGGTTCACTCACTCCGTGTTGTCTTCTTTGAGACGTTCCGGTTTGAGAACAGCTAGAACAGCTGCGAAACCCTGTCAAGGAGATTCTTAGGAATCCTACCTGATCACAGGCAGTACTTGTACTGATCAACGGGGAACCGTGGGCCGTGTACCTCAATTCAACGAAAGTGATCAAAGACACTTTCGTGTGTTTTATTGCTAACTGTTGTTTGCAGGTACATTTGGACGGTTGCAGCTGATCAGAATTGAGACATCAATCCAAAGCCGCATGCTCACAGCATCCACACTTAATTGAAGAAATCATGACTGGTGAATATCTACATAACCTGGTTCTGATATTTTTATACTATGCTTCTGCTACGCTGCTGCAAATATCATGAACCAGTAAAGCTTCCGCTACTCTGATGGAAAGATGTCATGATTCAAAAGTGTGAGCATGTCGGTCCGAAAGTCACAACTTCACATGATGGCAACACAATAAAGGGTGATCTAGAGATTTAATGTGGCTGATGATCTCAATGAAAGCTCGAAGATCATCAAAGATGTGGATCAGTTCAAAGGCCTCCACTGAAAGTACAAAGTAATCGGACTTTGAAGAATCGCTACAAAAGCACAAAGATGCAGATGTTGAAGAATTCAAGTCTACGAGCTCAAGACTGAAGATTAAATAGAATGCTAGGATTCGAAATGTAAAACGTGGGGTGACCTCCCTTAGGGGGAGATTGTTAGGAATTAGAAAATTCCTTAGTGAAGTATCGGTCACCCCAAATATAATCTAGCATAAGTTAGCTCGTAGACATTACGTTATTTACTAGTTATTAGTTTAGCTCTTTAGTTTAGTGCAACACCGTGGAGGAAGGACGGGTCTTTACCCACTGTATGCCTGATCCACAGTCCGAAGGAGGACGTTTAGTATGTAACTATAAATACCCTCTACCTCCCAAGGTAGAGGGTTGGACCTTTCACTTAATCTAATCTTTCTTTCTTTGTTACTTTCTCTCTCTAGAAAGGCTCCCATCTTCCACTTTCTCTCTCTAGAACCTTAAACTAATTCGACCCATATATTGTTATGTGATGTGTTTGTGAAATCCAATATGTTACATGGATTCTTCTGAACCTTCTGTTGTTGCTGATTATGTACACGTTCCTTCTGACAAGGTGTCTGAGGATAAGGAATCAGAGGCTTTAGATACTACTGACACGTCTGTAGTTGCAGATAAGCCTGATCCTTCATCTGTTTCTTCTGAGATTCCTAAGTCCATTCCCTCTGATCCAATGGATTATTCAGTTGAGGATGAGTCTTTGCCTGCTTCTCAAGTTGATAAGGGCAAAGGTAAAGTGCTAGATGAGGATATGGACTCAGATGCATTTAAGGCTGAACAAGCTAGGCTATTGAGTCTTCATGCGATTTCACAAAGTGATAAGGAAATTGCTGCAAAAACTCAAGCTACTTATGATGCAGAGTTTCAAAGTAAGTCTTACACAGTTCTTGGGGTCACACCACAGAGAAGGAAAGAACTTGATGATCTTGCTCTGAGATTTTCTGATGACACTTGGAATCAACTGGCTGGTGGTGTGTCCAAGAATCCAACTCTTTCCTAATCTATCTTGGGTGGTGCCTTTGATTCAGAGAATTATGTTGATGATATAATGGCTTTGGTGAATCAAAGAAAGAAGGCGGATACAGAATGCAAGGCTAAAGAAAAAAGGGACAAACCTCTCTCTCAAGCTGAACAGAGGAAACATATGAGAGAATTTGTCAAGAAAACAAGTTCTGCACTTATAATACAGGCTGGAATATGGCATTTGTAAAATCCTTTCCTGATGATCAGTTAGTCAAAGAGTATAACACCATTCTCTCAAGATTGAAAAAGGATGGTCTAAATCCTTATACCAGGGTGAAACACTCTCAATCTCTTTTGGAAAGTCCTAATCCTAAGAGATTGAAGACTACTGATGCTTCTGATAATGATCCCATTCCTACTGAGGAGACACCAGCTGATATGGCTTCATCCATTCCTTCAGCCAGTACTCCAAAGGTTTCTACTGAGATGCCTGCATCAGTTTCTGCTGAGAATGTGCTACCTCATGAAGAGAAGGATCTTTCTACTGATGAGACAGATCATGTGTCCACTCCACAAAATCCACCAGTTGTCTCACCTGCAAAGGAGGATGTGGTTACCCCTGAGACTACACATGTTAGTGCTACTTCTTTTCCTTCTTCTAGAAGAAGACAGAAGAGTCTAGCAAGAAAGAAGGGGAGTTCCTTTGATCTTTAGGCCACTGAGAGCTCTTTTATAAAGGATTTTAAGGAGGATGATTCAGATGAGGAGTTGGTATTTTTCTCCATTGGTGAGATGGGAACTCACACCTACTGGTCTTGCTGGTTTGGGTGATTGTAACTCTGTTTAACGCAAGGATGGCTCTATTAGACATTTTACACTTCTTTCTGAGATCCTTAATTTTTTGGACAGACAAGATCTTATTGCACTTTATGGAATGGTGTCAAAACATTATGAATCTCATCCTGCAACTGGTGCTGGTTTAATGTTGTTGGGTGACCTTAAAGTGTTGTTTGATTCCAAATATCAAGATGGTGCAGGGTTTAGGATTTGGGAAGGTCAAGCTCAGTGGAAGGTTTTTAGTTGGACTTTTTATCCACTCTTTAGTATTCATGTGGTGCAAACCTGGTCTGGGGTCTATCTTTATATGTTTTCAGATCAGGATTACCCTTTGTCTGCACATTTGCTAGAACAAATGTTGAAAACGAAGTTGGCTTTCTCTACTGCTCCAGTTGGGAATGATATGACTAATGCAGAGCAACTGGTAAAAAGGATAAAGGATAAGCTCATTCCTGCTTCTGTTGATTCTTCAACTTAAGTCTGGTTTGTTGTTATATTTATTTCTTATTTTATTTGGTGTTAAAAAAAATTAAAAAAAAAATCTTGTATATATATTGTATGTTTTCTAACTTTTCTTTGAGGATCTTGTTGTCAAGTTGGGTTTCCTATATGGTTTTTAACTAACCATGTCCGTAGCGACAAAGGGTTAACTTGCTATTGGGGTACGACTCTAGTAAGTATTCTCAAATCCGTTGATAGTTGCTGATTTACTAAAAATCAGAGGGTTTATCAATGTACCCTGGTCTCATACACCAAACATTGGCTACTCCATGAGCAAACGGCTCTGGTATAGAGATCTCAAATCCGTTGGAAGGTTGACAACTTGCCAATAAGTTGTATGGTGCTCAACTCACCATGTCCTCATAGATGAAGAGTTGGCAAGCCCATAAGTTCATGGCTTGTGGTAAAGGCAGTGAACACCATGACTAGTCCTGAGATAACGGCTTCAGGTAAAGACAAATCAAATCCGTTGATGGCTGTGAAGGTTTGCCAACAACCATTAGGGTATTCCAACACACCATTGATTCATGTTCTAAGTGTTGGACTGGTAACTGGTTTACCAGGGTGATGTCATGATTCCACTCAAGAACCAGCTAGCCCAAGAGTGAGTAGCTACTTGGTAAATGATTATCAAATCTTCTCTGGTTATTGTTGCTATTGGTTCCTGGTGCCGCTATTCTAGGAGTTGCTGATGGAATCATGGTCTTCATTGCTGTTTTTGGTGGTTCTAGGTGTTCTGCTGGTTCATTTTTCTTGTGCTTCAGTTGCTGTTTATCATCAATCCTCTTACACGTTCAAGATCTATCTGGAAACTTGAAGTTAACAGAGTCAAATTCAAGTTTAGGGGAGGATTGTTTGGAATTATGTAACACTGGGTTCCTGCTGATAAAGGATCCTGCTGATAGTATTATAGTTTCTGCTGATAGCATGGTTTCTGCGGACAGTGCAGTTGCCACGGATAGTTATGTGTTACTGCGGATATGTAGTTTCCGCGTTATTAGTTATTTAGTTACAATATGCATGAGATAAATTAGGAATAGATAGTGCATATCTTTTACGTGATTAGCAAGCTGCAACATTAGGGTTTCTTGTACTATAAAAGAAATTAGCGGCTAGGGTTTGATGTACATTTTTCAATAACATTATTAGTAATTCAATATAGATCCATAGAGGATCAAACAATTGGTGTTAATTGTCTTTGAGTATTGTATTTATTTTCCGCGTGAATACAATTCTAGTAAAGGTTCTCCATAGTTTTCTTGTGATTACACATGTTAACCACACTCTTTCTAAGGCTCATAAGATCTATATGGGACTGAACACAACCTAACTTTACCCTATATATATATCTGGGACTGAACCCAACTTAACTTTACCCAACATATATATATATATATATATATATATATATATATATATATATATATATATATATATGAGACTACATATGACACGTCACTAATGCTGACTAGGCACTTTAATGCTGACATGGCGCATCATTTGATGAGGTGGAAATGATGACGAGGCATAATATCCGGTAAAATAAGTAAAAAACAATTCAAGGCCAATGATCGAACACTGGTTTCATCATTCACAATGAAGGCCCTCAACCATTAGACCAAACCATCAGTTGTGATATTCTATTGCAAACCCATATTCATATATTGATACAACCATTATCCACTTCCTAATTCAACCTAAACCAAATAATCAAATTCAAAACCGCCTCCCCTAATTTCCAACCTCAAAACAATCCCTAATCCAAATCGTGATTTATCACAGCAAAACAATCCATCGCCTCCACCCACATCAAAAAAATCGCCAAAATACATATGATCACGATTTGGCTGGGTGAATTCAATTACTCAATTTTATTGTTTTTTAACCATTAATTGAATTGATACATATGATCACGATTGTACAGTTCGATTTCAAATGATGTTAGCCAGGTTTGTTTGATTTTATTTTTAAATTGATTGATTTATTTTATTGGGATGTATTCGTGTGATCTAAAATAACAATTTTCGGGTTGATGATTCATAGGTCGAACTGATGATTCACAATCAAATATCATTATAAGGTATGTTTGATTCTCAATTTCCGTCTAAGACATAGAAGTTGTATGTCTCTATCCTTTATACCTCAAGCTTCTTTTTATATAGTGATCTTATTAAATATATAAAATTGCCATCACAGATAGAAACATGAATAAACAAGCTGGAAATGCATTCCATAAATTATAAATCTTTAGTTACTAAACTGGAAAAGCTTATTGCAAGACTGCATATGCCTCTAGAGGTTTCCACATGTTTAGCAAGTGGCACATTTGATGAGTCGCACATGAGTAAATAGATTGAGTCATGTGATTGGATAAGTGATGCTTTGTGCGGTTTTGATTATGATTTGGATCGAAGATTTATAAAAATTAGAGCTGTACGTTTGTTATATTTTACATTATTTAGTTGTCGTCATTGTTGAGTTAAACGCATCTGACATTTCTAATTATATGTTGTTTGCACAACCAATATAGTGATTGTATCATCAGTCGCACAGCAAGAGTGGCTAAATGAATGGCCCAACTTACTCGCTTACTTTATAAAGTAATCAATGATCAAAGTAATACACATGCAGGTACTTCTCTTCTCAATATTCATTATAAAGTAACTTGACTTTCTTGCACCATTCACTCATTTGAAGTAAGACAACTGAATGCTCTGACTTACTCCCATTTTTGATATTTTAGTGAAGTTAATAAATGATTAAAGTATTACATATAATGGTACTTCTGTTCTCAATTTTTTGCTTTATAAAGTAACTTGATTAAAGGTAAAAAAAATGAATTAACACAGCTATATATATTGTATGAATGGTTGTTGCTGTTTTTTCCCGTAATACTTTCACAAAAACATAAAACTTGATATTGCAACTTATGCGTATAGACTCTTAACTGGTATTGATATTTATTTACTTTGGGTTATTGATAGCAGATAAATGACAATTTGCTGCGCACAAGGGCTTTTTCAATAATCTACTCTTGGATTATTAAGATATGAGACTACACATGCCACATCACTAATGCTTACGAGGCATTTTAATATTGACATGGCGCCTCTATGATGAGGTGGAAATGCCACCATGACACTACATCCGGCTACATTATAAATTTTTTTTTTGTAGCAGCCAAGAATCGAACATAGGTCTCAACATTCACAGCCTCACGCCTCAACCACTGACGCAATCCACATGTTTGTGTATTATCTTCTACTTCCAAACTAATATACTTAGGTGAGTACTCATATATGCAACTTTTACACTAAAAATTCAATGCCAATCAAATTTTGGATTTTTATCTCAGAAAAAGGGGGTTTCTTATGTCATTACAATTTCGCATTTTTTTCATTAAAATAACATTTCAAATTGTTTATGTATTTAGATTCTTTGTTAACGTATCTTAAGATCAAATTGTTAGATTACATGAATTGTAATTCCTATGATTGTTGTAATTGGTTAGGTACTTGGGTCGTGGTAGAGAGTTGTTTGGATGCGTTGTTGTTGCAATTTGTAGGATCACGACAGGAGGTGTTTGGAGGGAAAATAATCACAGGTAAGAGATTTTTCTGGGTTACAAATGGGCTTTATCGGGTATTCATATCAAGTCAGGTACTTTCTTATTCATACCTTTTTTCATTTTATATGTTTGGTGACAAGGTGTTCAATGATGAGATGACAAAAGAGGGCCTTGAGATAAAACAACATTTGTTTGAGGAACAACAATAGCAGCTTGAAACAAATGTTGAGAAACTATCCAAGTTTATCGAGGAACCTTTCGATTCTTTCACTCGGGACAAAATTATGTCTTAGACGGATGCAAGTCATCAAGCTATCTGTGATCACTGAGAATTTGTGCAAGAAAATGTAAGTGCTGGTATTTTTAACCAGTTAAGGAACGACAATCCGCGTGTACAATTAAGCAACTCTAATATGTAATGCGTATGTTATTAAGTAACTTTAATTTGTGGTATGCTCTATTTATTTTAGAAGTGGTCAACATGGCGAAAGGTACTTCCAGTGGTCCGAGTAGAAATGCTTGGCCTCGCCATCAAAGACACCATGGTTGGTCGTGTGTTTGCAAATTACATCCGCTACCTATTATAGTTGTTTTTAGTTTTTGGCATATTATCTATTTATAGATTGTAGTACCTAAGGTTAACATACAAATACCAGATTGTCAATTCTTTAAAGTAGCATGCTCATGTCCAATTAATTACCTCTAATATGTGGTATCGTTTATGTACTCTAGCTATGGTTAACATGGCTGAAGGCACTTCAAATGGTCCAGGTGGAAATGCTGCATCTCGCCATCAAAGACGGCATGGTTAGTAGCACATTTGCATATTATTATCAGTTTGTTGATCATGGCAACTCTGAATGTTATTATCTAATGGTTATATCATTTCTTATTGCTGAATAAATGCAGTGGATCATCTGGTAAATTGTGCTGGAATTACTTCGAAGTCTATGCTAGAAGATACCACAGATATTACTCGCTTTACACAAGTCATGGTAAAAAAATATTTTTATGTTCTTAACCTCTTTAAAGATTGAAATAACGTGGTGTTTGCTTATCCTTGCAGGGCACAAATTTCTGGGGTTATGTTTATATGACGCATTTATCAATTCCACATTTGAGAAGGAGCAAAGGGAAAATTGTAGCTATTGCTTCATGTGCGACATTGATGCCTGTACCAAGAATGGGTATCTACAATGTACCATGCGCATTATACTTAATAAATATTTGCAAGTGTTTTATTGTGTCACGCGTGGTTCTTATTTTTGGTTTATGATTGCATTATTTCAGGCAAGCAAAGCTGCGGTTATGAGCTTTTACGATTCATTGAGGATGGAACTTGGTCTGAAGTTGGAATTACAATCGTGACTCCAGGGTTAACTGAATCAGAAATGAGTCAAGGCAAAATCATAGACAAAGATGGTGAAATGGTCACTGATCAGGACATGAGAGATGTAAGTGATGATATACTGATATACGTGATCTTCTAAATAAAGAACTAGAGGTGCTGATAATAACCCTCTAAGTTATGAAGTTAATGTTCAAAAATTTAAAAGTACAAAAGATTCGCTCAAAAAAGACAGTCAAACGGGTAAAAAAGAGCCGCAGAGGTGTAATATTACTCCATAAGCCTTGATACCTCGCTTACTTATAAATATATTTAACTCCCAAAACATCTATTTTTTTTAAAGTTTTGGGTCTAGAAAGTGTTTTGGGTTGACCCGGAAAAAAATTACCTGTTTACCCATCGCCCAACCACCATGTTTTATGACTTGATCACATTTACAAGATACCATTGTACTTCATTGAATTTTTTAAGACCAAAATTTCTCATTGCGTTGGATGATATGCCGAAATGAGCATTGTGCCAATAGAGCTGGCTGCGAAGTCTGCAGCGGCTATAGTAGATGGTGCTAGCAGAGGGGACTTATCCTTGGCTGTGCCACGGTGGGTCCAGACGACAGTTTATTGGGTGGTATTTTTCCCTGAGATGGTTGACTGGGTCAGCCACTGGTTTCTACTCACTGAGCTGGGGGCCTCACCATTGGATGCACCTAGCAAGATGCTTTTGGATGTGCCTGGATTGAGGCATATCATGCAACCAGATTCTGTGATATCTCCCAAGATTAAGGAATATGATTACAAGTTGGTCGTGCGCACACCCCACAAGTAATGGCAATGTGTGTTTTGTACCTATGTAGCGGCAACTCAGATGTTGTTACTTTCAAGTAGGTAACGAACTATGAAAGGTTCAATATGTAAAAGAACGCATATTGTATGTAACCAGTAATACTGTTGTTAGTTGTGAGTTAACAAATTTTTGAGCCTTATCTTTTGACTTGCATGTATTGCAGGTGCTTTGCCAAAGCGAGGCCCATTCTTTAACTGATGCAGGATCTCATGAAGAGGAGGCTGGCAGACTAAGGTCAGGATCAAATTGCCTATTTTCTCATAAGATATTTAAAATATCGCAAACCCTCATATAGCTAAACCAACAGATCTCATATCGCAAATATCATATCGAAAAATCTCAAAAATCTCATATAGCACTTATATATAGTTGACGATATCATGAGTAAACTATATCAAGATTTGAACTATACAATCCCAATAATAGGAATGCAACAGATATATATAGGAAAGGCTCATAAGATTTGAACTTTTACTCATGATATCGTAAATATCATACTCGCAAAATCTCATATAGTCATCAAGATCTGACTAATGCGTTTAGTATATTTGTACAGTTTACGACCTTATTTTCATGTTTAATGGGGTGTATGTCTAAGCTTATGCAGATTATATAGTTTACGATATGATGAGTAAAAGTTCAAATCTTGATGAGTATATGAGATTTTGCGAGTATGATATTTAGACACATTTTGTATATAAATATGCCAATAAGGCATAGTTTCTTCCGCCACCAGAATAATTGTATAATTGATTTATTTTTCAGGAGACGCCATTTACTGGGAACCTAATCTGGAAGAACTGTATTGATAGTTGGAAGGATAAAAAACAAGAAAAAGAAGGCGGTCACTAAGGTTCCGAAATAATTTCAAGTTCCTACATACCAACAAATATACGAAAACCAAAAAATTAATACAGTATATTGCTAGGATTATGTACATTAAAATAATAACCAGTTAATAGTAGAGTAATGTTTTTTTTACCGTTTATCTTAATGCCGATACAATCGTAAGCCTTTGCTGTTTTATTTGATTATTATTGTTAGCGTCATATCTCTGTATGAAACTCATGGCCCAAAACAATGTTTCGACCCTATTGAGTAACGGTTACAGGTATCTTTTGAGCCTCATTGGACCAAAAGTGGGCTGCAAAAAGAACCCAATATAAAAGATTAAGGAACTCGCGGTAACGACAGAAGGATACAGCTGAAGCGGCTTGAAGGTCAGTTTATTTCTGTTTACATCCAATATAATTACAAATATAAAATCGTTGAAAATGTTAACATTAACTACTGGAGCAGATGCTTTGTGTAGCAGCAGGTTATTGACCCGTGACAGAGTTATTCCAGCTGCACGATTTATTGAGAAGGTTAGCCAAACACCCCCTTATAGTACTACTTAATCAAAAAGATTATATTTCAACAAACAAAAACCAAATAACTTTTAGTAAGAAATTCCAAGACACATACAAATCCTACATTATGAAAGTAATAGCAAATTTTCACCGAAATGTGTCTCCGGGGTTTTTGCCTATATTTTATAAAAGTGTTAACTGATATACAGCAACATGTAAATTGTTTGTCTAATTTTTTCATATGTTTCTTATTTAATCACAGAGTATTGGATCCTATGAGAATGACACTTATGATGCTGATCATGATGATCAAAACTTTAAATTTCATTTGTTTTTTGTTTACAACTAAGCACTGGTCTCAGTAGGTTAAATCGTTTGGACTTTCCCTTTAATTCAAAACTTTTGTGCTACTGATTTTACAGGATCATTGTACCATCAAGTACCTCCATGGCGATGGTAGTGTTGGAATACTAATTCGCCTCGACAGAAGGCGAAGTAGAAGCTGAGACAGCAGAACAAAGGTGTTAGATATCGAGATAGTATGTGATAGAATTGGATGTATTGATCATATATATTGTAAGTGAATTTATGTATTAAATTTTTTAGCTAAAGATGTCTTAAGTGTATATTTCTAACCATCGACGCAATGCTCCCGCGGCAACGCCCGGGCTCATATCATACAAGACATATCTGATTTCTCAGGATGTAGGGCCACTATTTACTTAGGAATGAGTTCATTAAATTGTGGTTTTCTCAGATGGTCTTAATAAGCTTTTCTTAGTGCTGAAAGTGAGCGGAATAAATAGTTAAAAGTCCACCATCCATCTTTAGCGAAAACAACCACGTTATCCATCTTTAGCGAAAACACCCGCAGCAACGCTCGGGTTTCGCGTAATGTCAAAACCAAAATCTCAAAAGAACCAAAAATATTTCTTTTAACAAAAACCAAAAATAATTTGAATGTGTATATGATGAGTACACAATATATATTTGACATACAAATACTATTGTACCATAATGATACATAAAAATCATCAATAATTCTTTTGTATAAAACCGACAAGTTAGTTTTGTGTTTATGATGTTTTGCGCTTTTCAATACTTATTTACGTCTACTTAGTATTATTCATATTATTATGAAACGAACCCGCCCATTGGGCGGGTTATGAAGCTAGTATATATATATATATATATATATAATCTAGATCAAATAAGATCAACCTTAAAGTTGTTAAAATGAGATCCAACTAAAATTTAACAAGTGATACTCTCCTTATAACAAAAATAAATTTTTTATTAACTACAACTAAGATTGTTAAAGTTTTGATAGATTTCTTTTTAGAATTTACGAAACCTAGGTGATACACTTTGATTAGAAGTGTACTTTGTATCAGATTTTTGTATGTGTATCAGATTTTGGAATATTTATTACTGTAATATGTATCAGGTGTATCATTAATCCAAACTCATGTATCATTTAGTTATTATTTGCTAAAATGTTAATTTGTATTAAAATATTATTTTTATGTGTATTATTGCTAAAATTGTTATTTATAAATGTTTTAGTGGTATTTTAGACTTGATCTTATTTTTACAACTTTAAGTTTGATCTCACGTTAACTCTCCCATATATATATATATATATATATATATATATATATATATATATATATATATATATATATATATATATATATATATAGGCGAGTACCCGCGCCTAGCGGCAGCGGTTTCTAGCGTCAGATAATTAATGATTTGTGATACCGTGGTGAGTGTTTTGTGTAGCGTTTAAAATAGAACGTGAACCGATGAAAATGCAATTGCAAACGGTTATACTATACGATAACTAAAGTCTAAACAAAATTCTTAACATCTATCTAACAACATATAAAAACATTTAATGAAAATGAAAGTAAACATTACATCATTTATGAGATAAAAACTAACAACACACGTTACTTGTCGCGTAAAACTAACAAGGATGAGATTAATGGTGCCGTTGTTAAGAAGAACGCAAGTACCAAAATTAGCATGAATGTGATTAGCACAAAAAATAAATAAATAAATAAAATAAAATAAATGGCTAATTTTGGCTATTTTATAAAAGATTTGGGCACATTTTGCCCCATTTTTCTTTTTGAAATGGGCGTATTTAGAATATTGAAAAGTTAAATGTGCACTAACGGGCACATATTTTCTCTTAATTGTAGAACATTATAATCGTTTTTGAAAAAAAAACTTATATATATAATATATTTATATAGCAACATATCGTTTTGTGTTAAAAAAAGTTTATAGGTTCTAAACGGAAAATAATAAAAGTTTGAAAATTTGGGGATTAAACATAATGTTTTGAAACCCGGTACGACCCGGGTTGAACCGTTCCAGTCGAAAAACGGGTCGATTTAAACCGAGTCAACCCGACAGGTTGGGTCAAATTAAACAGGGTCAACCCACCGGTTTTGAGGCGTCCAGGGTCAACGCGGTTTTCGATATGTATTAATAGTTTCAAATTTTCACTTTTTACTTTTTGGTTTTTCCTTTATATATAGTGTAACAGGGTACCCGCGCGTTGCGGCGGCGGGTACCCTATGACGATTAACCGGAGAAATAGATCTCAAAGAAACCTGATTCACCAGTTTGTATCGGTTTCAACGGGTTCTCTCTAGTTCGTTTTCGGATGGCTGTTATTGGTTAGCCGAACTGGTGGCGACACCGGTTTCTGGTTGAACCCGTTGGTCCGATCCGATTTTCAAAACTATATGTATCATCAACTTGTTAGCTTGTATGAAGTTTTGTGTGTTTTATTAATTTGTATAATGTATATAATAACATGTACTTTTCATTTTAAGGTGTTTTAAAAATAATATTAATTAGTATGTTTAATTATTTTATATTTAGAATTATGTTGTAGCTTGTTTAAATTATACATTGTGAAAATTTTATTGTACTTTTTAGTAAGATAGTTTTAGTGATAAAAAAAGTTTATGGATTATAAACGAAAAATAGTAAAAGTTTGAGAAATTGGGGATTAACATAATATTTTGAAACCCGGTTCGACCCGGGAGGTTCAACTGGTTGAACCGTTCTGGTTAAAAAACGAGTCAAAATAAACCGGGTCAACCCGACGGGTTGGGTCGAAAAAACGGGTCAAATTAAACCGGGTCAACCCGCCGGGTTTGAAGCGTCCTTGGTCAACCCGGTTTTCGATGTGTATTAATAGTTTCCTTTTAAAACATATGTAGGTATTAATAGTTGAAATTAGTCATAATTAATTATTTCAACATTTCCTTTTTAAAATTTTCCACATTTCACTTTCTTGACTTTTCACTTTGACAATTTTTCTATTATATATATATATATATATATATATATATATATATATCAGTGTATCCAGCAAGTTTAGTCAACATTGATGTAAATGGACAACAATGGTAAATAACAAAATGTTATGAAGTAACATAAGAACTTCATATATAATACATATTGTATAAATTATCAGTGGCAAGTTGAGGAAGATTAAAACAATAAGGGGACACAATTAAATGAGGTTTAATTGTTAGTAACATCTTTCATTGCAACAGGTGTTACACAATCCAAGAATGGAAGCGTGACTGGCTTGATTTAGGGAGCGTTGCCATAACCACGGTCTGATAGGCAGAAGAACCGCATTCAGATCAATCCCGAGATAGCTGCAAAGTAAGTGCTTATCATATCCCTAAGAGCAAGATGCAACTAATTTTGCGGGTTTCGGTAGAGAGAACAAATTTTAAATTGATCATTTTTGGCTTTTGCTTCTCCGTGAGCTGAATATTTTGGTATATTGCCTAATAATAAAAGGTATATAAGGATAATTAACAGCGTATACGCCATATGTAAATGTGTCACTAGAGATATAAAGTTACACACCAAAAAAGTTGTATGTATTGTTTTGCTAGACCGTACGATATTAACTTTGATGTATCTAACTTATGGGTTTGTGATATGTCCTTCGGTCAACACTAACTGGGATACAACAAATTATAAGGTGCCATTGTAAGGTGACATTGTATGTGATTAGGTTATACTCAAGTTCCGAAGTAAATAAAACAGTAATGTCGATTTGGGCTTGAAAGTGTATTCAAAGTTTGCACTGTCAATTATCGAAGTCCTTCTGTTATGGTTCCCAAAAATTATATAAAGCTTTTGGTGGCTTTGCATTGTAAATAAGTTGTTACTGTATCATAAGTTTTGCAGATCACACAACAGCAAAGTGCGGAATTTATGGGCTTTCTATAAAATGGTCACCTTATGTGCAATTTATAGGTTGTCATTGATTGTTGAAGAAATGCAAGTCTGCTAACTTATTAAATTGCTCAAACCCTGACTTCATTGCGGATGATCCCATTTACTCTTTCCACTGCTCAAGGAAGTTACATGTAGCATAATTATATATTCTTATAGAATATGGTTACTCTTAATGCACATTCATTATGCATGTATAATTTGTTCGTTGGCCTCCTTTATCTACTGTGGTTAGTGTAATTTATTACACATATATAAGTTAATGAATTACACTATCATATGAAAGACTTGGCAACAAAACACTCTCGTAGCAACGCAACGCGCGGGCAAATATGCTTGTTAAAATTAATGAATGAATAAATGCATGTTTTTTACACTTTAAATCTTGACCCTTGCTATTTTGTTATCTATATCTATACTACTTATAATGCATGAATGCACCTCACTCTTAATTTTAAGACGTACAAGAAATTAAACATGGTTTACAACACTTTAATGCACCCAATTTTCAGAATTACAACAAAGTAAACATATTGTACAACAAAATAAAGTGTGATGTCATTTTAAGAGCAAAATTCTATCAAACAACATTAATGCCATTAAAAACACCCTTTCACCAAAAATTACAACCATTTAAGCATAATGTATAATAGCTGCAACCAATTTTCAGATTTACAACAAAATAAGCATAGTGTACAACAAAATAAGCATGGTGTAATTTTCAGACTTACAAAATTAATGCTATTAAAGTGGTCAATGTTATTAATGACTATAATGACTACTACTTACAAGAAAAAAACATAGTGTACAACATTTTAATGCACATAATTTTCAGACGTACAAGACAAAAAATCATAGTGTACAACAAAACAACACATTAATGCTATTTAATGTAGTCAATTAATTAACTGGTCAATAAATACAATTAATATAATTATTAAAACACACCCTTACATAAGAAATACAAATTATCAAGCATATTGTACAACCAAATTAAACACAATTCATGCATTAAATTTCACTACTACAAATATTAAAACACATTATAAAATATTCAAGCCCGAATGGGCAACGGGCCAAATGGGCTAGAGCCTAAACGCGCGCGGACCAAACGGGCTCGAGCCCGAGCAGACAGGCGCCAACGGGTTCGAGCCCGAACGGACACGGGCTATACGAAATTCTAGATATCCGTAACTTTATTGTTAAAAAGAACATAATAAACTAAAATACATTATTTATCGAAAATTTTTATTTTATGGTACTCGCCGCTGCAACGCACGGGTACCCTGCTAGTCAACTATAACAAGATTACTTTCAAACTTATGCAAAGGAAAATGTATTTCTATTTTAGCTAAAGTCACAACTTAGTTTATAAAAAAGCAAAAGTATTATGTATATTTCTTTTTTGTTTCATAATCCATTATTGTCCCATTTTAGTAATTTTTCATGATTATCATTTTACCATAATCATAAAATTACTCCTTCCGTCTTAGTGTGTTCATTTTATTATTTTGATTTGTTTTAAACTAACTCCTCACATATAAATCATCCGGTTCCAATCAAATATAATCATCACTCACAAACTTCTCATTTAATTTGTTCAAATAAAAAGTGGACAATTAATTTATGCTTCCATAACTTTTGTAGAATTTGATCATTGTGATGGAACAAAACATGTATCTTATTTTTAAATAGTTATTGCCATTAGTCGCACCTTGACTTTATAAACTCCAATTTAAACCTTTCTATATCCATAGTCGTGTCTATGTAAATCCGACCATCAGTTACAATTATTTCAAAGAAGTCGGTGATGATAGAAATTATGTACCGTAATCACATTGTTTTTGGAAACATGAAATGAGTTTTTTCAAATATTCGGACAAGATTTTTGCCTATATTTATTGCATGTAGTAACTTATATGGAAAAATAAAAAGAAAACTATAACTCAAATGAAAAAACCATAGTCGAAACAAACTATTCATCATTTGTATGACGTATAGTATATACTACTTTTAGAACCCGTTTAAACACAAGGTTTAGGCAACTAGCATAAACAGTAATAATATTTCATTAAATGAACCTTCGAGGCTTCGAGCAGATAATATAACGGATAATAATATTTTAATAATTTTGTTTTCAAGATAAATATTGTGACATCATAAATCCATGGTTTTATAAAATGTAAGATTTTTCTATAAAATTATATTAAATCTTTTGTACGTATATAGTTATAATATCCATACACGTACTGGTTTACATAAAATTTTCATTATATATTAATATCGATTAATATTTTGTATAATTTTTAGTTGCCCGAATGATTTTACTTTGTTTAACTGACATGATGTTTAAGCTGATTTTGTATAAATTTAATTATTGATATCATGTTCTAGTACATTATTCGTGTTTAGTTGCACATAATGACGCTTGAAAAAATATGTGTTGTTATTTGTACAACCTCGTGTATTTATTTTTATCTAACGGTAACCCGTGAGATCGTGCCTACATTTGGAAATTTATATTCCCATTAATTATAATTTAGCCATATTTGTTTTTTGAACTCGTGTACGCGCATGTTAAACTTATAAAGATGAATAACATGAGTCATTATTTAATGGGTTAGTTAAAAAATAATACTTTCAGGATATCTTTAACATCATAACGAGGGATTACCTGAGTTGTTCATATATGTATAATCTTGTGTATTAATTTGCATGTCACAGTAACTCGTGCTTTCATTTTTATATTTATAATCCAGTACAAATAAATTAGTTTATTAAATGCTAACTATAATATTTATAAATAACAACAAAATATTTTTGTATTTTTTTATAGAATACAAAGTATATGGGATATAAAGTTTAGGGAGTATTTGTTAAATTTATAAAGTATACTTAAATCCATTTAATTTATTTAAAATTTAACTAAACTTTTATCAATTACCTTTTTTTTTCAAGTTTTTTTCTACAAAATTGTCACATGTGTTTTAACACATTTTATAAATTAGACAAAAATTTAAGAGTTTGGCCATATTGAGCTTCAATTTTGACTTTTATTGGCAAATAAAAATACTCAGTTTTGTCACGTAGGCAGAATGATACGCTCCTATTAGTCCAATTTCGATTCTCAGCATTCTTTTTTGATGATGGCAAACAAAACTCGAACCCGATGGGGAAATCCGAAACCCAAACTAATTGGGGCGGGGGCGGGGCATGCTTATCGGGTTACGGGGCGGGTTTGGGGCTTAAACTGAGATTTTAATCGGGTTTGGGGCGGGGAGCAAGAATAACATCTCGGTGCGCCCGATTAATAGATACACATATACAAATATATGTATAATTTTATAGTATTTTGTTAGTATTTACGTAATCAAAAAAATCTCTAATATTGTTAGTTTTTTTATCTTTGTAAGATTGCAAAATTGTGATAATAGAATCTTGTTTAATGTCATATTTTTAAGTTGTAATTTTTGGCGATGTAATTTATCATTATTTATGTATAATGTTATCGTTGAAAACTTAATAAGGTTTGTTTGTAATTGATTATTAATAGGTTCTTATCTATTCAAGTTATTGCTAACAGTCAAAAAATAATAATAAATGTGAAATGGTGCGGCTTTGGTCGAGAATTGTACCCAAAGAAGACACCCTGATTAGTACGGGACGGGTTTGGGGGAGCATGACACTCTAACGGGATGCCCCAATTAGATCCTCGATAAAGATCAGAGCAGGTTATGAGAGAACTTTGATAATCAGGTTTAGAAATAAAGATGACCACCCCTCCTCAAACTCGCCCCTTTCACATCCCTATTGTTTTTCCGCTTTGTAGAATTCTCTTATTATATCAGAGATACCTATCTAGAATTTAACGTGGTCATTTAACATAAATGTTAGTTTATGCAATGGATTTGTTAACTTATGCTAACTTAAAAAAATACGCAATGTTTTTTTTTTCATGCTTTTATAATCTTTTTTTTTTGAGCAAACATGCTTTTATAATCTTATCAAGTTGTTTTATAACTTTAAATAAGCATTAGTTCAATTTGAAAAGTTTGTACACTAAAAAGTGAGCTTACTAGCTTTTACAAATTTACATGAGTTTATATATTAGTTAACGAAAACAATCGTGAAATTTACATATGACTGGAAATCTCAGATAAAGAAGGGGAAGGTGAGAACCATGTGTTAAGAACATGTTATTATTATGAAGTGTGGTCATTTCATTTGTAATAGATCGTTGGTTATTATGGTTTATAATTATTTGTAATTAAATATCCAGCTCATTGTAAACACTATTCATTGTAAACACTATAAATAGCCCATCCTTTGAAAGGAGAGGGTGTTGGTTCTTAATGAAATAAACTTTACTTAATCATAATTATGATCCTTCCACTTTCTCTCTCTAGAACTTTCTCTCTCAAAGATACATGTTGTGATGTAATAGAATTGTGACCTAACAAGTGGTATCAAGAGCCAAGGGATTGTTTTCGTTGCGATAAAGTTCGAATTTCATTGTTTTAGGTTATCGTTTTCTTGCGAGTTAGGGTTTTTAAAATTTTTTCAAAATCGTTTTAAACCTAAAAAGTTAGATACTTTATCATAGTTTAGGTATTTTTAGATTAGATCTAGTAGAAATCCGTGATTAAAAACTCGTTTTAGGTTGAAATTATGTGTTTTAAAGATTAAAAACCGGACTTTTGCGAGTTACAAAAATATTTTCGTTTGAAGATTTGCGAGTTACACTTTATGCTTTTGAAGTTTGGCGAGTTAGGAATTTTGTTTGGCGAGTTTGCAAAACTTTTGCGAGTTTGGATTGCTACATACATTTCCGAGTTAGGAAAGCAGTTTTCCCAAGTTCAAAATTTTCTAAGTCTCAAACTATTTCTGCTACATAGGAATTTCTTTGCTAGTTAGAAATTTTTTGCTACATAGAAATTTTCTTTGCGAGTTAGGAATTCTGCACTTATTTCCGAGTTAGGAAAGCAGACTTCAAGGATCAGAAACTTGCTACTTAGGGTTTCGGCGAGCAAGAGGTTTTGCTACTTAGGTTTTCTGCGAGCAAGAGTTTTTGCTACTTTGGTTTTCTGAGAGCAAGAGGTTTTGCGACTTAGGATTTCTGTGAGTAAGGACTTTTGCTACTTAGGATTTCTTTGAGTAAGGACTTTGCTACTAAGGATTTCTGTAAGTAAGGACTTTGCTTCTAATCTACTTAAACCTAAACAACATCAACCTTAATTATCCTTAAAGATCCACATCATTCATCAAACAACAATCATGTCTCAACCACCATATCCGTATTATCCTCATTACCCCTGTTATCCTTATCAACCCCCACAATAAACTCCTCAACAACCCCCACAACTAGTTCATCAACAACCTTCAATGGTTCAACAAATCCCACAACAAAAACATTGGTTTTCTCAAATGTGTGAAGCTGTTACAACGCAGCAATCCATTTAGGGCTGAGCACCGGAGGTTGAAAACCGAACCGGACAGACGAAACCGACCGAACCTGTTAGCGCAAATATTACGATATTTAATCTATACATTCTCATTTGTTTTGTTGATGACAAACATGTAACTTGTAATCTCATAACGTAAAATGTATAAGTTACTTGTAATTAAATTTTGTCTCAACACCTCTCAACGACTCAAGTCCTTGTATGTTACAACACAGGTTCGTACATGTTTGTTATGTTGCGTTATGATCAAACCCCTAACAAACCGTTAAACATGTTTAGTTAAATAGTTTATAAAACACTTAAGTAAACACAAGTAAATGTGTTGGGTAAAACCCATGACCCAAGACCCACACCCATTTGACTAGATGCATTGAATCTATTAGTTACATTGTATCTAATGAAATACCCATGGACCAAACCATAACCCATGACCCATGACCCATACCTAATGTCTAGATACATTGTACCCTTGGTGGGCACTCAAAAACCATGGAATAGATACATTGCATCTTATAGATACATTGAATCTACTTGGTACCCATAACCCATAACCCATGACCCATGACCCAAAACCTATGGGTAAAAGGGAGCGTCCCACGGATCCCCAGTAATACACTGGATGGATCCCTCAAGGGAGGGATCAGTGGGATCCGGGGAACAGTGACTAGTTTTCTTCTATAAATAGTGAGCCACTTCTTACCATTTCTTCACACCTTCACACATAGTTTCTCTCCACCATTTCTAAGATAGTTAGATCATTAGGAAACATGTAAACCACCCTCATCTCATATGATCATAATGCTTCTAACTCTCATTTGTTGTAAGCATACTCCCAAAGTGATCCTCCAAAGCAAGCTTAGAGATCTTGCTTCCTTACCTACTGAAGTGATCACCCATCACAAGATACAAGCACATGAAGATCTTCTACAACAAGCTTGGGAAACTTGTCATCTTCATTTATAGAAGACTAACTACCTCATGCTTTGGGTTCTTGATGTTTAGTTTAGGATTTCATATCCATTAGACACATTGTCTTGGATATTGTCTAGTATTATTTTCTTGTATCTATGACTAGACTTGATGGTTTATGTGTTTGTGCCATAAAACACAAGGTTTGTTATGTTGGGCCACAAAACATAACGGGTATCATAGATGTGTTATATATCTATGACTAGACTAGATGGTTTATATGTTTGAGCCATAAAACACAAGGTTTGTTATGTTGGGCCACAAAACATAACGGGTGTCATAGATGTGTCAAAGGCATTAATTAAGAGTGCCGAAGATCCGTGTTGAAGGCATTAGTGAAAGGTGCTGAAGGATCGTGTAAATGGCATTAGTGAAGAATGCCTAGGTCGTATAATCGATGAGGTGCATCGTTATACATATAGTATTTGTCTAGATCCAAGGATGGTGTTGTAATAAGGAGTGGATCTCTTTGGGATTAGGTGTTGTGTTGTGATGGGTAGTAGTTCCTCCATTATAATGGAACTAGGTGCTTAGCCTAGTACCTAATAAAGGGTAGGCGACAATGTGATAGGTGTAGTTCACCTTGGAGTGAAAGAACTAGGTACTTAGCCTAGTACCTGATAAAGGGTAGGCGACGTTGTGTAGGTGTGGTTCACCTTGGAGTGAAAGAACCCGGTGGTTAGCCTAGTACCGGAAAAAGAGTAGGCGACGTTGTGATGGCTTCTCCACCATAAGGAGATTGGTGTAGTGTTTACGAACACTCGAGTAGGTGACTCGGGGAGTGGAGTAGGGCAAGGAAGGTGTCCTTGTAGCCGAACCACTATTAATCCTCGTGTTGGTTTGTTTATCCTTTTACTTATCGCTTTACTCTTATTCTTTCATTACATTGTTTATTTTCTATGTGGTTGATTTCTATGTTTGTGATACATACTTGGTCTTTTATATAGTCACAAACTATATTTAACACTTTACATATTATGACACGCTTGATCAAGAAAAAGCAACCGGACTAATAATGGTGAAACTTGATTTATAATGAACCATTAATCTTGTAGAATCTTATGTGATATTAAGGGGTTGGCCTTACATGCCATAATGTGTTAAATGCATCCTCGCTTCTAGATTTGCAAATGCAATGGTTTATACTATATTTGATACAAAAGTTTTAAGTTTGAAACGGAAACGTATTCACCCCCCCCCCCTCTACGTTTTTACAATTGGTATCAGAGCGGGTTGGCTCTAGTTTTTAAAACAAATGGTTTTCAAAACGAGTAAGGTCCTCGTATCAAATTTTTGGTGAAGTCAAGCATAATATGAAAAGTGTTTTGTTATTTTTTTTTCTCTTTGAAGTTTTGTTGTTAGATATCTTGTTAATCAAGCTTGAATAAAGGTAAAAATGGATAATATAACTTCACTAAAAAGTCTACAAAGGTTAAACCTTTTCGTCGGATCAAAACGTGCATGTGTGTAATTTTGTGTCAGATCCGCGGATCCCTCAGGTTACACTGGACGGATCCCTCAAGCAAGGGATCCGTGGGATCCGTGGTACAGAAGTCACTTTTTGTCTAAATTTCAAAATTTCATAACTAATTAACCGTAAGTCGTGAGAAGTCGTGCCACCTATCATTTTAAAGGTATTTAAGTCTACTTTCATTTAAAAATGATTTCATAAACTGATTCAAAACAAAAATTTACAGAATCATTGATTTATAATAGAAAGTCATTTTTCGGTCATAACTTTTGCACAAACTTTTGATCTAATTGGAGACGGATGTTTTCGTTTTTGAATAACAATGTGTCCTCTTTTGAAATTAAGGTTTTGATCATATTTATAAATATAAAAGAAACTAATCAAGCTTGGTATACATGTTTATATCTAACACAAAGTGATGAAAAGAACTTTCGTATGCTATGCTATATGATAAATTGTCTTCCTTGCATTACTCGATTGTTTGTTTATCTCAAATAGCTTTTGTACTTGTTTGATTGAATAACATATGTGGTTTTCTTACCTTGCTATTCATTCTCTTGTTTGTCGATTTAGTAATAGTCTACTAATCAATGTGCTATTTGAAGGAGTGTTTGGGATAACATCTAGTTGTGTCGGAAATGTTAGTTTTATAAGTTGAAAAATGTTTAAAACATATAACACACTAAATGGCTTTTTGATTGAGTTTGTCATGTGTGCAACATAAATGTTTTATGTGCTTATATGATTTCTTGATTTCATATTTTCTTGTATCGTTTTCTAAAAACAACAAGAATGTACATCGGATCATAACCTACACTTGTGTTGATGATGTACTCTCCCGTTTTCCTTTTCATGATCGCTCTCCGAGCTTCATAGTAGGATTGACAACTTGATTATTTCATCCGATATACTCAAGTAAATTATCTTGCAACGCAAATATAATTGTTCATATCCGAAAGTCCAAACTCGAGCTTTCCAACAACATATGTTGAACTAGCTCATCGAACCATTTTTTGTTCACCATATGGACAACTTTTAATTTTTTTGACACCTTCGTCACCTTAGTTATTTCAAGTATTATATTAATAAAAACAAAGAAAAGTATCATCATTGTTATTCTTCGATAGGGCATTGTAGGAATATAAATTTTCTTAACTTGAGAATGAATACTGGAGAACTTATTGCACTAGAAACTCAATTTGACCTAACGGTTGAATTGCTTCCTTGATAGAAGTTGGGTATGTGGAATCGCCCGTAAAAATGGTCGTGTTTAGCCGTAATTGAGCACCGCTAGTAATAGTCTCATATTCATTCTCTCGCTTGAGAAATTTAAACTCCTATGTTTTCCTAAAGTAAGTTTACAATGGAAATACTTTGCATTGTCTTAGGATTACTAATCAAACAAGTTGTAAAATTAAATTTTCTTTTAGTTAATCACAACCACTTGCCTCATCAAGCGATTATCTTGCTTTGATTGAGAAGAGCTACATGACTTCATGGACGAAGCCCATTGTATGCTAATCACCATCCGTAATGACTAGATTCTCCTAAACTAGCACCCCACAACTCTTTTGTCTTGATCACCATCATGTGCTATTTTCTTTCTAGACACATACCTTGCATGTCATTGTTAGTGTAAATGATTTACTAATCTAGACCGTAAATCTGTTTTGGGCTTCTTGAATAGTGCTTTAAGGTTGCTAAACCTTTGTGTTATTTGTGAGCTCGATCTCATTTGATTGCCTATATATGATCTCTACATGCTCTCCTTGCTTTGCTTAAACGTGTATACATGTATGCTTGCTGTAGAACAATTTTTTTCATAATTCAAAACATAGAGCAAAATTCTGCAACTATTCTATTAAGAAAATCTGTCTTAGACGCCAGATCCCTTAGATGTAACTAGACGGATCCCTCAAGTGAAGGATCCGTGGGATCCGGGTGGACAGAAGTTCCTTTGTAGCCTCCTAGCATCAATCCAACATTCTAGACCTTATTGGACTAGTTAAACATGCTACATTAGGATCACTTAAACTTCCCTTAGGCTCAGTTGATCTCACATTCACTCATAGATGACTTAGGATCACATTCAAAGTATTTTTTGATATTTCATTAGTTCAAAACTCACCATCTTTCAGCTCCAATGTTTACACATTGTTCCTCTTATCTCAAAACACCTAGTTTGATATTTCTCTCAATTTTAGCAAATTGATTTTAGTCATCCTTACCTCAAAATAGGCCAAAAACTAGCTTTTAATTTCTTATGATTTTTAAGGAATTTTCCAAATCTCTCTTAAGTCATCATCTGATCTTTAGGATCATTTATCATCCACTGGTGCTCATAAAGCCTCATCTCTTTCCATAAAAGGCAATCATTAGCTACCATCAATCATTTTCTCTTGATCATTTAAGTCCATCTTCATGTAAGACACTTAATAGACTGAGTAACTTAGGATATGTAAGTGTTAGACCTTGATAGAACCCAATCACCCCTTTTCACCTCATCTGTTAGCCGGATCCCTAGACTTAAGCTAGTTGGATCCCTCTAGTGAGGGAACCGGTGGAACCGTGGAACAGTAGGTACATTATTTCTTTAGATAGTCATTTCAAATTTCCTTTTTCCACACAAGCACTTTTTCAACACTTAGGATTATCATTTTCTTATATGTTTATAAATGAGTTACATTTATATGATCCTTTATGTGTTCTTTTCTTTTCATGATTTTATGTGAACAATTTATCCATTTGTATAAATGTTTTCCTTTTGTACTAACTCTTTTGGATTCTTGTAGGATGACAATGGTCGATTTCATCATCAAGTCAAGTTGTGCTCATTCGCACATTTTCTTTTATTCCTAATCTTGCATCATCCTAACCATCTTACTCCACTTTTATCACTACTCACAAAGTCATCATGTCTACCACCTATAGTGAGTCATCAACCAAGTCAAAGATTCACCTTGATACCTTTCATCACCTCTACCGCAACTTCCATACCTCTAAGTCATAATGATGATTTCTATCATTATCACTGTGTCCAAGGTATAGTTCATGAACTACGTGTTAAAGTATGTCTCATGTTCTACCACATCCTACTTGTGTCAACCACAACCTCAAACACCACAAGCTACTTATGTCAACCACATCCTACAAGTGTCTCACTACCACTACAATTCATGGTCGCTCAACCATCCTCCACAAACATCTATGTTGTCGAAAGCCAAGTGAATTTCGTAATGAAATGCGTCTCATCCCTAAGCATATTTTTCTTACCTTGAACAAACCTTACAACCTCTAAAAAAACCATGATGATTTAAGTAGTAGGATTATTTTCTTCTTGACACTAATCCTTTCTTTGTGGGTTCATATATATACACTTTGATGTGTATGAGATTCTCGTCTATTTATGGACGAACTTTTACATTATTTTTTTTGTAGGTTCTTCTTGACGCCCTTGAGCTAGGGGAGCTTCCGTCGAGCATTTATAAGGTGCATCATATGACTTACTCGTCCAAGGACTCAAGTCCTTGTATGCTACAACACAGGTTCGTACATGTTTGGTTATGTTGCGTTATGATCAAACCCCTAACAAACCATTAAACATGTTTAGTTAAATAGTTTATAAAACACTTAAGTAAACACAAGTAAATGTGTTGGGCAAAACCCATGACCTAAGACCCATACCCATTTGACTAGATGCATTGCATCTATTAGATACATTGTATCTAATGAAATACCCATGGACCAACCCATAACCCATGACCCATGACCCATACCCAATGTCTAGATACATTGTACCCTTGGTGGGCACTCAAAAACCATGGACTAGATACTTCGCATCTTATAGATACATTGAATCTACTTGGTACCCATAACCCATAACCCATGACCCATGACCCAAAAACCATGGGTAAATGGGAGCGTCCCACAGATCCCCAGTAATACACTAGACGGATCCCTCAAGGGAGGGATCCGTGGGATCCGGGGAACAGTGGCTAGTTTTCTTCTATAAATAGTGAGCCACTTCTTACCATTTCTTCACAACTTCACACATAGTTTCTCTCCACCATTTCTAGGACAGTTAGATCATTAGGAAACACGTAAACCACCCTCATCTCATATGATCATAATGTTTCTAACTCTCATTTGTTGTAAGCATACTCCCGAAGTGATCCCCCAAAGCAAGCTTAGAGATCTTGCTTCCTTACCTACTGAAGTGATCACCCATCACAAGATACACGCACATGAAGATCTTCTACAACAAGCTTGGGAAACTTGTCATCTTCATTCATAGAAGACTAACTACATCATGCTTTGGGTTCTTGATGTTTAGTTTAGGATTTCATATCCATTAGAGACATTGTCTTGGATATTGTCTAGTATCATATTCTTGTATCTACGACTAGACTAGATGGTTTATATGTTTGTGCCACAAAACACAAGGTTTGTTATGTTGGGCCACAAAACATAACGGGTATCATAGGTGTGTTATATATCTATGACTAGACTAGATGGTTTATGTGTTTGTGCCATAAAACACAAGGTTTGCTTTGTTGGGCCACAAAACATAACGGGTGTCATAGATGTGTCAAAGGCATTAGTGAAGAGTGCCGAAGATCCGTGTTGAAGGCATTAGTGAAAGGTGTTGAAGGATCGTGTAAATGACATTAGTGAAGAATGCCTAGGTCGTATAATCGATGAGGTGCATCGTTATACATATAGTATTTGTCTAGATCCAAGGATGGTGTTGTAATAAGGAGTGGATCTCCTTGGGATTAGGTGTTATGTTGTGATGGGTAGGAGTTCCTCCATTGTAATGGAACTAGGTGCTTAGCCTAGTACCTAATAAAGGGTAGGCGATGGTGTGATAGGTGTAGTTCACCTTGGAGTGAAAGAACTAGGTACTTAGCCTAGTACCTGATAAAGGGTAGGCGACGTTGTGTAGGTGTGGTTCACCATGGAGTGAAAGAACTCGGTGGTTAGCCTAGTACCGGAAAAAGAGTAGGCAACGTTGTGAAGGTTTCTCCGCCATAAGGAGATTGGTGTAGTGTTTACGAACTCTCGAGTAGGTGACTCGGGGAGTGGAGTAGGGCAAGGAAGGTGTCCTTGTAGCCGAACCACTATAAATCATCGTGTTGGTTTGTCTATCCTTTTACTTATCGCTTTAATCTTATTCTTGCATTACATTGTTTATTTTCTATGTGGTTGATGTCTATGTTTGTGATACATACTTGGTTTTTATATAGTCACAAACTATATTTAACACTTTACATATTATGACACGCTTGATCAATAAAAAGCAACCGGACTAATAATGGTGAAACTTGATTTATAATGAACCATTAATCTTGCGGAATCTTATGTGATATTAAGGGGTTGGCCTTACATGCCGTAATGCGTTAAATGCATCCTCGCGTCGAGATTTGCAAATGCAATGGTTTATACTATATTTGATACAAAAGTTTTAAGTTTGAAACGGAAACGTATTCACCCCCTCTACGTTTTCACAGAACCGACAAAAACCGAACCGGACCGACAGCCCGTCGGTTCGGTTTCGGTTTCAGGTCCTACATGCTTTCGGTTTCGGGTCGGTTCGGTTCGGCCAAAACCGACAAAAACATGCCAAAATATACCTAGACCGACAAAACCAAACCGAACCAACGAAAAACCGAACCGAACCGACAACATTCGGTTCAGTTTCAGTTCGTGTTTTTCACGGTTTTCGGTCCTCGGTTTTGTCGGTTCGGGTCGGTTTATGACCGACGCTCACCCCTAAATCCATTCATGAAGCTGGTTCGGATACTCATGTTCTAATGCTTACACCAGGAAATTATGTGCAATGGGCAAGTAGATTTCTAAGCTATATGAAACTCAAGAAACCTCATGGTAAGTATCTTAAGAATGTGATGCTAAAAGGACCCTTTCAGATGGCAACTGAAACTGTTCCCAGAGATCCCACAGCTGTTCCACCAAGACCCGATACTATCTCAATTGTTCCACTGAGCCGTTTAACACCTGAACAACTACATCTTGAAGCTGATGAGATTGCTATGCAACAGATACTTCTTAGAATTCTAAATTTGATTTACAAAAGTATTAATGCATAGACAACTGCTAAAGCCATGTGGGAACATGTACATCTCTTGATGGAAGGCACTGAACTAAACAAGATCGACATGGAATCTAAAATGTATCATAACTTTGATGTGTTTACCATTGAGCCTGGGAATCACTTGAATCATATTATCATCATTTCACAAATGTGGTCAATGATTTGCAACAACATAAGATTGATCTTCCAAACATTGCTATTAACACCAAGTTTCTGAACTCCTTAAGACCGGATTTGCACAAGTATGTTACTTTTGTTCGACAAGTCAAGGATCTTCATGATGTCAAGTATAGGTTGTTGTATGATTATCTGAAACATCATCAATATGAGGTTATCAAAGACAAAGAAGATCGTGGTACAAACGGTTTCCCTCCGCCACCAATTGCTGATCCAATTGCTCTCATGGCACATGGTTATCCGAATCCTTACCCAAAGTCAAACCATGCTTTTGACCAACAACAAAGTCACTTTGCTTATGCTCCACCCACACCATATCATCAAGTCTTTCTCGAAGGCGAATCTGACAATGCGTACTATTCTCAAACCAATGATGGTCAAGATTATGCTTTTGAAGCTTTGAATCATGGAATGACATTTCTTGCTAAAGCCTTCTCTAAGTTCTCAACTCAGTCAAACAATCGTCTTCGTTTCTCATCTAATCCCAAAAGTCACGCAGTTGTCCAAGGTGGCAAAGTTGAAGTTCAGAATAGAACTAGTGGTCATCGGATGATTACAAGCGGTTATTCTGGAAATTCTGGAAATGGTCATACATCAGCAGGGGGATCGGATAATAACTTCAAGAGAAATGTTCAAGTTGTGGAAACAGGTAATTCACCGGCTTCAGGTGCTACTATTTATTGCTATAACTGCAAAAAGCTAGGTCATCCTTCTAATGCTTGTCCTGAACCACAAACCAGATGGGGTGATTACTACAAATAAGTTATGTTGATGGCATACAAGGATGAAGCAGGAGGAGAACTCAGTGAAACTCAGCAAGGTTTTATGGCAGATACTCTCTCAGATGATGAATATGAAGATTTGGAAGCAAATGTTGTAGTTGTTTTGATGGAAAATATGCAGGAACATCACATCAGTCAAACAGAGAATGGACATGTCTATGACACAGACGGTCTATCTCAGGTAGCTGACACTGATATATGCCTCATAAATGGAATTTTGTCTGCATCTGCACCTGAAGAGCAGCAATCTGTTCAACATGCATCATTATTTAATCATACTGATGTTGATCAAATTAACCCTGTGGTTACATTTGATGAACTAAGTCACGATGAAAATAATGAGCATATTGAACAGAGTGAAGCTATTCATGGTATATATTCGGAATATCTTAATTCATTACTTCTGCCTATGCAAGCCGAACTACAAAATGTACCTAGATAAACCAAAAACTTAGGGCATAGATTACCTACTTTACTGCTGAACTTGAGAGTTGTCGAAAACGGATAAATGATTTTGAAACAAAAACCACCCGAGAAACAAGTTTTGAAGTGGCCTTTCAAAAGTCTTACGTTAAAGAACAAAATCTTCAACATCAAATGCATGAAATTGTTGCATCAAATAATGAAAAGATTTCTAAAGTTGAACAAGAAAAGTCTGAACTTCAAAAAAACATTGAAAATTGATTCGTGTAAAGTGAGTGGTGAAAAACACAATATCAACGTATATCAAAATAACCGTAAAATTCGACAAATTAACCCTTTAGGAAAAAGGTTAACGTATTAAATCTTACGGGTGTGATAAAAGTGATACCGGAAAAGTGATTTCCCGGGTCGTGTCCCAACGAGGTGTGAATGGAAGGATTCGTTGAGTTTCGTGATTTGAACTTGAATTGGGTTTGAATGATTTGTTGATTTGAGTTGAATTACGTTTTTTTACAAATTAATGAACGGGAAGGTAATTAAGGCAAGGGAACCCTAATAAACTAAAAATAAACTATTACTAAGCCTAAGGAATGATAAAACTAAACTACTCTAAGTCATAGGGTGCTAAAACGTAAAAATGTAAAAACGGGAAAACGACCCGAGCCATAAACGTAAAATTTTTGCAAATTAAGGGCTACGGGTGTGAAATTAATTTTCCTACGTCCTAATTGACTAAAAATAGTTTCAGAAAAAGACCGGGTATTTTTTTGACCTTTAAATTATTTTCTACAAATTAAAAACTAATTTAATCTATTTAATTAATTAAAAATGTTAAACTAATTAAGAAAAATCTGGAAAAATCACAAAAACTATTTTGATCTATGCTTCATCTAAGAAAAATAAGAAAACACTACTTTGTTTGGGAGAATAAGCTCTAAATAAGCCAAAAAGTGCTTATATTGAAAACTGAGTACAAGTCTTTAAAGGAATTGTTTGTGTAAAACTTGTGAGACAAGTCCCAAGGGCGCAGATGGTTTAGGTGTTGTGTTTGGTCGTGTGCTTTGAGCTGAGAGACCAGGGTTCGAATCCCTTGGCTCTCTTTTTGAAAACTTATTTTTTTTCTTTTCTGGTTTCTTTTTACAGCTTATCGCTGAGATCTAATCAAGCTCTCTTTTTTTTTTTTTTTTTTTTTTTTTTTTTTTTGTTGACACTTTTTGAAAGAAAAGTTTGCAAGAAACTGTCAAAACTGATTAGCCAAATAAAACAAGCCAAACATCCCTTGGCAACTAAAAGGGCACAATAAGCAATAAGTTCCACTAGATAAGCAACATGGGTGAACAATTAAGCTAACACAGATGCATCTTAATCAGAAATAAGCTAAAAAAAACAACACACTACTAATAACAACGGGGGAAATCAGTGGGCATAATGCTAAACTAAGGAAATCTTAAAACTTATATGAACTTGAAATGAGCACTAAAGTATTCTAATGAGCTCTAGTGAAAACTAATTAAGCTAAATCCTAAAGTTCTAGTTCTATTTTATCTAAAGACAACTTTCAATCTCCTAAATAAGCCTCAAAATTCTACTGATGAGCTAATTAAAGAAGGAAAAAGAGTGACCTATGGTGCTTAACTTAGGCTGCAAACAGCCTTAAGTGACCTGTTTTGAGCGTATTTTTAAGCCACGAAAATCCTTCCAAAGCAAGACAAGCTACACAAAACCAAAGTTAGCATAATTGACTATCATAAAGTACTGATTTGGGACCGAGAAAAGGCTAATAACAGCCCAAGAATAAGCTTGTATCAGCTTATTTGGGCCACATTCCCAACTGATGCAATTTTTAAAAAAATGGGTGAGGGACAGTTTTGAACTTCAATTTTAAACAAGTTAATTGCTAGTTTGATGCACTAAAATGGGAGCAAACTGAGTTGGGGACATAAGGACCTAAGAAACATAAGTTTTGCCAACTTCGAACCTTAAATAAGCTGTAAAAAAAAGCCAAGAACAGCAGCTGTTGCTGCTGTCCTGTTCAGACCTGAAATCACAAAGAACTTTTTTTTTTTTTTACTAAACTTGTAAACAACTTGGTAAAACAGATTCTAATATGCTAAACTCACTTATCTTGTAAAAATAACTTTGGCTACATAAGTCAAACGGGTAAAATGTGGCTTTTGACCATTTTCAGCATTAAACAAACACCCCTTTAACTGTCATGAAAGCTTAAACTGACTACTTTTCTGAGAATGAATTGAACTAAAAATCTTTAACAACCTTTCAATGAGCTTAGATAACTATTCAACAAAACATGAAATTGAAGGAAAAAAGTACTTTCATTGCTTTTAAAAAGAAATTACAATGGAACTAAAATACAAGAAAACTGAATTTAAATTAAAACTAGGGGTGCCTTATCAAATGGCTACAACATCTTATTTATACTAAAACCCTAGGGTCTTCCACTCCTCTTTGTCCTTCTTCTGTGAGAGAAAGCAGGCCAAAAACCCTTCTTGTGCTTCTTCAAACTGATCCTAGCCGTCCAACAATTAGGTATACAATTGGAGAAATCTGAGCCTTCGGATGGTTGATTTATGCTAGGATTGCCACCATGGCACATCTTGGGGAAGGGGAAAGATGCCTAGTGGGTTTGGGATTTGGGTATAACCGGGTAAAGGCTTGAGGTGAGGAGGTTGAGTGTTTTGGGATGGTGGGAATTTGGGTAAAAGGGTGTGGCTGGTTCTGGGTTTCAGAGAAAGGAGAAAGGGATGGAGGGAAAAAGGGTTTTGGGTCGTGGGTTGGGGCGTTTTTATTTGTGGGTGATGGGTCAAATTGAGAGGGTTCAATGGGGAAAAGGTAGGGTATTTTAATCACAAGGACCATTCTTGTAATTTCTGATTTTTGAGGGACTGAAATTGTAACTTTCCCAAACTTCTCAAAAGGGCCAAACATGCCAAGTTTCATTAGTACAAGGACCATAAAAGATAATTTTCCATTTTTAAACTTCCAAGGACTATTTTTGCCAATTTTGAAACTTGAAGGACCAAACTTGTAAATTCTCCAAAATTTTTACCCAAGGATCATTTTTGATAAATTTTGATTTTGAAAGGACTTGGGTTGACTTTTATTTCAAAACAAATGCTCAGGGACTGATTTTGTCAAGATTTGAAAGTTGAGAGACTGAAACTGCCAATTATGCAAACTTAGCTCGTTTTTCATCTGATTTTAAACATTTTGCATCTGAAACATATAAAATACAAATTTGGGATATTTTCAGTATTTTGATGCATTTCTGAGTGTTTTTAAATGTTTTGCAGTTCAGATTTGACCAAAAATGATGAGTATTTACACACTCATCAATCCGCCACACTAAACTATTGCTAGTCCCTAGCAATCTTTTGAGAAAACTTAATGGATTTGAATCTCTTTACCAAAAGCCATTACTTCTGGAGTAGCCAATTGTTTCAGTTCAAGTAAGAACCTTGGTACAATGATAACCAAATGATTTTGAGCAAATCACCAGCTTTTAACGGTTTTGATTTGTCTTTACCAGAAGCCGTTTGCTTCTGGACTAGCCAACTCTTAGATAAAATATCTTTGGTGAGTCGATTACCAATTATGGTTTTCCAACTGCCTTTACCACAAGCCATAAACTTGCGGGCTAGCCAACTCTTCACTAATTAAAGATATGGTGAGCTGAACACCATACAATTTTGGGCAAATTCCAAGCCGTCAACGGATTTGAGATATCTTTACCAAGAGCCGTTTGCTTCTGGATTAGCCAATCCTTTTATTTATTAGACATGGCGGACTGATAACCATAAGCTGAGTAAGTGCAAAACACTTACTCCAAAAAAATTTTTGGCCAAAATGGGGGAATAGGTGGTATAATTACATGATAAAATTCGTGAGAATTCCCCCCCCACACTAGAAATGAATATTTCCCTCAATATTCAAAGTACCGGCGGTTATGCCGAAACATAGAACGTAAAAGAGAAATACTACGGCCATTATTTGATTTTTTTTTTTTTTTTTTTTTTTTTTTTTTAGAAAACTTTATATACAACAGCGGGGGGGAACTCCCCCACACTAGGGTGGTAGAAAGTAGAAAGAAGTCAGAAATACGGGTGAAAACCCATATAGTGTGCTACTGTTTTTGATTCCCGAGTCGCTAGCTTGACTCGATCCCCGCATTCATTTGTTCTTGGGGAAAGTTTGTAGATCCGGGACAACCACAAGTGGAATGTCCTCTCCAAAATAATGCTTCAACCTATGTCCATTCACCTTGAAGTTTGGTCCGTCGGTTTGAGATAACTCAACGGTGCCATATGGAAAAACTTTGGCAACGATGAATGGACCGGTCCAACGGGTCTTAAGCTTCCCCGAGAAGATTTTCAATCTAGAATTGAAAAGAAGGACTCGGTCACCTACGTTGAAAACGCGGTTCTTGATTTTTCAGTCATGGATCTTCTTTGTCTTTTCTTTGTAGATCAATGAGTTCTCGTAAGCTTGATCTCGGAGTTCATTTAATTCATTGAGTTGAACTTTTCGATGATCACCCGCGGACTTGATGTCAAAATTGGCATGTTTCAAGGCCCAATAGGCTTTGTGCTCGAGCTCGATCGGGAGATGACACGCCTTTCCATACACAAGCTTGTAAGGAGTACACCCGATGGGTGTTTTGTAAGCGGTACGGAAGGCCCAAAGTGCATCTTCAAGTTTGTCCGACCAAGAGGCACGGTTTTCACCTACGGTCCTCTCCAAGATTCTTTTCAAACCACGATTCGAAACTTCCACTTGCCCACTAGTTTGGGGGTGATACGCGGTAGAGAGACGGTGAGTGACACCGTACTTAAGCATGACTTTTGCGAATTGGTCGTTGCAAAAGTACGTACCGCGATCACTAATGATGGCACGGGGAGTTCCGAAACGGGCAAAGAGAGATTTCAAGAATTTCACAACAACTCGGGCGTCGTTGGTGGGTAGCGCTTTCGCTTCCACCCATTTAGACAAGTAATCAACCGCCACGAGTATATACTTGTTCCCTCGAGAAAACGGGAACGGCCCCATAAAGTCGATGCCCCATACGTCAAAGATCTCGCACACTTGAATGGCATTTTGAGGCATTTCATCTCTTTTAGAGATGTTGCTATGACGTTGGCAAGAGTCGCAAGATTTGACGAGGTCATGGGCATCCTTGTAAATTGTGGGCCAATAGAAACCGGAATCAAACACCTTCTTGGCGGTGTAGTTCGGGCCATGATGTCCCCCCGTGGGTCCATTATGACAAGCCTTGAGGATTTCAGCGGCTTCTTGGCCGTGAACACACCGTCGGATGACTTGATCCGCACAAACCTTAAACAAGTAGGGGTCGTCCCAGAAGTAATGCTTAACATCTTTGAAAAATTTGTTCTTTTGTTGGGACGACATCCCTTTCACAACAAAGTTCCTCGCATGATAGTTTGCAAAGTCGGCAAACCATGGGGTACTAGAATCTCCACGTTGAGATACCACATTAAGTGTCTCGAGAGGAAACGTTTCGTTTATTTCCTTTTTCTCGAGCACGCCTTGATGAGGATTTTCAAGACGGGACAAGTGGTCAGCCGCCAGGTTCTCCGATCCTTTTTTATCACGGATAATGATATCAAATTCTTGTAGGAGGAGAACCCATCAGAGCAATCTCGGCTTTGCATCTTGCTTAGCAAAGAGATATTTTAGAGCCGAGTGATCCGTATACACTATGCTTTTTGACAAGATCAAGTATGGCCGAAACTTCTCGAAAGCATACACCACGGCTAGTAATTCTTTCTCCGTCGTGGTGTAGTGTGCTTGAGCTTCGGTCAAAGTTTTGCTAGCATAATGTATAGGCTGTAAATGTTTTGATTTTCGTTGTCCCAAGACGGCACCTATGGCGAAATCACTTGCATCGCACATAAGCTCAAATGGTAATTCCCAATCGGGGGAAACTAGAATTGGTGCTTCAGTGAGTTTCTTTTTAAGAGTTTGAAACGCTTCAATGCACTCACTAGAGAAGACGAAAGGAGTGTCTTTTTCAAGAAGTCGGGTCATAGGCCGGGATATTTTTGAAAAGTCTTGAATGAAACGACGATAAAATCCGGCATGACCAAGGAAACTTCTAACTCCTTTGACGGTTGTGGGAGGAGGTAATTTTGAAATGACATCGACTTTAGCTTTGTCAACCTCAATCCCACTCTTAGAAATTTTATGGCCAAGGACAATTCCTTCTTTAACCATGAAGTGACATTTCTCCCAATTTAGACTAAGATTCTTGTTTTCACAACGTTCAAGCATCTTTTCCAAATGGGAGAGACATGTTTGGAAAGAATCCCCAAAGACCGAAAAATCATCCATAAAGACTTCCATAGTCTTTTCGATCATGTCATGAAAAATGGCCATCATACACCTTTGGAATGTACCGGGAGCATTGCATAAGCCGAAAGGCATGCGCCGGTAAGCAAATGTTCCATAAGGACATGTGAATGTGGTCTTTTCTTGATCTTGTGGGTCAATGGGTATTTGGAAGTAACCCGAGAAACCATCGAGAAAACAATAGTATTCGTTTCCCGCTAATCTCTCAAGCATTTGGTCCATGAAGGGTAATGGAAAGTGGTCTTTACGGGTGGCTTCATTTAACTTTCGATAGTCAATGCAAACACGCCATCCCGTAACCAATCGAGTAGGAATCAACTCGTTTTCATCATTTTCAACAACGGTAATGCCACCTTTTTTGGGCACACAATGAACGGGGCTAACCCAAGGACTATCCGAGATAGGGTAAATCAATCCGGCATCGAGAAGTTTTATGACTTCTTGCTTGATAACCTCATGGATTTTAGGATTCACTCTTCTTTGATGTTGAACCGCCGGTTTGAAGTCATCTTCCATAAGAATCTTGTGTGTACAAAATTCCGGGTTAATACCCTTGATGTCGGAAAGTTTCCAAGCGATGTCTCGCTTGTGTGACTTCAAAACCTTTATGAGAGCGGCTTTTTCATCCTCACTTAAGTCTTTAGCAATGATGACGGGTGATTTATTGTCACCCTCCAAAAATGCATACTCGAGATGAGGTGGTAAGTCCTTAAGTTCGACCTTGGGAGGATCATTAGATTTTTCAATGGTTTTGATTTCCTCTTTATGAAGTTCTTGAGGAGGGAGTAATGAAGGATCATCATTGAGCATCTTCTCGATGAGAAGAATATCTCCCTCGATGTCAATTGGAGCGTGATCAATTTCCCATGGAACAGAATCACTAGCCAAGTATGCTTCAATCTCTTCCAATATAAAGTCACTTCCCTCAAACGGAGTGAGGGAAGGGGAAGAGAGAGAGCAACGATGGGATCAACCGAAGTGGGATTGCCACTCGAGAATCCAAGAATTTCTTAAGAATACTCCTCCGACACAATGTCAAGGACATCAATTTTGTTGACGGAATTGTCTCCATAATTGGGGGAGTATTTCGTAACTTGATTGAGATTGAAAGTAACGGCTTCCTTGTTTACCCACAAAGTGATTTCCCCTTCATCAAAGTCGATCAATGCCCGACCCGTTTTTAAGAAACACCTCCCAAGGATGAGGGGTACTCGGGGATCGGCATCAAATTCGACAACAACAAAGTCGGCGGGGAAATGAAACTTGCCTACTTTCACAAATACATCCTCGGCTATACCTAGCGGATGAGAACTTCTACGGTCCGCAAGCTCGAGGATCATACATGTAGGTGTAAGCGGAGGTAATGAAAGCTTTTTCCACATGGAGTGTGGCATCAAGTTAATGCTATCACCAAGATCGGCCAAAGCGGAGCATTGAACTATTCCTTGAAAATCACATGGGATGAGAAATTTTCCGGGGTCTCCTAACTTTTCGGGAAGCTTTTTAAGGATAACCGCCAAACAATTCTCGTTCAAAGAAGTTTTAGCCATCTTGGAAATATTTTCTTTGTTATTCAACAAATTTTTGATTGTTGGACCGAACATTGGCATTAGAAGAAGAGCGTCCGCGAAACTAATCTCGAAGTGCAAATCTTGAAAGATTTGGATTAGCTTCTCCATTTGTTGACTAGTTTTATCACGGAGCTTTTGGTCATTAAGCCTTGAAGGATAAGGAAGTGAAGGCTTAGGAATGGTCATCGGAACAACGGGTTCCGGAATTGGAGGTAAGACCATCGGAGGTTGGACTTGTGCGGTACTTTGTGTGCTTGAGATATGCACCTTGTCCTTTGATACCTCGGCTTCTCGTTCCACATCCCTCACCGGAGAAGGATTCGGCACCGAGGGTCCCTCGTAAGATTTACCACTTCGGGTAGCAATAGCATTCAATTCACCTTTTGGGTTAGGAATGGTATTACTCGGAAGAGCTCCCGAAGTTGAAGCTTGATTCTTTTGACTCATGAGACTAGCAAACATGCTTTCAATCTTGCTTTGAGATTGATCAATTTTGTTGCTAGTAGCTCTAAGCTCGGAAGTGAAATCATTCTTCAAAGTGGTAATTTGATTTTGCATGGACACCATCTTAGCTTCATTGCTTTTGATATAATTAGCAATGTCAATGGAAGCTTGGGGAGGTGGGGCATGCATGTTTTGTTGAGGAGCTTGGAATCGGTTTTGATTGAAATTTCCTTGATTTTGAAAACCTTGATTTTGATTTTGAAAATTCTGATTCTGACTCTGATTTTGATTGAACTGATTATTCCTATTTTGCACATTTTGATTGTTCTGATTTTGATTAAACCCGGGTGGTCCAAGGAAATTGTTAGAACGATAGCTCAGAAGGTTTCGGTCTCCTTGCGGTTGGTAGGAATTACCTCCCGTATTGTAGGAACCCGAAGCGGCATATACGCTCTCTTGAGTGAAGCCACCGGAGGCTGGACACTCAAAATAAGGGTGTGGACCACCACAAGTTTCACAACTCTTGTTCACGACATTCACTTGTTGATTGTTGTTATTTTGACTCATTTTAAGTACGGCAGTGGATATTTCTTCAATCTTTTTGGTTAGAGTCGTGTATTCCGAAGATGGAAGGGTGGTAGATCTCCTTGACTCACTCCTCTCGGCTGAGGAATCCCAATAATTGTGGTGGGCAGTCATGTTTTCGATGAGATCATAACACTCTTCTGGTCGCCTTTTCATAAAGGTACCACCGGCAGCAGCATTGATCGTGTCACGATGTCTCAATGTTAACCCGTTATAGAACGTATCTATTTGGGTGACAAGCAACATGTTGTGGTTCGGACATCGATCAATCGAAAGCTTATAGCGTTCCCATGCCTCAAATAAGGACTCATCGGGATGCTGCCTAAAGTTGCTGATTTCATTCCGTAGTTTCGTTACCATCGACGGTGGAAAGTATTTCGCCAAGAATTTGGAGATCATTTCGTCGAAACTATGGATTGAATTTTTGGAAAGACGATCAAACCATGCGGTGGCATGAAGCGTCAAAGAATATGGAAAGAGGTATAAGCGAAGGGCGTCATCGGTGACCCCATTTTGCTTCATACTTTGGGTGACGGTGAGAAATTTGTCGAGATGCTTGTTGGCATCGTCACCCGGTGATCCGTGAAATTGGCAAAAACTTTGGACTTGTTGAATCATGTGATGCTTAAGTCCAAAATCCGTGGCCTCGATGTTGACCGGGGCAATTGGACCGCCCCGTCCATCCATCGTGGGTTGGCAAAGCTCCTCCATCGTTCAGAGATCGGGAGCTTGATTTTGTGGACCAGGTGGTTGGACTTGAGGTCCGTTCCCTCGGTTTCCAGCCATGGTGGGTTGTTCAACGGTACATATCTCGGGTACGTTTGCTTGGTTACGGTTACGTCTACGAGCTTGCGAACGAGCGCGCATGCACTTCTAAAAACAACACTTTCAATTAAAACAAGACCGAGGCAAAACACAGTGAACTTAAACCAATAATCCCACGTGAAATGATCACTTCTATAAGTAAAACGCACAAAGGAGCGGAGAGACTTATTAGGTCAGCGCGAAGCTTATTAAAAACCCGCCTCTTTTCAGCCGCAATTTAATGTCAGGCCGTCCTTATACCCCTCACACAGTTTGTTAAACCGATAGAAATAAACCAAAACACGAGCGACACAAAGGCAAGTTTTAAATATTTTGTTCGGGAACTTATAATGATAACACCTCAGTTGAGAATGTTATATTGATTGTGTCTTCTATATTATTTAAAACAACAAGAAAAAATCTTTTTGTATTTTTAATCTTTTACATATATATACAAAGAAAAGAAAAAATATTTTTGTATTTTGTATTTTTATAAAAACAATAACTTCACGAGGAAGGTTCTTCAAGTCACTAATCGCAAAAACTTCACAATATTGTCGCAACACACCTCCCCGGCAGCGGCGCCAAAATTTGATTCGTATAAAGTGAGTGGTGAAAAACACAATATCAACGTATATCAAAATAACCGTAAAATTCGACAAATTAACCCTTTAGGAAAAAGGTTAACGTATCAAATCTTACGGGTGTGATAAAAGTGATACCGGAAAAGTGATTTCCCGGGTCGTGTCCCAACGAGGTGTGAATGGAAGGATTCGTTGAGTTTCGTGATTTGAACTTGAATTGGGTTTGAATGATTTGTTGATTTGAGTTGAATTACGTTTTTTTACAAATTAATGAACGAGAAGGTAATTAAGGCAAGGGAACCCTAATAAACTAAAAATAAACTATTACTAAGCCTAAGGAATGATAAAACTAAACTACTCTAAGTCCTAGGGTGCTAAAACGTAAAAATGTAAAAACGGGAAAACGACCCGAGCCATAAACGTAAAATTTTTGCAAATTAAGGGCTACGGGTGTGAAATTAATTTTCCTACGTCCTAAGTGACTAAAAATAATTTCAGAAAAAGACCGGGTATATTTTTGACTTTTAAATTATTTTCTACGAATTAAAAACTAATTTAATCTATTTAATTAATTAAAAATGTTAAACTAATTAAGAAAAATCTGGAAAAATCACAAAAACTATTTTGATCTATGCTTCATCTAAGAAAAATAAGAAAACACTACTTTGTTTGGGAGAATAAGCTGTAAATAAGCCAAAAAGTGCTTATATTGAAAACTGAGTACAAGTCTTTAAAGGAATTGTTTGTGTAAAACTTGTGAGACAAGTCCCAAGGGCGCAGATGGTTTAGGTGTTGTGTTTGGTCGTGTGCTTTGAGCTGAGAGACCAGGGTTCGAATCCCTTGGCTCTCTTTTTGAAAACTTAATTTTTTTTTCTTTTCTGGTTTCTTTTTACAGCTTATCGCTGAGATCAAATCAAACTCTTTTTTTTTTTTTTTTTTTTTTTTTGTTAACACTTTTTGAAAGAAAAGTTTGCAAGAAACTGTCAAAACTGATTAGCGAAATAAAACAAGCCAAACATCCCTTGGCAACTAAAAGGGCACAATAAGCAATAAGTTCCACTAGATAAGCAACATGGGTGAACAATTAAGCTAACACAGATGCATCTTAATCAGAAATAAGCTAAAAAAAAAATAGCACACTACTAATAACAAAGGGGGAAATCAGTGGGCATAATGCTAAACTAAGGAAATCTTAAAACTGATATGAACTTGAAATGAGCACTAAAGTATTCTAATGAGCTCTAGTGAAAACTAATTAAGCTAAATCCTAAAGTTCTAGTTCTATTTTATCTAAAGACAACTTTCAATCTCCTAAATAAGCCTCAAAACTCTACTGATGAGCTAATTAAAGAAGGAAAAAGAGTGACCTGTGGTGCTTAACTTAGGCTGCAAACAGCCTTAAGTGGCCTGTTTTGAGCGTATTTTTAAGCCACGGAAATCCTTCCAAAGCAAGACAAGCTACACAAAACCAAAGTTAGCATAATTGACTATCATAAAGTACTGATTTGGGACCGAGAAAAGGCTAATAACAGCCCAAGAATAAGCTTGTATCAGCTTATTTGGGCTACATTCCCAACTGATGCAGTTTTTAAAAAAAATGGGTGAGGGACAGTTTTGAACTTCAATTTTAAACAAGTTAATTGCTAGTTTGATGCACTAAAATGGGAGCAAACTGAGTTGGGGACATAAGGACCTAAGAAACATAAGTTTTGCCAACTTCGAACCTTAAATAAGCTGTAAAAAAAAGCCAAGAACAGCAGCTGTTGCTGCTGTCCTTTTCAGACCTGAAATCACAAAGAACTTTTTTTTTTTTTTTTTTTTACTAAACTTGTAAACAACATGGTAAAACAGATTCTAATATGATAAACTCACTTATCTTGTAAAAAGAACTTTGACTACATAAGTCAAACGGGTAAAATGTGGCTTTTGACCATTTTCAGCATTAAACAAACACCCCTTTAACTGTCATGAAAGCTTAAACTGACTACTTTTCTGAGAATGAATTGAACTAAAAATCTTTAACAACCTTTCAATGAGCTTAGATAACTATTCAACAAAACATGAAATTGAAGGAAAAAAGTACTTTCATTGCTTTTAAAAAGAAATTACAATGGAACTAAAATACAAGAAAACTGAATTTAAATTAAAACTAGGGGTGCCTTATCAAATGGCTACAACATCTTATTTATACTAAAACCCTAGGGTCTTCCACTCCTCTTTGTCCTTCTTCTGTGAGAGAAAGCAGGCCAAAAACCCTTCTTGTGCTTCTTCAAACTGATCCTAGCCGTCCAACAATTAGGTATACAATTGGAGAAATCTGAGCCTTCGGATGGTTGATTTATGCTAGGATTGCCACCATGGCACATCTTGGGGAAGGGGAAAGATGCCTAGTGGGTTTGGGATTTGGGTATAACTGGGTAAAGGCTTGAGGTGAGGAGTTTGAGTGTTTTGGGATGGTGGGAATTTGGGTAAAAGGGTGTGGCTGGTTCTGGGTTTCAGAGAAAGGAGAAAGGGATGGAGGGAAAAAGGGTTTTGGGTCGTGGGTTGGGGCGTTTTTATTTGTGGGTGATGGGTCAAATTGAGAGGGTTCAATGGGGAAAAGGTAGGGTATTTTAATCACAAGGACCATTCTTGTAATTTCTGATTTTTGAGGGACTGAAATTGTAACTTTCCCAAACTTCTCAAAAGGGCCAAACATGCCAAGTTTCATTAGTACAAGGACCATAAAAGATAATTTTCCATTTTTAAACTTCCAAGGACTACTTTTGCCAATTTTGAAACTTGAAGGACCAAACTTGTAAATTCTCCAAACTTTTTACCCAAGGATCATTTTTGATAAATTTTGATTTTGAAAGGACTTGGGTTGACTTTTATTTCAAAACAAATGCTCAGGGACTGATTTTGTCAAGATTTGAAAGTTGAGGGACTGAAACTGCCAATTATGCAAACTTAGCTCGTTTTTCATCTGATTTTAAACATTTTGCATCTGAAACATATAAAATACAATTTTGGGATATTTTTAGTATTTTGATGCATTTCTGAGTGTTTTTAAATGTTTTGCAGTTCATATTTGACAAAAAATGATGAGTATTTACACACTCATCAAAAATCTTCAAACAAAACTTCCCAATACTAAACAAGATTTTTCAAAGAGTCGGTCAAATTTTTCTGAATTCAAGAAGAAATCTAAGAAACGTATTGATGATCAAATCGAGAAAATTCTTTGATTGGAAAAACGGTTAAAATATTTTGGCACTGTTGTATATAAGATTGGCCACTCAGTGAAACAAATTGAAATCTCAACTTTACTATTGAGTCCTGATGACTCAAAACGTTTGGCTCTTGGGTATAATCACCTGCGTTTTCTTAACACAGCTCTCAAGGAAATACCCAAATTGTATAGTGCTCAATTTCTTTTTGATCCAAGCATGCAACTTGTTGTATTTGATTGTGAGGAACAATGGGCACAAGAAGATCAAACTTGATTAAAATTGCGCCAAAATGGAATTTTACCATATGTTTACACAAGAGAAAATGCTTCTTACAAACTGAATACCATTTCAACACCATCGTATAATATTTCTGAAATAACTGAGCTATCTTGCGTGGAAGGTCCCTGTTAGTGAAAATATTACGATATTTAATCTATACATTCTCATTTGTTTTGTTGATGACAAACATGTAACTTGTAATACATAACGTAAAATGTATAAGTTACTTGTAATTATATTTTGTCTCAACACCTCTCGATGACTCAAGTCCATGTATGCTACAACACAGATTCGTACATGTTTGTTATGTTGCGTTATAATCAAACCCCCAACAAACCATTAAAACATGTTTAGTTAAATAGTTTATGTATAACAACTAGTGTTTACATATTGGGAAAATATATACATAACTAGTATGTATTATAATGGGTAATATAAATGGGTAGAAACTTAAGTATTTGATCCACTGACCAAATACATTGAATGTAGTTAGGTAAAACCCAAAGTCCAAGATCCATACCCAATGTCTAGATACATTGTACCTTGGTGGGCACTCAAAACCATGGAATAGATGCATTGCATCTTGTAGATACATTGAATCTACTTGGTACCCATAACCCATGACCCATACCCAATGTCTAGATACATTGTACCTTGGTGGGCACTTAAAACCATGGATTAGATGCATTGCATCTTGTAGATACATTGAATCTACTTGGTACCCATGACCCGTGACCCAAAACCCATGGGTAAAAGGGAGAGTCCCACGGATCCCCAGTAATACACTGGACGGATCCCTCAAGGGAGGGATCCGTGGGATCCGGGGAGCAATGGCTATTTTTCTTCTATAAATAGTGAGCCATTTCTTCATTGTTTCTGTTAGGAATTAGAAATTCCAGGTATTAAAGAGTCAGTCACCTTAAGTATATGTAATCGTTAGAAAGCTCGTAGTCGTAGTTATTTTAAGCTAAGTAGTATTTAGTTTAGTAACACCGTGGAGGACGGACGGGTCTTTACCCACTGTATGCCTGATCCACAACCCGTTGTGTGGCGTTTTATTGTAAGACTATAAATACTCTCTACCTTCCAAGGTAGAAAGTTGGAGCTCATAATAAGATTTTTCTTTCTTTCACTAAAGTTCCCTAAACCTCTAACTTTCTCTCTCTAAAAACTCTTGTACGGCTACTTTGTGTTATGGTTTGATGTGTATGTGAAATCCAATATCTTACAATTGGTATCAAGAGCCATGGTTAGATCATCTCTTACATATCTTTGGATTTCTAGTGGTTTTTAGGTGGTTTTTGAGTTTGAAAAAGTTTAGTGGTTTTTGCATCATTTGGGTGATTTCTAGTGTTAAAGTTTGAATTTTGATAGTACTTTTGTGTTTAGAATCATCACAAGTGTTTAGGTTTTGATTTTGAAGGGTTGAATCATCGTGGTTGGGTTGTTTTTGGATTGAAAAGTGGTGTTTTTGTGATTTTCTAGCTAGCGACTTGAGCCATGGATAGTTTATCTTGGTAGCGATTTGCTTTGTTATTTGGTAACGAGTTGTTGTTTAAGGTCTTAGCGAGTTGAGTTAGCGACTTGCCTACTGAGACAAGCCGACAAAAAGTACACATAGTGGATTCTCCACTACACGTAGCGACTTGGTGTAAGTTAGCGACTTGTACTTTATATTGTTAGTGACTTGGTGTTAGCGAGTTGGTACCTAGCGAGTTGCTATTTAGCGACTTGACAAATTAGCGACTTGGTGCTTAGCGAATTGCTGTCAAAATTTTGCTAGCGACTTGGATTGTAGCGAGTTGTTATATAGCGACTTGGCACTTAGCGACTTGGTTTAAGGTTTCCTAGCGACTTGGGTGATATCCTTTGAATACGGTTTTCTCTTGATTTAGTAAAATCCCGTGAAAGAATCTATTTCCCGGTCTAATCATAGAGTTATAAAATCCCGTTTAATCTGTCATCATGTCTACCAACGTTCCTACAATCATCTCCACTGCTGCCGAGGATGTTCAAGCAGCTGGTTCAGATACTCGTCCACCCATGCTTGACAGAACTGACTACGACTCTTGGGCTCAACGAATCAGACTGTACTGTCTTGGAAAGGAAAATGGAGTCAACATTCTCAAATCCATTGATGAAGGACCATATCGGGTTGAGACTGCTAGAGACTTTATTGATACAGCTGAAGATGGAACAATGATCTATGGAATTGACAGACCAAAGACATATGATGAGCTCGATGATAAGGAGAAAAAGAGATTCGATGCTGATATCAGGGCTTCTAACATCGTACTTCAAGCTCTTCCAAAAGATATCTACAAGCTGATGAATCACAACACCGAAGCAAAGGCAGTGTGGGATAATGTCAAGATGCTTCTCTCAGGTTCTGAATTAACTATGGAAGACAGAGAATCACAACTCTATGATGAATTTGAACACTTCAAAATGAAACCAGATGAGAGTGTTTATGAGTACTATGTGAGATTCCACAAGCTTGTGAATGATATGAGGAACATCAGAATGACTATGCCAAACATTCAGCTGAACTCAAAGTTTGTGAACAACATGAATCCCAAATGGCACAAGTTTGTCACATCTGTAAAGCTAACCAAAGGATTGAAGAATACAAACTATGAGCAACTCTATGCCTTCCTCCTTCAGAATGAGAGACATGCTATGTTTGAAAAAAGGATTCTTAATCAATTCAAAACCAACCAGGGAGAGACAAGCTCTTCAAATGATTCAACTGCCTTCTACTCAAACATCGGAATCACAACCAAAGCCTCAAAAGTCATACCCATGGGTAATGGTAATCACAAACTCATTCCTGATCCCATGTTCAAACAAGCTGATGCTGATGCACACGTGGGAAAGTTCATTAATCAACTAGCTCTTCTGATTAGTCAAAACATGAACTCTCTTCCACACACCAACAACAATCTCAGAACTGCTTCCAATCCACATAATCAAGCCACTGTCAGAGATGGGAAGGTTATGGTGCAGCCAGTTCAAGAACGACAGTACGAACAAGCAAGAGGTGGAGCTGGTAGAGATTATGCTGCAAATCAGAATAGAGGAAGGAATGGAAATCAGGGTCAAGCAAAGCCAATCAAATGTTACAATTGTGGAGGTGAGGGACACATTGCAAGGAACTGCACATCACCAAAACGCCCTCAGAATGCCGAGTATTTCAGGGATAAGATGTTGCTTGTGCAAGCTCAGGATAATGGTGCAGCTTTGGATGAAGAGGAGTTGTTGTTCTTGGCTGAGGGAAATGCTAAGACATATGATGCAGATGTGGATGAGCAACCAATTCAGGAGATAGGCCATAATCATCAGAATGTCTTTCAAGTAGCTGATTGTGATGCATACGACTCTGATGTTGATGAAGAACCCACTGCACAAACCATCTTCATGGCTAGCATTTCTCCAATGGTCTCTCCTAAAGTCTCTCCATCACCACAAGCTGGTCCATCCAAAGACAAAATCATTTCTGAGGTATTAAAATTATACGATGAAGTTGATGAGCAAAAGATACATAACGAAGTACAATCAACTGTGTTTATTGAATCAGATATTGAAAATATGGGTAATATCAATGTTGTCCCATATGATCAATATGTGATACAAAGTTAAAGTGAGATTGTACCAAGTGATGCATCTTCTGAAGTCAATAATGATTATGTTTTTGATGAATTCACTGCATGTGCCCCTGATGATTTTGTCATCTCTGAACTGAATGCCTATAAAGAACGTGTTGCTATTTATGAACAACGTGCAAAATTTGAGTTGACCACCCGTGAGGAGGAAATGGATGACCAAATGCGTACAACTATTAGAAAAAGTAAGTTTAGAGAAGAAGTATTAAAACAAGAGTTAAACTCCTTACAAGAAAAGCTTTCTAAAACTGCTAAGAAAAAACAAGAACTTCAAGAAAATGTTAAAATGCTTAAGCAAGAATTCAGTGCTAAGGAATCAAAACTTTTGAATGATTTTTCTAATCTAAAAACCTTGAAAATAAGTTGTACGTACAAGGAAATACCATTCAGACTGCTCACTTAATCACTAAGCATAGAGTGTTAAGCGATAAGCATAGCATTCCCCTTGTTGAGGAACCAAATCCAGAGGTCATTAAAAAGGCTAGAAATGCTCAAAAGGTTCTTTATGATGGCAATGAAATCCTTAAACCTAGACAGAAACCTAGTTGCGTTGAGTGCACTGAGGAAGATAAGAAATCAGATGAAGTCACTAGGGAAAAGATGAACAAGAAATTAGATGATCCTAAATGTAAAGAGAAGAAAATAAATATCACACCCCATGATTACAAGAAGGAGAATTGGATTTCCTTGAACATGTTTAAGCCTCAGACGTTGTTAACACCCGAACAAGTGTTCTGGAAAAAGGATCTAGATAAGCAAAAGGCAGAGAATCTTGTTGTAACGAACCCTCCCTTTAGGAAAATGCCTTCAGCGACTGTGTATCCTCCAAATACACCAATGCATTTAGTACCGAGGACTATTGCCACGAAAAGCAAGACCTTAATCAGTCAATATGTTATTTTTCAACTATTTGTTGATTTTGAGAAAACTTCTAAGAAAAGGATCACACCCACTGGTATAACTGAAGGGGAAAGGGGGTTTGAGCAAACAAAAGTATGTTATTTAACTGAAGTCATGCCTTTCTTTAAACAACTGAAAGATCATTTTGAAAGTCTTAAAAAGGGAATGAACTTAGACATTAAAGAAATGGAAAAGGAGTTTGATGCAATGATAATTGAGGTTAGTAACTATGAGCGAGCAACTTGCATACATTAAATGAGACTCTTATTTCTGAATGTATTACTCAAGATGTGTTTTTCACTGCTACAAACTGTTCCATTAATGCTTCTCAATTTCATGAATTATCTGTTGCCCTGAAAGTCTCCCATGATCGTGTCATTGAGCTTGAAAAGAATAATTCTAAACTAAATGAGAAAATTGAACTGGATGATCACGACAATTTGGTTAAACATTTCTCTAAACTAGAGGTTGAGCATTTTAATTTACAACTAAAATATCAACATCTTAAAGAAAATGTCAAAACTTCAAATATCAAGACATCCTCAGATGCTCCAGAGTTTGATGCAGTTTTTCAAATTAATAAACGTGATGAACATATTCAAGCTCATGGTAACACGATCAGAAAATTGAAAGCCCAAATCTCTCAATTAAAGGGTCAAAAGAACAATGTGACAGGCTCCCAAATGCCTCCTCCTTTAGATTCTCAGAATTCTCAAACGTTTAATCTTCAAAACTTAGTAAATGCATTACAAAAGGAAAACAAAAGTTTTCTAGAAGAAAATGAAAAGGTTAAACGTCATTTCAATGAGTTATTTAAATCAATAAAGGTCACTCGTAACAAAAACAATGAACAAATAACTTCATTGCAAAAGGTAATTGAGAATCTGAAGAGCCAGGAAAAAGGGAAAATGCCAATGACCAATGTGGAGAATGGTGTATCAAAGGTACACTCTTGTAATAAATATGCTTTGTCTGTGAAATATGTTCCCCCTCATCTCAGGAATAACAAACTTGCTATTCAAACATATTTCTCATCCCTTAAGGATTGTCTAGAATGTCTACGTGAGATTGTTGAAGAGGATAAATAACAGAAACCACTTGACAATGCAATTGGGCATGCATGCTTATATGCCAAACGATCTCAAGAAATTCTAGAATGCTTAATCACAATATGCTTTGATTCCATGTTCGATGCCTAGTGCCAAGTATGATATTCATTCGATGCCCAATGTTTTGAATGTGAACCATAGTGTGCCTTTAAGTAGTTCAGATTCCAGATCTGTTAATGCTAAGAAAGCGAACTCTAGTGTGCCTTCTAGGAGTACAAATCCCAGCACTTCTAGTGTTAAGAAAGTGAACCTTGGTGTACCTGCATATAATTCAGATCCCAGAACATCTAAACAGGAGATGCAAAGAGTAGCAAAACCAACTAATGTTCCCATTCCCTCTACAGGAGTAATCAGTGACATTAAAGCGAGCAGGTCAAAGTCTCAAGACAATACAAGGAATGATAGGACCTCGCAAGCTAAGAATGTGCATTGAAAGAGAGTAGAAGACCAACCTAGGAACTTTAAGCTTGAGTCGAATAAAACGAATCGTGTTGATTCTAGTATTAGCCATAGGCGTACTGTAATTAATTCGAATTCTGATAATATTTGCATTCCTTGTAATGATGTCTGCTTGAATTCTGTTTCTAATCATGAATGTGGTGTGAATGTTTTGTCTAATGCTGTCATACCCCTAGTTAACATTACTATTGAAAACAATCATGTTAAAAAGGCTAAAAGGCAAAGGCGAAAGAGAGTTAGAAAACAGTGGAAACCCACAGGAAGAACATTTAGTAAGATAGGTTATCAATGGATACTTGTGGGCCATAAGGTTAATCAGGCAACGCCCACTAGAAAATGGATGCCTACTGGTAGAACTATTCCCTTAAGAAGTGAGCATACTTTGAATAGGGCAAATACAGACACTAGTACTGCATCTATTCATAATGATCCCATTGCATCAATTTCTGATATGAATGCCTCTATTTCTGATGTGGGTGTTCCAACCATTATTACTAACCAAATGGAACCCATTCTTGCATGGGGATCCCAATTATCCAGTTATCCATTCTTGTCTGTGTTCAACTGCAGATCGTTCAAATCGTTCTGTGGTACCTGGACTCAGGCTGTTCCAAGCATATGACTGGCGACCGGTCGCGGCTCATGAACTTCGTGAGCAAATTCATCGAGACATTTAGGTTCGGGAATGATCATTTCGTTGCAATTATAGGTTATGGAGATTATGTTGTTGGTAAAAGTGTTATCTCCAGGTTATATTATGCAGAAGGTCTTGGTCATAACCTGTTCTCTGTTGGTCAACTCTGCGATTCTGATCTAGAAGTAGCCTTCAGAAAACATAGTTGTTTCGTTAGAGAACTTGATGGTAAGGAACTTTTGAGAGGTTCACGTGGTTCAAATCTATACACCATATCTATCGAAGATATGATGAAGTCTTCTCTAATTTGCTTGTTGTCAAAGGCTTTTAAAACAAAGTCATGGTTATGGCATCATCGTCTCAATCACTTGAACTTCGGCACCATCAATGATCTCTTCAGAAAGGACTTAGTTGTAGGTTTACCTAGACTTAAGTACGAAAAGGATCATCTTTGTTTAGCATGCCAATTGGGAAAAAGCAAGAAGTATGCCCATAAACCCAAACCTACTAACTCTTTCACATAAGTTCTTCATATAATTCACATGGACTTATGTGGACCCATGAGAGTGCAAAATATCTTTGGGAAGAAATATGTGTTAGTTGTGGTTGATGATTTCTCTAGATTCACCTGGGTAAAGTTCTTAAAGACAAAGGATGAAACTCCAGATATCATCATCAAACTCATCAAACAGCTGCAGGTTCGTCTTAACAAAACGGTCGATATCATCCGAACAGACAATGGAACTGAGTTTGTTAACAAACAACTTAGTGAGTTTTATGAAAGTATTGGAATCAGTCATCAAAGAAGTGTTCCTCGAACTCCACAACAGAACGGTGTAGTTGAAAGACGAAATCGAACTCTTGTGGAAGCCGCAAGGACAATGCTGATTTACTCAAAAGTTCCAATGTTTCTCTAGGGTGAAGCCATCGCCACTGCATGCTACACCCAAAATCGATCCCTGATTCACACTGCTCATGGAAAAACTCCATATGAACTTGTCCACAACAGAAAACCTAATCTTTCATTCCTTCGTGTGTTCGGTGCATTGTGTTATCCAACTAATGAGGGCCAAGATTTAGGCAAACTTAAAGCTAAAGCAGACATTGGAGTATTTGTAGGTTATGCACCAAACAGAAAAGGTTACCGAATCTACAACAAGAGAACCCGAAATATCATGGAAACAATTCACGTCACGTTTGATGAGCTGACCGGTCAAATGGCTCCTGGACAATCAAGTTCAGGACCCGCACTTCAAAACAGTCCCATTGGTTCATCCCTTGTACCAAATTCCTCTCCAGCTATTCCATATGTACCTCCAACTGAAGATGATTTGAAGAAATTGTTTGATCCAATGTTTGATGAACTCTATGAGCCAAGTGCTATTGAACTGACAATTCCCACAACAAAGGCTACTCATATCCCTGAGAATGAAGTCAATCCTTCAGTCTCAATATCTTTAAGTCAAGAAGCACCTGCTGCTGATAACTCAGTCTCATCAACAAATCATCAATCTTCGAATGTACATCATGGAACTATTTCTGGCATCAATGATGAAGTTAATCCCTTTGCTACTCCTGAAGATGCTCCATTTGAAAACATATTTGCTCCTGAATCATCATCAGAACCATCTTCTTCAGGAGACATCGACTCTGCTACCTCAGTTCCTCAACAACTTCCACATGAACACCTTAGAAAATGGACTCACGATCATCCCTTAGACAACATCATTGGAAATCCCTCTCGTCCGGTATCCACACGGAAACAACTTGCAACCGATGCCTTATGGTGCTTCTTCAACTCCGTACTCTCTAAGATTGAACGAAAAGATGTTAAAACCGCCATGAATGAAGATAGCTGGTTCAATGCCATGCAAGAAGAAATTCATGAGTTTGATCAACTTGATGTATGGGAGTTAGTACCTGCTCCAGATTGTGCTATTATTATTGCTCTAAAATGGATCTTCAAAGTGAAACTTGATGAGCATGGTGATGTGTTGAAGAACAAGGCTCGATTAGTTGCTAAAGGATACCGTCAAGAGGAGGATATTGACTTTGAAGAATCTTTTGCTCCTGTTGCTTGAATCGAGGCAATCAGAATCTTTTTGGCTAATGCTGCTAGTAAGAACATGGTAGTCTACCAAATGGATGTAAAGACGGCATTTCTGAACGGAGATCTTAAAGAAGTCGTCTACGTCAACCAACCTGTATGATTTGTGAATCAAGAGCATCCTTCTCACGTTTATCATTTAAAGAAGGCTCTTTATGGTTTAAAGCAAGCTCCAAGGGCATGGTATGATACACTATCAAAGTTTCTTCTATCTACCGGATTTAGCAAAGGAGCAGTTGATCCAACATTGTTCACCAGGAAGTCAGGAAAACATTTAATTCATGTTCAAATTTATGTTGATGATATCATCTTTGCCTCGACTGACCCCAATGAGTGTGACCGTTTTTCAAATGAAATGGGTTCAAAATTTCAAATCTCAATGATGGGACAAATGTCATTTTTCTTGGGATTACAAATTTCACAAAGTCCCGGAGGCATCTTCATAAATCAATCTAAATATGCAAACGAGATTTTAAAGAAATTTGGATTTGATTCAAGTGACCCTGTTGACACTCCCATGATTGAATGAACTAAACTAGATGAGGACCAATCGGGGATCATGGTAGACCAAACAAAATATCGTAGTATGATTGGATCCCTGATGTACCTCACAGCTAGTAGACCAGACATCTTGTTCGCTGTTTGCATGTGTGCTAGATACCAGGCTAAGCCTACTAAAAAGCACCTTGAAGCGGTTAAACGGGTCTTTCGGTATCTCCAAGGAACCATCAATATGGGACTTTGGTACCCGAAGGACACCGGTATGTCACTAACAGCCTATGCAGATGCTGATCATGTAGGATGTCAAGATACTCGTCGAAGTACGTCTGGAGGTGCTCAGTTTTTGGGTGATAAGCTTGTGAGCTGGTATTCAAAGAAGCAAATGAGTACTTCTATTTCCTCTACAGAGGCAGAATACACAGCCATGTCATCTTGTTGTGCTCAAATCCTTTGGATGAGATCTCAATTAACTGACTATGCCTTTGTATTCAACAAATCCCTCTGTACTGTGATAATAAAATTCCTATTGCTCTTTCATGCAATAACGTTCAACACTCAAGAGCTAAGCATATCGACATTCGACATCATTTCATCAGGGAACAAGTGGAAAAAGGTGTGGTGGAACTCTATTTTGTGAGGACTGATTATCAGTTAGCAGACATCTTCACCAAAGCTCATCCAAGAGAACGTTTTGAGTTTATTCTTCCACGTCTTGGCTTGAAAATCCTTCAACCAGAAACACTCAAACGTCTTCAGGAGGAAGACGAGGAGTAAAGGTCTATCTTCATCTATCTCTTGTAAATATTTATTCAAAAAACAAAATACAAAATTATAAAACTCTCAAAAATCAATAGAAAATTATAAAACTTTCAAAATCCATAAAAATCTGAAAAATTCGAAAAATCTTCAAAAAATATTGTCAATTTGTCATGTTTTTCTTGGTTCGATAATATCTACGGTCTTTGGGCTGTCATTCAAAGAATGACACGGGACTTTAGATGTTGTTCGAATTCTTAAAAAAAAAAAAAAAAAAAAAAAAAAAAAAAAATTTGAGAGAAAGAGAAACAATGGTTATTGTCATCTCAGGCAGTAACCCGCTTTTTAAAGAAAGAACAAAGCTACACTTTATAATGTTTTCAAAATTCCATGCTCTGATTCTATAAACATTTATCTGCTGAAAACTAACTGCTTTGAAAAATAACTAGTACTCTATTTTTGATAATCATCTCGACTTATTTGTCAAAATATCTATCTCTCAATCAACAACCTTTGTCATTGATTGAGGGGGAGAATGATTTTAATTAAATTAAAAAGTTATTTGTCATTCAATTGTTTTCAAAAGATATTCATGCATGTTTAATGATGAGTGTGTAAATACTCATCATTTTTGTTCCTTCTACACTGCAAAAACAGTCAAAAACACTGTGAAAAGTCTCAAAAAGACAGAAAAAATATTTAGACTGTGTTTTATTCAATAATTGTAAAAATCTAGTCCCTGGTTATTCAAAACATGTAATTTTTCATAAAAGGCCCTCAGGAATTTTTAAGTTGTCAAATTTAGCCTTATAAAGTCTAGTTTTGCAAAATGACAACTTGAGTCCTTGGAATTTTAAAGATTGACAGAAATTACCCCGGGACATTTTTAATTTGAAAATTATCATTTTTGGTCCTTGGAAAAATTAAGCTTGTCAAATATAGTCCTTATGATGAAATTTGGAAAATTACAGTTTTGGTCCTTCAAGTTTGGTCAAATGGCAAATATGGTCCTTGTGTATTACCTCCAAAATAAAACCAATCTCCTTCTTTTCCTGCTTTCTCTGACACCCAGACACAAACCATAAAAAATTAACCCTCCCACACATCCCCTGACAAACTCCTTTCAACCAACACTCTTCCTGGCAAACCCACCAGACACCCACGACCCCTGCCCACCTTTCCCTCCTTTTTCCTTCCTCTTTTCTTCCTTCTCCTGACACACTCAACCCCATGGATGGCTCGGATTGTTTTTGAAGAGTACCTAACTCTTGGATGGCTTGGATCAACTCAAAGAAACACAATTGGTGACTTTGCTGTTTTCCCCTAAAAAAAGAAAGAGAGAAGTCAAGAAAGAGAAGAGAGAAGACATATTCACTCTTTTGTATAAATAGGCAGTGAGAATTTGTAAAAAGTTTGTCTGGAATTTTTCTAAGTTCTAGTCCCATTTACTTTGATTGTAATTTTCTTTTATTCTCATCCTTTAAATTCAGTTTTAGTTGTAATGTTTTAAGTTTTCAAGTCCTGTACTCTTTATTCAAGTTTATGCAATTTCAGTTTGGTATAATCACCGTTTTCTTGTCTGTCTTAATTTCCAGTCTCTCGTCTGATTACTCAGTTTTTATAAGATTGTTTAAGCTCATGTGAGCTTTTGTTAAGCTCACAAATCTGTTTTTGTAGTCTCAATAATCATAACTGTAAAAAAAAGAGTTTTCTCCCCCTTAAAAGGGTGTTCGGAACAACTTTGTCCTGGGTCACTTTCCTAGTTTTTGACCCATCTTTGAAGTGGAAATGGTTTTATGCAAATGTTAGTCATTTTTTTGATGTTGCTATTTGATGATGTACCCTCCGAGTAGCTCGAAGGACACTCCTCCGAGACGTGTCGAAGCCCTTCCATACGAAGGCCCAAGTTAGGATTCTGAAATATCCATAGGCGTCAAACCATTCGTTGGCACGAAGGTTACCTTAGGGGAATTCGCCATTCGCAGCCCTAAGCCCTTCGGGGTACGGTTGACGAAGGAACAATGGATAAGGAACCTCCTGACTTAGTCAAACCCACGATCTCCCTCTCTCTCTTGGCTTCCCCGTCAAGTCTGAGAACGTGGGTCACTAACCCCTAGCGGTTACCCACAATCATGGGACGCCCCCATGATCTCCGACATTCATGCAAGAGTGCCTCTAACCGTATTTCTTCCACTATAAATAGGTTAGACGGACAATGGTTTATGGGATGTTGATTTCACACTCATCTCTTTACTTTCACACACTTATACAACCATAACTCATACTTACTCTCACGCCGGAGGTGGTTCGCAGGGTCCTACCCCTGCGCAATCACTTAACGTAGTGTCTTAGTATTTCTTATTCTAAGGTTATAGGCGAGTCTTGGCTGGAACACACACCCCTCATTACTTTGATCGTCATCGAAGCCTGGTAGTGCAATCTTTTGCACAATCAGTGGCGCCATCCGTGGGACCACAACTATTAGTCCCGTAATCACCCAGTCCTAATACCTTAACCAACTACGCTACTTTTCCGGCATGGAACCAGTAAGAGAAGATTCACCTCCACCAGGTTTCTCTACTCTGGTCCCACTCACCACAACTAACACCGATAACCTTGCCCCCATAACAATCTCAACCTTCACTACACGATCTCATTTGGAAACTACTCCCGTGCATCACGCCTCAACATCCGCTAACCCTACTCCGAACATCAGTCCCTCCTTCGTGGAGTCAAACTTTGAGGCCTTAAATTCTTTGCTAAGGGCTCACAAGAGACAAGTTCGTAACACAGAAATACGGAGGGAGTTGGAGTACTCCAGCGAAGAGTATGACGAGGAGATTGAAGTAGAGGACAGGCCTCAACCTATGGTCAGGGGCGCTCGGCCCTACGAAATGGTACCCCTTCCGTTAGAAGGTCAAATGGAAGGACCGTGGGTTTTGAAGAAGGACTCGGAGGAAATCCGGGTAGAAGGGACAGAATGCATGGTGAAAGAAGGAGCGAGAACTCCAACGGAGGAAGCAACCCAGTAGGAAATGGAGGGGTAAACCTGCCTCCTCTTCTAGCAGCACATTTGGGAAGAGAAGGGGCGAGGGCTCCAGTACCACCCTCTTATGTTTCGAGTATCGGAGACCCATCTCCCTACTCCAACATGAACCAATTACCCCCTCCGGGAATGAATCCCTACTTACCTACTCAAGCCTACAACACTTACCCTCCTAATGGTTCAATCCCAAACCAGAATTACCAGCAGATGCCCTACGGACAGATTCCTACACAATCGATGGGAATATACCCTTCGTACCAAACTTCCACTGCATATCCTACCTATTCACAGCCATTTCTTAACCCGTATAACCCTACACCGGTTTATCCACCTCTGAACAACCCTTACGGTGCCGAAGCCTCTGGAGCTTGCACACCCTTCGTAAAATGGATCGAGGACTACCCTTTACCTGACGGCGTGAAGATGCCTAGTCATATAGGCACCTACGACGGAAAAGGTGATCCCGACAACTTTCTCCATTTATTTGATGGCGCTATCAAAATGCAAAAGTGGGTCATGTCGGTAGCATGCCATATGTTCACGTACACGCTCAGAGACTCCGAAAGAATATGGTGGAACGGACAGAAGCTGGGAAGCATTGTGAGTCTAGATGATCTTAAGGCTAAGTTCCGGTTACACTTTAGCCAGCAGAAGAAGCACACCAAAACTCACTTAACCGTGCACACCATCAAACAAAGGGACAACGAAAGCACGAGAGCCTTCGTTACCAGATACACTGATGAAACTTTGCAGATTATGGGTCTACATGAAGATCAGAGGATCTCCGGTTTTGTACATGGCCTCCGAACTCGAAGCTTGGTGGAATTCCTGTCCACCGATCTTCCCAACACCTACAAGGCCTTGATTGAGAAGGCTTACACCTGGATTGAGTCTAAGGAGGTAGCAGCAAACGGGGCTCCGATAGAGCCAAAGGAAGCATCTGACAAATTCTCTAGAGGGTCCTCCTGGGAAGGATCCAAAAACAAGAAGAAGAACAGAGATCGCTTCACCCCCTACAACAAAGGCTCGAACCATGGATTTCTGGCAAACTTGGTTAAATCTCCCCGAGAAATCCTGGCGACAGAGAAGGCCGCAAAATCCTTCGATCCTCCACCTCGGATGATAACACGAGGCAAGGCCAGAGACATGTCCAAGTACTGCCATTTCCATGAAGATCATGGACATGACACGAACAGCTGCAGGGAATTAAAGAAGCAGATCGAAGAGGCAGTACGATCCGGACAGTTAGCACACCTGGTCAAAGGCATAAAGAAGGGAAAGGATAAATTCTCTGATACTCAACTAGGAGAATGGAAGGGTAACAAGAAGGAAACTACGCCCGCAGAAGCTCCGATACTGATGGTACACAAACGCGATACCACTTTGAAGAGGAAGGAAGCAGAAGAAGAGCTAGGAAGTGTAGGGGAAATAACCTTTCCCCACATATCAGGGCAGACACCTTCGACCGATCCCGTGATCATCAAGGTACACATATCCAACAGGGAGGTGAACTGAGCGTATATGGATTGCGGAAGCTCCTGCGAAATCATCTACGGGCATTGTTTCCTAAAGCTCAATTCATCTATACGCTCATAGAGGGTCGACTCAAAAGCGCCGCTAGTAGGGTTCTCTGGTGAACACTCATGGCCTTTGGGAGAAGTACCGTTGGAAGTCACCATAGGCAAAGGTCCCTTATCCCGCACGGAGACACTCATTTTCGTCATAGTAAGGTCAGATTCTCCTTATAATTTATTAATAAGGAGGACAGCTATGCAAAAAATGGGAATTGTTGTTTCTACTATACATGCTGCCATTAAGTTCCAAACCCCCTTCGGAGTAGGAACTGTTCATTCTAGTTATGGAGCGGATAAGGGTGTATATGGTGTCAAAAAGATCAGAGAGGAATCGAAGGAGCCTCCGATGAAAATTCTTAGTTGTACAGATGTAGAGGAGCGAGTTGTCGTAAACCCTAGCTATCCTGAACAAACAGTGGTAGTAGGGAAGCAACTCCCGGCGAATTTCAAGGCGAAGCTCACAGAACTGTTACGTACTAACCTTGATGTCTTTGCTTGGAAATACTCTGACATGACAGGTGTTCCAAGAACATTGCTGTTAGATGGACAGTCCTTCGGAACGGAGCATAAACTCAATGAGTACAAAGAAGTTGAGCCCATAAAGTAGAAAAAGAGAAGCCTTGCCCCTGAAAGAAACGCTGCAGCTTGCAAAGAAGTTGATGAACTTACACAAGCAGGCATCCTGAGGGAGGTTAAATACCAAACTTGGGTGGCCAACCTGGTGCTGGTAAAAAAGAGCGACGGAGGATGGCGCATGTGTGTGGATTTCACTGACATCAACAAAGCATGCCCTAAGGATTGCTACCCCCTACCCGAAATCGACTGGAAGGTAGAATCCTTGGCAGGCTTCCGGTTAAAATGCTTCTTAGATGCCTACAAGGGGTACAATCAGATCCAGATGGCCAAGGAGGACGAGGAAAAGACAGCCTTCTACACAAGTAAAGGTGTCTACTGTTACAGAAAGATGCCCTTCGATTTGAAGAACGCAGGGGCTACTTACCAACGTCTCGTAGATAAAGCCTTCAACAAACAGATAGGCAGAAATCTCGAAGCCTACGTTGATGACATGGTTATCAAGAGCAAGACTGAGGAGGACCTACTCATTGATGTACAGGAAACATTCGATCAGCTCCGGGCAATCAACATGAAGCTGAACCCTAAGAAATGCTCCTTCGGTGTCGAGGAAGGACAATTCTTGGGACATTTGATCACTAAGCAGGGGATACGAGCTAACCCATCTAAGGTCAAAGCAATCTCCGATCTCCAAGCCCCTAAGTGTCTAAAAGACGTGCAGAGCCTGAATGGGAAGTTGGCAGCCTTAAGTCGATTTTTGTCGAAAGGAGCTGACAGGTCCCTACCCTTCTTCAAGACACTCAAAGGATGCACGGACAATAAAACTTTCAATGGAGTTAGGACGCTGAAGTAGCCTTTCAGAAGATGAAGGAGTTCATTGAAATACTTCCAACACTTACAGCCCCAATCAAAGGCGAAGTGTTGTTTATGTATTTGGCATCCTCAGCAGAAAGTATTAGCGCAGTCCTTATGGCAGAGAGAGAAAAGCGACAGATCCCAATCTACTTTGTCAGCAGGGTCCTACAAGGAGCGGAGGTCAACTACCCAACCTTGGAGAAGTTAGTGCTCGCCTTAATTTACGCAGCAAGGAGACTCCGACGCTATTTCCAGGCCTACCCAATTACAGTCTTAACCGATAAGCCACTGAAACAGATCTTGTCTAAACCTGAAAAGTCTGGAAGGGTGGCTAAATGGGCTATTGAACTCGGAGAACATGAAATCGAGTTTAAAGGACGTAGTTCTATCAAAGGGCAAATCCTCGCAGACTTCTTGGCAGAAACACCTTCCGGACCCGATGAAGAAAAGGAAAAGCCCAAAGCTAATCTTTCTCAAACGCAGGTTGAATGGAAGCTTTACACAGATGGAGCATCCAGTTCCGATGGCTCCGGAGCAGGTCTAATGTTAGTCAGTCCTGAAGGGAAGGAGCATACATATGCTCTTCGGTTTGAGTTCGAAGCCACAAACAACGAAGCAGAATACGAAGCGCTATTAGCAGGACTCCGACTAGCCAAAGATATGGAGGTCAAAGGTCTTGCGGTCTTCGTAGATTCCCAATTGGTGGCAAACCAAGTGACAGGTTCCTATGAAGCAAGGCAACCCGTCATCAAACAGTACTTGGAAAAGACAAAAGAGATGCTTGAAAACTTCAACTCTTACACCATCCAACATGTTCGTCGGAACCAGAACAAAAAGGCAGACGCATTAAGCAAGCTAGCTTCCATGGCTTTCGCTCATCTCAATAAGGAGGTTCTCGTGGAAATCCTTCCTGAAAGATCCATCGTTCTCAAAGAGGTCGCCGATGTGATTCACGAAGAAGGAGAGACATGGATGACTCCCATAAGGGAATATTTGATAAGTGGTCTTCTCCCTGAAGATCCCAAGCTTGCAAGAAAGATTCGGGTTAAATCCCCGCAGTACCGGCTAATAGGGGAAACCCTATATAGGAGGTCGTTTTTATCACCTTGGTTACGATGCGTAGGCCCCAAGCAAGCTTCGAGCATCATAGCCGAAGTCCATGAAGGATCTTGCGGCCTCCATGCAGTACCTCGCTCAGTTGTCTCAAAGATAATGAAGTTGGGCTACTATTGGCCCTCGATGCACAGGGACGCAACCGAAATCATCCTCAAGTGTGAAGCTTGTCAGATACACTCAAACGTTCCAAAAATGCCGAAGCAAGATATGACAAGTGTGACATCCGCATGGCCCTTCTCCCAGTGGGGTATCGATATTGTAGGGCCTATGCCTATAGCTCCCGGAGGAGTCAAGTTCTTGCTAGTGGCGATCGACTACTTCACCAAGTGGGTGGAAGCAAAACCCCTAGCTTCGGTGACAGGAAGACAGATCAAGAAGTTTGTATGGGAACACATTGTGTGCAGACTCGGAGTACCCCACATCATCATATCTGACAACGGGAAACAGTTTGTCGAAGGAGTCTTTTATGACTTCTGTCAAGGGCTCAACATAAAACAATCCTGGACATCCGTCTATCACCCACAAGGTAATGGACAAGTGGAGGTTACAAACAGAGAAATCATCAAAGGGATCGAGAAAAGGCTAGGTCGAACTCATCACGGATGGGTGGACGAACTTCCTCAAGTCTTATGGGCTCACCGTACACATCCTAAGTCAAGAAACGGAGAAACCCCTTTCAGCCTAACATACGGAATAGAAGCGGTCATCCCTTCGGAACTAATTGTACACACGGAGCGTGTGGCAACGTATGATGCCTCCCAAAATGACGATAGAATCAGGGAAAACCTTGATCTCCTAGAAGAAAGGAGAGAAATAGCCTCCATCCGAGAAGCAATACACAAACATAAGATCGAAGGCTACTATAACAAAAGGGTTAGACCTTCCACTTTCAAGCCCGGAGAATATGTACTACGCCTCAACAGTGCAAGCAAAGCAGAGTATCAGGGAAAACTGGGACCAACTTGGGAAGGACCCTACATGGTAGCTGAGGCCTACGGCAATGGAGCATACAAATTGGCCACTCTTCTCGGAGAACCCATCGACAGGACATGGAATGGTACGAACCTTCGAAAGTTCTATGTTTAAAAAGTACTTTAACTTTTTTCTTGTAATCAAAAGCTTCTCAAGGGAAAGCACACATTATTGGTAGTTGTCTTAGTTTCATTTCAAGAATGATGTAATCCTCCCTACCAATTCAATGATAAATAAGACATTTCCCACAAATCTCTTGCTTCGTTTCTTAAACACAAATATTTGTTCAACCAAGTCGTTAATGAGTTTCAATGTCGAATGGCTTGAGGTGTAACATATGCCTTATTATTCAAAGCCAACTTAAACATTCACATTAACTCTCCTAGTAGATTTTGGCGCTTGTAAAAAAAATTTTTTTTAACAAAGCCATGCTATGTAAAGGATCTGAGATAGAGTGGGTCGCGACCCTCTGTCAAGGTCAAGTTGGCCATTATATTCTTGGTGTTGTAATTTACACACAATGAGGTTGTTGAACCTTAGGTTGTAAAATTTAAGCGTCTCAAAAATGGCGTAAGAGAAGTTTACATAACAAACTTAAGCTAAATATGTAGAGGTATGTCCTCTACACTATTGCATTCAAAATACGGGCTACTGCCCTTATACCTGCATAAGGAGCCTAGACTCCTGTCAAATTATTTTTGGCACATGGCCATACATCACAAGCAGTTAAATTGTTTGGGAAACACGACACACATTGTCACATAAAATAAATTGTCTTAAGGGTACATGCCACCCTTTGGAACCAAATTACTGCTAACAGAGCAGCCTTCATTCTTGTTTCTTCGGAGAGGGAGTGGAGGAGGGTTGCATTGAGACTGGTTTAGTAGACATGGTTTTCTTGGTTGGAGTGGTAGGCTTCAGTTTCCGAGGTTTCTTAGACAGGAGATCTTCAAGGGGTGCCATTGGATCTTTGGTTGCCTCAGCAAGGAAGGAGTACTCTGCAGTGGCAAATGCATTTCCTGCCTCATCATATTCAGCCTGCGAAGTGGGACGGTAGCATTCAATCTTGGAGAGGTCCACAGGCTTACCTGTTTTGGCGACCTCCTCCAGAGCCAAACACCGTCCATGAAATAGGGCTGACTTGATGACCTTCCACATCTGAGCTCCCAGCTCGTCACTATGATAGAGTTCTATGGCTATGTAAGGCACCACCTTCGAAACAACTTCTGCACGGTCTTTCTGCAACATCTTATACCTCATTTGCAGGCCGTCACCTCTACCTCTCCAAGCCTAACTTTCTCACTTTCCAACCCAACACATTTAGCCTCGAGAGCAGCATTCTGACCAGTGAGAGTAATAACCTTGGCTTCTTCCAGTTTGAGATTGCCACGTTCCACGGTCAATTGAGCTATCTTTTCTCGAAGGTCTTGGACGACGGGGTTCTTCTCAACGTTCCCCTCAATCTCGTCACACTTTGCCTCCATCTTGGCCACGGTTCTGAGCAACCCCCTGGTCTGGGCATTCAAATGATTATCCATCACTGCCTGCCTCGCAACCCCATTATCATGCATGTCACAGAACTTCTCAATGGACATGTTCTCTAGCATACTCTTCCACTGTGGAGGGGTCACATGGTCAACAATCCGATGGCAGGCTAAGGAATTTGGAAGCACCTTCGTCTCTGGAAGACCTACGAGCAACGAAATATACACAGATTAGCATAACAGTTATATTTTTACCTTCACATTGTCTCATAAGACAGAAATACTTACCATGAACCTCAACAGATTCATCGGGCAATTCGAAGGCAGACTTGATAAGCTTTCTGCCCTCGGTACTTTTATGCTTCACAACCCTACTCCCAGAGGTAGGCAGGAGATTCTTCCTTTTGTTGGATTTCGCAGCCTTGGCCGCTGTCCCTTACATACTCTTTAGCCTATCAGCTATTCCTGTTGAGCCAACGACGGGGACATCCTCATCCGCAGGATCGTCCGAGTCAGCAATGTTCTCCACCAGTTGGGATGTGACCGCCACAGCAGATTGTGGGGGTACTGATGAAATAGGCTCTGGCTTCGGGATGCTTACCTCATTATTCACAGATGTTGAAGGGGAGCCAACGCCATAAGACTCCTCAGCTTTCTCCGCAGGCATGAAACTTAAATCTTCATCAAATTCTTGGAACATGAAGTTTCTGAACGACATCTCTGCAAAAATCAAAGCAAAAAGAATAAATATCAGTGCTACATTGGTCCTATTTAAATAAAAGTGGATTAACATACTTTTTACTTGGTATATGATCATAGGCTTCTTGGGAGACCCCTACCAACTCTGAGCAATCCCAGCCATGTATAAAATGGCTTCAGGGAATACTTGCACATCCACAGGGTACTTTGCCAAACGCAGGTAACAAGGATCACTCCGAACCTCGTAGGGCAGGGGGTCATTATACCGTTTAGCATTATACCTATTTTCCTTGCTTAGCAGCTCTGAATATGCAGGGGGAACAATAGTGTCTTGCACGTAGAAAAAGCTACCCTTCCAACCCGATATGTTTGTGTACACTTTCTTAAACAGAGTGGGTACATCTGGCTCGGGTCTTTTTGCTAGTGTCAACCAATTGCCCCCGGGGTACAAGTTCAAGAATCCTCTTAAAACTGTCAAGGTTGGTTCATATCCGTAGGCTTTGCACATCACTATGAATGTAGTCAATTTGGCAAACCCAAAAGGATTGAATCTAGAGATATGAACTTTATAGTACTGCATAAATTCCAAAATCAATGGGTGCAGCGGAATCCTAAGGTTTGATTGACTAAATGCATGAGTATACAACCCTACGAAACCTGGGGGGCATCAAAGATACCCTGAGTGGGTTTGGGTAACATCACTTTATGTTCTATTGGAATAGGATAATCGGCTAAATGATCATGCAAATCTTTAGCAGACAAAGTGCACTTTTGTTGTTTTATAATAAACTTAGAATCCATGTTCCTATTTTTTGAAACAATCTACAAGAGGAGATAAGTGTTTACCTTGGTTTTCGAAGATGGTGTGCGCTCGAATGTTTACTGCGTGTAAATGGAGACGGAGAGAGTAAAAGTATTTTAGGATTTCATCATATTCCCCTTAAATTCCTTTTTTTTACCGTCTCCTAATTCACACGTGTCCATCTCGATCACTTTTAACCAAGACAAACCACTTTTTAAATTTTAAATAAAGACTTTTGGTCTCCGGGTAATATGGGGATAAGTGATCACTGTAGCGGGCAGCTGGATCTTTTAATTAGCATTTAATGCACTTGGTTAGTTGCATAGTTATCTTCCAACTAGTATGTTTAGCAGCAGGAGGGTGTTTTTTCGAAGCATGAAGTCGAAAGCAATGCCTCCTCGCTCATATGCATCACTTTCGACTGGGGGGCTTGATGATGTACCCTCCGAGTAGCTCGAAGGACACTCCTCCGAGACGTGTCGAAGCCCTTCCATACAAAGGCCCAAGTTAGGATTCTGAAATATCCATAGGCGTCAAACCATTCGTTGGCACGAAGGTTACCTTAGGGGAATTCGCCATTCGCAGCCTTAAGCCCTTCGGGGTACGGTTGACGAAGGAACAATGGATAAGGAACCTCCTGACTTAGTCAAACCCACGATCTCCCTCTCTCTCTTGGCTTCCCCGTCAGGTCTGAGAACGTGGGTCACTAACCCCTAGCGGTTACCCACAATCATGGGACGCCCCCATGATCTCCGACATTCATGCAAGAGTGCCTCTAACCGTATTTCTTCCACTATAAATAGGTTAGACGGACAATGGTTTATGGGATGTTGATTTCACACTCATCTCTTTACTTTCACATACTTATACAACCATAACTCATACTTACTCTCACGCCAGAGGTGGTTCGCAGGGTCCTACCCCTGCGCAATCACTTAACGTAGTGTCTTAGTATTTCTTATTCTCAGGTTACAGGCGAGTCTTGGCTGGAACACACACCCCTCATTACTTTGATCCTCATCGAAGCCTGGTAGTGCAATCTTTTGCACAATCACTATTAGTTTTCATTTGGTAAAAATCATACTGGTTAGTTTTTTTTTTCTCTTTGTCTTGCTATCCTAAAACAGTACCTAGCCCACTTTTTAGCTTAGTTTTAGGTATGTTAGAGTTAGAATTAGGATTTATTTTTTTTGTATACAAGTAGCTAGTAGTATAAGTTGGATCTAATTTACCTTAGTTTAGGTTTTCATTAGCTTTTTATAGGTTTAATTTCCCCTCAAAAAGCCCATTTGCTCCTGTTTGTTTCTGACATGCAGCTCCATAAGCACACCTTGACAGCTTATTTATAAGCTGTCGAGGGACTCCCCTTGTCCCACTTTTGATCTTTTGGACTCCCAGTAGTGTAAGCTTGATTTGTGTTAGCTTAACTTGGCCTTACGAGCTTGTTAGCTAGCTTGTTTTTGTACCATTAAAGCCCACTGTTGGGCTGTTTCAGCAACCAACAGCAGTCACCACAGCAGCAAACTTCACTTTTTAGCTTAGATTTAGGTAACTTGAAGCTAGGTTTAGGATTAGATTTTGATAGAAATCACTTTAGAGCTTATTTCCTTGCTTATTTTTGGCCTTCAAGAAGCCCAAGTGGGCTGTTTGTGAACTGTTACAGCAACAGCAATATAGCAGCTTGCAGTCCCACTTTTTAGTGCTTTTATTGTTTCCCTTATCTTATTTAGTGCTAATTAGTAGTTTTCTTACATTGCTTATTGTTCTTCTTTTTCTTTTTTTTTAGCTCAGGATTTCCCCTTGAGTGTAGCTTATTGAGCCAACTTTTTTCCCCATCCTTTTTATTAGTTATTGTGTTCTGTTTTTCGCTTAATTTAAGTTAGATGTTGCATATGTAAGTAGCTTGATTGCTTATTTCTACTCCTTCTTTATAGCTTTTTGTATTTTAAAAATTGCATACGTGTTGTTTGTTTTGAAATTGTCCCAAGGTGTGTTTGGTTGGGTCCTGTCCCAAACAGCAGACCATTCACAGCAGTAGTCGGCGTGTTTTTTTTAGAACTTATTAGGCCTTGCTTAGCTTAATTAATTTCCTTAGGTGCTATTTAATGTAATAGTTTAGGTTGAGTTTGTTTACAGCTTTTTTTTTTGGGTACTTACTTCAGCTTTTTTGTTTGTCCCAAATAGCCCTCATTGTTTTTTCTAATCTTTTGTTAACAGTTTTTTTTTACAGCTGGTTTTAAGTTTTCCTAAGCTTGAGGTTTTGTTTAATAAGCTTTAGTAGCCCTTTACTTCAGTGACCAAGAAGAAAAAATCAAACAAAAAAATAAATGGAAAAAAAGGCAGTAAGGGGATTCGAACCCTGGACCTCCTGGTCTGCAGTCCACGACCAACACAGCAAACACCTCAACCAACTGCCCTGGGGTCTTTTTCATGTTATATTCTGCACTATCAGTTATTTAACTAGAAACTCAGTTTTAGCCTAGCAACTTAATTTAGCCTTTTAAGTACTGATTTCACATAGCAGTAGTGTATATTTTTTTTGTTAGATTCCTTACTAATTAAAGTATTTTTTATAATTTTTGTAGAATTTTCGAAAAAAGTTTAGTATTTTTAATTAATTAATTAGATTTAAATAGTTTTTAATTCATAGAAAATAAAATAAAAGTCAAAAAAAATACCCGTCTTTTTCCTAAAATTATTTTTAGTCATTTAGAATGTAGGAAAATTATTTTTTGCACTCGTAGGACTTAAATTGCATATTTTTCACTTTCAGGGCTCGGTGAGTTCTCGGTTTTTTCGCGTTTTAATCGATTTTAAATATAGAATTAAAATGACTTCAAAGTCTTTATTAGATTTACTTTCCTTAGTGTAATCAATCATAACCCCTTTCCTGTTCAATATTCACCCGATCACAGATTCGTTGTATTACAGTGTTCACACCTCGTTGGGACTTAACGACCGGGGGATACACTAAACTCCTCTATTGCGTTCTCAAGTGATTGACTCTTGTTGACCATTCACCTGGTTGATTTGGGTTGACTGTTTGGGACCGATCATTTAATCAATGGAGTTTAAAGTCTTAAAATCCGATCCTTATTAGTTAAAACGCTTTCATAATCAAGTCACAATTCTCCTTAAAAGCTTTCAAAATCAATTTAAATCTACAAGAGATCACAAATCTCAAAGGATTTGATAATTGTGATCGGGGGAGAACTTGTGATTTAAATTGGATTTAATCTGATAATTCGGTAAATGGTTTTATAAGGATGTACAAGCTCTCCTTCCCACATGTGCCAAACGATTTCAAATTTTCCATGCACATGTTGAGGGGGAGCATCTATTTTAAACCACAAATAGGTGAAACGTGATCAATTTATCTCAATGTGCAGTCTTTTCCTAATATGTGCAAAACATTTTCAAATATGAGGCACATATTGAGGGGGAGCAAAATTATGAAAACCTCATCCTTCCCTAAAATGCTTTATCTACTTGTCTTGATAAGGGAAGTGATGTTGATATCTTTTAGAAAATGGTAATCAAAGAAGTTAATTATTTCTCTTGCCTCCGTGTGCAAAACGATTTCAAACATTTGATGCACATGTTGAGGGGGAGCTCTTGTTCTAAAAATATCAAAAACAATTCAGGTACAAAATGCTTTGATAATATATCACAAGTATCTGGATTGATTTTCAAATGGTTTTCAATTGGTTCAAATGGCAGATGAACAATACCAAATAGACCGACCAAAGTTACTTTATGTACGGTGATATAGGGATGATAAGGTTAGGTATTTGTTCCCATGATCCGCCAGAACCGGAGGGATCTACCCAGGGACAATCCACTAGTTAGTGTAGAAGTCCTTAGGTATGATGATAAAAGGAGAAAAATGAGATATGGGAAGAGTGCGGACTGAGACAGAGCTAGTACTGGAATAAACCCAACAAGGTTCTAGCTACGAAGTCTCGGTAAGCACTGACGGGGTTGAAGAATGAAAAAGAATTGAATGAGAAAAGGGTGAAAAGAAATAGCCCTCCATTTATTCAACCATAGGGTAGAAACCGGGTACAATTCATATGCTACTGATGGTAACATCGGTATTGAAGACAAGACGTCATGGACCCAGTGACGCTCTGCACTACAACTTCCCAAACCACTCAAGTTCCTCTTAAAAGGGCTTTTTTCATTCTTACGGGGAACCTACATTATCTATCAACTTTCTCTTAGAGATTGTTGATATTGAAGAAGGAGACCCTCTCCCTAGTCTCCGATACAAAATCCAAATATGCAAAAATTGAGTCTAGAGCCACGAGATCATCTATAAATCTCATTAGGACACTTACAATGAAGACTCTATTTTTCACACAATGTGGAAAGAGAGATTATATCTTGAGTCCTACGCATTATCCTTGTGGTATTGCCAGAACATCTGAGTGATATGCAAACATATTCATAATGAAGATGGAAAGCCTTCTGGAGCCAACATCAAACAAGCTACTGGTGGATGGCATGTGAGATCTATCAAATAGATCAACCATGTGACAACTGAACAGAAACAATGGGGCGACTCAATCTTTTGAATCAATCCTGGTTCAGGTTATGGATTGACGGATATCTTTGAAAAACCGGTCATTGTGCTTAAAAAAACCCTTTTCTTTAGCACATCGACCGTGTGCGAATATTTCAAATCAAAAGGTGTTTTATGATTGATAATTGATTTTCATTAAACCTTCGTTGTATTGCAAAAACAATTTCTATTGAGCAATACACGATTGTTTTTCAAATATCTTTTCATCAATCAGTGAATCTCTATTCGCTGGTTCACTCACTCCGTGTTGTCTTCTTTGAGACGTTCCGGTTTGAGAACAGCTAGAGCAGCTGCGAAACCCTGTCAAGGAAATTCTTCAGAATTATACCTGATCACAGGCAGTACTTGTACTGATCAACGGGGAACCGTGGGCCGTGTACCTCAATTCAACGAAAGTGATCAAAGACACTTTCGTGCGCTTTATTGCTAAATGTTGTATGAAGGTACACCCGACGTTTGCAGCTGATCAGAATGAAGCGGTCAATCCATAGCCGCATGCTCACACAATACATTCATTTCTCAAGAAATCATGATAAGTGCATCAATGACTCTGATATTTTCACCCCATGCTTCTGCTATGCTGCTGCCAATATCATGAATCAACGAAAGCTTCCGCTACTCTGATGCGAAGATATCATGATCCAGAATGTGAGCATGTCGGTCCGAAAGTCACAACATCACATAATACCAACACCACAATAGATGACTCTGAGATTTTTGTTAGCTGATGATCTCAAAAGCTGGCTCAAAATTATTATCACGTGGATCAGTAAAAGACATCAACTTGGATTAACCAAACATGCAATGAGAAGAATCAATGACTACGAGCTTCGGAGCAATGTACTGCATCAAGAATGCAAGAAAAATTGTTAATGTAATATCTGTTTGTATTCAATGTGATTTTAGTCTATGTTTGTGGTGACCTCCCTTAGGGGGAGATTGTTAGGAATTAGAAATTCTAGGTATTAAAGAGTCGGTCACCTCAAGTATATGTAATCGTTAGAAAGCTCGTAGTCATAGTTATTTTAAGCTAAGTAGTATTTAGTTAAGTAACACCGTGGAGGACGGACGGGTCTTTACCCACTGTATGCCTGATCCACAGCCCGTTGTGTGGCGTTTTATTGTAAGACTATAAATACTCTCTACCTTCCAAGGTAGAGAGTTGGAGCTCATAATAAGATTTTTCTTTCTTTCACTAAAGTTCCCTAAACCTCTAACTTTCTCTCTCTAAAAACTCTTGTACGCCTACTTTGTGTTATGGTTTGATGTGTATGTGAAATCCAATATCTTACAGTTTCACACACCTTTACACATAGTTTCTCTCCACCATTTCTAGGATATTTAGATCATTTGGAAACATGTAAACCACCCTCATCTCATATGATTATAATGCTTCTAACTTTCATTTGTTGTAAGCATACTCCCGAAGTGATTCTCCAAAGCAAGCTTAGATATCTTGCATCCTTACCTACTGAAGTGATCACCCATCACAAGCATACAAGCACATGAAGACTAACTACATCATGCTTTGTGTTCTTGATGTTTAGTTTAGGACTTCATATCCATTAGACACATTGTCTTGGATATTGTCTAGTATCATATTCTTGTATCTATGACTAGACTAGGTGGTCTATGTGTTTGTGCCATAAAACAGAAGGTTTGTTATGTTGGGCCACAAAACATAACGGGTATCATAAATGTGTCGTACATCTATGACTAGACTATATGGTTTATGTGTTTGTGTCATAAAACATAACGGGTGCCTAGAACTCAAGTCACAAGGCATTAGTGAAGGGTTTCTAGAGATCGAGTCAAGGGCATTAGTGAAAGGTGCCTAAGATGTACATTCGATATGGTGTGATTTGATGTACAAAATAGATTAGTATTGGGTCAAAGGATATTGATATCCTTGTTGATGTTGTTATAAGGAGTAGATCCCCTTTGGGGTTAGGTGTTGTGTAGTGTTGGGTAGTAGTTCCTCCATTGTAATGGAACTCGGTACTTAGCCTAGTACCGGATAAAGGGTAGGCGACGTTGTGGTAGGTTTGGTTCACCTTGGTGAAAGAACCTGGTGGTTAGCCTAGTACCGGAAAAAGAGTAGGCGACGTTGTGAAGGCTTCTCCGCCATAAGGAGTTGGTGTCGTGTAGTGTTTACGAACTCTCGAGTAGGTGACTCGGGGAGTGGAGTAGGGCAAGGAAGGTGTCCTTGTAGCCGAACCACTATAAATCCTTGTGTTGGTTTGTCTATCCTTTTACTTATCGCTTTACTTTTATTCTTGCATTACATTGTTTATTTTCTATGTGGTTGATGTCTATGTTTGTGATACATACTTGGTCTTTCATATAGTCATAAACTATATTTAACACTTTACATATTATGACACGCTTGATCAAGAAAAAGCAACTGGACTAATAATGGTGAAACTTAATTTATAATGAACCATTAATCTTGCAGAATCTTATGTGATATTAAGGGGTAGGCCTTACATGCCGTAATGCATTGAATGCATCCTCGCGTCGAGATTAGCAAATGCAATTGTTTATACTATATTTGATACAAAAGTTTTAAGTTTGAAACGGAAACGTATTAACCCCCCCCCCCTTCTATGTTTTCACAATTGGTATCAGAGCGGGTTGGCTCTAGTTTTTAAAACAAATGGTTTTCAAAACGAGTAAGCTCCTTGTATCAAATTTTTGGTGAAGTCAAGCATAATATGAAAAGTGTTTTGTTGATTTTTTTATTTGAAGTTTTGTTGTTAGATATCTTGTTAATCAAGCTTGAATAAAGGTAAAAATGAGTAATATAACTTCACTAAAAAGTCTACAAAGGTTAAACCTTGTCGTCGGGTCAAAACATGCATTTTTGTATTTTTGTGTCAGATCTGCGGATCCCTCAGTTTACACTGGACGGATCCCTCAAGCAAGGGATCCGTGGTATAGAAGGCAGTTTTTTTTTTCTTCTGAATTTCAAAAGTTCATAACTAATTAACCGTAAGTCGTTAGAAGTCGTGCCACCTATCATTTTAAAGGTATTTGAGTCTACTTTCATTTAAAAATGATTTCATAAACTGATTCAAAACAATAATTTACAGAATCATTGATTTATAATAGAAAGTCATTTTTCGGTCATAGCTTTTGCACAAACTTTTGATATAATTGGAGACGGATGTTTTCGTTTTTGAATAACAATGTGTCCTTTTTGAAATTAAGGTTTTTATCATATTTATAAATATAAAAGAAACTAATCAAGCTTGGTATACATGTTTATATTTAACACAAAGCGATGAAAAGAACTTCCGTATGCTATGCTATATGATAAATTGTCTTCCTTGCATTACTTGATTATTTGCTTATCTCAAATAGCTTTTGTGCTTGTTTGATTGAATAACATATGTGGTTTCCTTACCTTGCTATTCATTTTCTTTTTTGTCGATTTAGTAATATTCTACTAATCAATGTGCTATTTGAAGGAGTGTTTGGGATAACATCTGGTTGTGTCGAAAATGTTTAAAACATGTAATACACCAAATGGATTTTTGATTAAGTTTGTCATGTGTGCAACATAAATGTTTTATGTGCTTATATGATTTCTTGTTTTCTTGTATCGTTTTCTAAGAACAACAAGAATGTACATCGGATCATAACCTACACTTGTGTTGATGATGTACTCTCCCGTTTTCCTTTTCATGATCGCTTTCCAAGCTTTATAGTAGGATTGACAACTTGATTATTTCATCCGATATACTCAAGTAAATTATTTTACAACGCAAATATAATTGTTCATATCCGAAATTCCAAACTCGAGCTTTCCAACAACATATGTTGAACTAGCTCATCCATCCAATTTTTTTGTTCACCATTTGGACAACTTTTAAATTTGTTTTTAACATGACACCTTCGTCACCTTAGTTGTTTCAAGTATAATGTTAATAAAAAACGAAGTAAAGTATCATCATTGTTACTCTTCGATAGGCCATTGTAGGAATATAAATTTTCCTAACTTGAGAATGAATACTGGAAAACTTATTGCACTAGAAACTCAATTTGACCAAACAGTTGAATTGCTTCCTTGATAGAAGTTGGGTATCTGAAATCACCCGTAAAAATGGTCGTGTTTAGCCGTAATTGAGCACCACTAGTAATAGTGTCATATTCGTTCTCTCACTTGAGAAATTTCTACTCCTATGTTTTCCTAAAGTAAGTTTACAATGGAAATACTTTGAATTGTCTAAGGATTACATGACTTCATGGACGAAGCTCATTGTATGCTAATCATCATCCGTAATAACTAGATTTTCCTAAACTAGCACCTCACAACTCTTTTTTCTTGAACACCATCATGTGATCTTTTCTTTCAAGACACATACCTTGCATGTCATTGTTAGTGTAAATGATTTACTAATCTAGACCATAAATTTGTTTTAGGCTTCTTGAATAGTGCTTGTTAAGTTTGCTAAACCTTTGTGTTATTTGTAAACTCGATCTCATTTGATTGCCTATATGTGATCTCGACATGCTCTCCTTGCTTTGCTTAACGTATATACATGTGTGCTTGCTGTAAAAATCCTTAGATACCATCAATCATTTTCTCTTGGTCATTTAAGTCCTTCTTCATGTAAGACACTTAATATACTGAGTAACTTAGGATATGTAGGTGCTAGACGTTGCTAGAACCCAATCACCTCTTTTTTACCTCGTGTGTTAGCCGAATCCCTAGACTTAAGTTAGCCGGATCCCTCTAGTGAGGGAACCGGTGGAACCATGGAAAAGTAGGTACTTTATCTCTTTAGATAATCATATCAAATTTCCTTTTTCCCACACAAGCACTTGTTCAACACTTAGGATTATCAGTTTCTTATATGCTTATAAATGAGTTGCATTTATATGATTCTTTATGTGTTCTTTCTTTTCGTTTCATGATTTTATGTGAACAATTTATCCATTTGTATAAGTGTTTTCCTTTCATACTAACTCTTTTGGATTCTTGTAGGACGATAATGGTCGATTTCATCATCAAGTCAAGTTGTGCTCACTCGCACATTGTTTTTTTTATATTCCTAATATTGCATCATCCTAACCATCTTACTCCACCAAGTCATCATGTCTACCACCTCTATTGAGACATCAACCAAGTCAAAGACTCACCTTGATACATTTCATCACCATCCCTTGCTAATCTTGAGTCTCTTTATTACCTAGTAATACTTGACCTCTCATCACCTCTACCACAACTTCCATACCTCTAAGTCATGATGATGATTTCTATCATTATCATCGTGTCCAAGGTCTAGTTCATGTACTACGTGATGAAGTATGTCTCATGCTCCACCACATCTTCCTTGTGTCAACCACAACCTCAAACCACAAGCTTATTGTGTCAACCACATCCTACAAGTGTCTCACTGCCACTACAATTCATGGTCGCTCAACCATCCTCCACAAACATCTATGTTGTCAAAAGCCAAGTGAATTTCGTAATGAAATGCGTCTCATCCCTAAGTACTTTTTTTTTCTTACCTTGAACAAACCTTACAACCTCTAAACCAACCATGATGATGCAAGTAGTAGGATTATTCTCTTTTTGACACTAATCCTTTCTTTGTAGGTTCATATATATAAACTTTGATGTGTATGGGATTCTCATCTATTTATGGATGAAATTTTACACTAATTCTTTTCTTTGGAGGTTCACTCATATACATGGGTTTGTATATGGAGCACTTGTTTTCGGACGAAGTTTACTTATATTTTTCTTGTAGGTTCTTTTTGACGCCCTCAAGCTAGGGGGAACTTCCGTCGAGCATTTACAAAGTGCATCATATGACTTACTCGTCCAAGGACGAATATAATTTTGCACTAACTTTTTGTTTTGTAGATTTTCAAAACACATTAGGAGAACTTGACGCTATCAATAAAGGGGAGTTTTTCTTCAAAGCAAAAAAAAAAAAAACATTGCAAATTTTGCAATACTTTTGTCTTAGCCTTCCTAAAATACTTGACGCCCTTAACAAGGGGGAGCAACCGTCAAGGGGGAGCGTGCACACATTCATTCTTCAAAATTCTTTTATGTTTCAACAAAAGGGAGATTTCTTTCTCATCATTTATTATTTTTTTCTTAACACTAACCATGATGTAGGTTAAGCCTCAAAAATTTGATCCATTAATCCCTTGGCAACAGTGGTTATAATTCAATGGATCTTTCTATTTTTTGTATGTGTGATTCTCTAGGTTCCTCTTAAAGGCGAGATCACCACCTCTTAAAGACGTGCAAGCTCAAGGTCATGAGTTGCTAAGCTATGTCATTAGTGTTTCGTGTTGAAGGTGTTGGCGTGGTGTGCCAATTGGAGCAATAAGGTTTTTTAATTTTAAACTTCACTAGGGATGATGCCAACTCGCCATTCATGGGAGAAATTCAATTTAAAGGACACACCCTTTTTGTTTAGACAAAAGGGGGAGAAGAGTGTAAATGGAGAAGGTAATGTATAGGAAGTACGGACACAAGTAACTTTGACATTTTACCTATCTATTACGTTTACATATATTTTGTCATCATCAAAAAGGGTGAGATTGTTAGTGCAAATATTACGCTATTTAATCTATACATTCTCATTTGTTTTGTTGATGACAAACATGTAACTTGTAATACATAACGTAAAATGTATAAGTTACTTGTAATTATATTTTGACTCAACACCTCTCGACGACTCAAGTCCTTGTATGCTACAATACAGGTTCGTACATGTTTGTTATGTTGCGTTATGATCAAACCCCCAACAAACCATTAAAACAGGTTTAGTTAAATAGTTTATGTATAACAACTAGTGTTTACATATTGGGTAAATATATACATAACTAATATGTATTATAATGAGTAATATAAATGGGTAGAAACTTAAGTATTTGACCCATTGACCAAATACATTGAATGTAGTTAGGTAAAACCCCAAGTCCAAGACCTATACCCAATGTCTAGATATATTGTACCTTGGTGGGCACTCAAAACCATGGACTAGATGCATTGCATCTTGTAGATACATTAAATCTACTTGGTACCCATGACCCATACGCAATGTCTAGATACATTGTACTTTGGTGGGCACTCAAAACCATGGACTAGATGCATTGCATCTTGTAGATACATTGAATCTACTTGGTACCCATGACCCATGATCCAAAACCCATGGGTAAAAGGGAGCGTCCCACGGATCCCCAGTAATACACTGGACAGATCCCTCAAGGGAGGGATCCGTGGGATCTGAGGAATAGTGGCTATTTTTCTTCTACAAATGGTGAGCCATTTCTTCATTGTTTCACACACCTTTACACATAGTTTCTCTCCACCATTTCTAGGATATTTAGATCATTAGGAAACATGTAAACCACCCTCATCTCATATGATCATAATGCTTCTAACTTTCATTTGTTGTAAGCATACTCCCGAAGGGATCCTCCAAAGCAAGCGTAGAGATCTTGCATCCTTACCTACTGAAGTGATCACCCATCACAAGGATACAAGCACATGAAGATCTTCTACAACAACCTTGGGAAACTTGTCATCTTCATTCATAGAAGACTAACTACATCATGCTTTGTGTTCTTGTTGTTTAGTTTAGGACTTCATATCCATTAGACACATTGTCTTGGATATTGTCTAGTATCATATTCTTGTATCTATGACTAGACTAGATGGTCTATGTATTTGTGCCATAAAACACAAGGTTTGTTATGTTGGTCCACAAAACATAACGGGTATCATAGATGTGTCGTACGTCTATGACTAGAGTAGATGGTTTATGTGTTTGTGCCATAAAACACAAGTTTTGTTATGTTGGGCCACAAAACATAACGGTTACCTAGAAGTCAAGTCAGAAGGCATTAGTGAAGGGTGCCTAGAGATCGAGTCAAGGGCATTAGTGAAAGGTGCCTAAGGTGTACATTCGATATGGTATGATTCGATGTACAAGATAGATTAGTATTGGGTCAAAGGATATTGATATCCTTGTTGATGTTGTTATAAGGAGTAGATCCCCTTTGGGGTTAGGTGTTGTGTAGTGTTGGGTAGTAGTTCCTCCATTGTAATGGAACTCGGTACTTAGCCTAGTACCGGATAAAGAGTAGGCGACGTTGTGGTAGGTTTGGTTCACCTTGGTAAAAGAACCTGGTGGTTAGCCTAGTACCGGAAAAAGAAAAGGCGACGTTGTGAAGGCTTCTCCGCCATAAGGAGTTGGTGTCGTGTAGTGTTTACGAACTCTCCAGTAGGTGACTCGGGGAGTGGAGTAGGGCAAGGAAGGTGTCCTTGTAGCCGAACGACTATGAATCCTCGTGTTGGATTGTCTATCCTTTTACTTATCGCTTTACTTTTATTATTGTATTACATTGTTTATTTTCTATGTGGTTGATGTCTATGTGTGTGATACATACTTGGTCTTTCATATAGTCATAAACTATATTTAACACTTTACATATTATGACACGCTTGATCAAGAAAAAGCAACCGGACTAATAATGGTGAAACTTGATTTATAATGAACCATTAATCTTGCGGAATCTTATGTGATATTAAGGGGTTGGCCTTACGTGCCGTAATGCGTTAAATGCATCCTCGAATCGAGATTAGCAAATGCAATGGTTTATACTATATTTGATACAAAAGTTTTAAGGTTGAAACGAAAACGTATTAACCCCCCCCCCCTCTACGTTTTCACAGTCCCGTTCATAACGTTGCACAAATAAATGGTCCTTTACCATCTTCTTGCAAAAGCAACTCATTGCCAAAAACTCCTAAACCTTGTTTAGTATTACGGTACTTTCAAACATTTATGGAAGACATTTCATTTTTAGAAAAGGCAATTGAGAAAAATTCTGAGTTAAAAGCATGATCTAATTTTCAATCTGCATATGCAAGAGAGCAAATACAAATGTTTCAAACCCAAATTTTCCCTCACGTCACAAATTTGCGTCTGTGTGCAACACACTAGGAAATGGAACTTCAACAAGAGGTGACTTCAATGGTTGAAGCTTTTAACACACTCGAAAACTCGGTTTCACAAGAACAATGCAAAAATCAAGATCTTCAAAATGCCTTTGATCATTTGTTAGAAGATGCTCTTTCTGCTAATATTTCTTTTGTGGTTATATATTGTGAATTTGCTTCTGTGAATGATACTGTGTTAACTGCTGGGAATCCCACTATGGTTCAATTGTTGGAAATGGACAATCAGATGTTAATGCATGAAATTGAGAAATTAAAAGAGGAAAATGAGAAACGTTTTTCACAAAATGATGATGTTCAATCTAAACTTTCAATGGATATTTCTGAACTTAAACACAGACTTCAATGGTGCCAGTCTAAGACAATTGATTCTGAAATTGCTTTACAAAATCAAAAGTAAAAATTGTCTTTGGAAAAGTCACGATTATCAAAAGTCGAATTTCTTGATGATGAAAACGCGTCGTTGAAATATCAAATTTTCAAATATGAACAAGAGATTGCACAAGTCAAACAGGAATATCAAACAATTTTTTATTCTCTTAAAACGATACATTCTCAAGCATCACAAGAACTTGATCACCATGTTGAATACACTCGACAAATGTTGAGTGACCAAGCTAGATTAAACTCTGTAATTCAAGATCAAAATCACATCATCATTGAGCTTAAAGTAAAGCTAGCTAAACAAGAGCCTAGCAAGTCTAGTAACACAAACATGATTGCTCCTGACATGTACATCTTTGACAAAACTCCGGAAACTAATTTGATTTCTTCTACTTTTACAGGAATAGTTGCATCTACTTGCGTTAGAAGAACCAAGAATAAGAGACAAAAAGAAAATACTAGGATCTCGAAACATAGGAGAAGCACTCGTCCAACATCAGAAATAGAAGTTCATCTTAGGAAATCGAATAAAAATCATCTTTCATCTGCTTTAGATTCAAATTTGGCAACTTGTAATTCTAGTATCAATGTAACGAATGATAATTTTGTAAACGTTTCAAACGTCAATGCTTCTTGTGTTTTTTGTTGTAAAAGTATGATGTATGGTAATCATGAAAAATGTATTGCAAATTCTCTGTTAGCTCATTCTAGGAAATCTATAACTGGCCCTCCCTCTAGGTCCACTATAGTTGCAAAATCTAATTTAGGGAAGGTGAATAGTGTAGTTTATGAGAAATTTGTAGAAACATCTTCTAAGAAAGTGTCCTCACCTAGTGACTTCACTAAAACCAAAGCGAAAAATAGTTGGATTTGGCAACAATGGTTGCAGCGTACATCGAGTTTTAAATGGATTCCTAAATGTGCAAATGTGTGTAATTTTAACATATTGAAACCCACCAACTCTTTGGGTTCCACTGCTACCATCATACCATCCTCGCTGTCTTCGTGTGTTGCAGGTGATTCAACTCGTTTTGTGGATTGTTGATAGCGGATGTACCCGGCATATGACATGCAATCTTATGTTGTTAGTAAACTTTGTTTCAAAGTTTATCGGCACTGACAGATTTGGGAATGATCATTTTGCTGCAATAATGAGATATGGAGATTATGTTAATGGAAACATCGAAATTAGTCGGGTTTATTATGTCGAAGGTCTTGGACACAATCTTTTCTCAGTTGGACAATTCTGTGATGATGAGTTGGAAGTTGCGTTTCTCTCCCAAACATTTTACATAGGTGATTTGGAAGGACATGACTTACTCACCGACAATCGGAGCATGAATCTTTATACAATTCCTATGTCCAATATGATTGCATCTTCACCGATTTGTCTTCTTTCAAAAGAAACTTCGATGAAATCATGGTTATGGCACAAAAGAATTTCTCATTTAAACTTCAAAACCATGATTGAACTCGCTCGTCATAAGTAGTTGATGGTCTTCCAAGGTTTCGATACACTAAAGATTACTTATGTTCGGCTTGTGAACAAGGAAAAAGCAAGAGATCTAAATTTCCCTAAAAACCAGAACCAAGTTCTCAACATGTTCTTCACTTGTTCATATAGATTTATGTGGTCCCATGCGTGTACAAAATGTGAATGGCAAACGATACATTCTGGTTATTGTTGATGATTATTCACGATGGACTTGGGTCTATTTTCTTCGAACTAAAGATCAAGCTCCAACAATGAGTATCACCTTTCTCACAAACACCGTTAGAATTGTATGAACAAACAATGGAACTGAATTGAAGTATCAAACACTTCGTTCATACTTTGAGAAAGTTGGAATCACACATCAGACTTCGATTGGTCGTACTCTTGAACAAGATGGTGTAATTGAAAGACAAAACCGAACGTTAGTGGAGGCTGCTCGTACAATGTTGATTTTCTCACAATTACTGGATTTCTTGTTAGCTGAAGCCGTCTCAACTGCATGTTTTACTCAAAACCGTTCCATCATTCATTCGCGCCACAATAAAATTCCGTATGAGATTGTTCACAACCGCAAACTATATTTCAGATACTTTCATGTATTCGGTGCACTGTGTTATCCAAAAAAGGATCGTGATGATATTGGTAAACTTCAGCCGAAAGCCGACATTGGAGTGTTCATTGGATACTAATAAAATTTAAAAGAATTTCTAATTTGGAATCGTGAAACTCGACAATTCATGGAAACCGTTCATGTCAACTTTGATGAGCTTACAGATATGGCTTCAGAGAAAAATCGCTTAGGACCCGCATCCAACCGTCTAAACTTTCCTTCTTCATCAGCTGTTCCACCCATTGAACTGACTCATCAATAATTGGAAACTTTGTTTGCTCCTTTGTTTACTAAGATTCCCAAAAGTAGTGCTCTAGATGTATCGACTGTTTCCGCTGCACAACCTGATAATAATCTAATACCCGATACACCTGCTCTAATAACAACAACTATTGCAATAGATGCATCTCTGAATGATTCTCAAACAATAGAAGAACACATTGCATCCAACACTGACACAGCAGATGATCAACAAACTCAAGAAGTACCCACACCCGAATATTATGACGGAAATGCTTTCTTCAATCCATTTGCACCGGCTCCAACTATTCTATACATTGGAGAGTCATCTTCATGCAATATGGATCCTTCTGATATGCATACAAAATTCAATCACCACCCTTCGACACATAAATGGACAAAAGATCATCCTTTAGTAAATGTGATTGGCAATCCTTCTAACCCAGTCATGACAAGACAATGACTTCATACAAATGCTGAAACTTGTGTGTGGAAAACTAGAAGGGGGGTTGAATAGTTTACCGATTAAAATCTTTGTTTTGAAACTTATTATAATGATCAATTGATATTGATCAAAGATATCAAACAATTTGCAAGCAATATATAAGGAGTTAGTAGAAAAAGAAACAATCAAACCACGACAAGTTGTTTATAGTGGTTCGGTCTACAAAGACTCTTTTTCCTTGCCCTACTCCACTCCCCGAGTATCCAACTCGAGAGTTTAACTTCACTAGTCAACAAGCTCCTTTCACCGGTGGAGAAACCTTTACACTTCACTTACACACTATTTCTGACACTAAGCTAGATGTCGAGTTCTTTTCCAAGGGTACAACCACTCCCACACACAATGTATTTTAAGGACTAAAATACTAACCACTCATACTCACAAGTTTATGATGGTTTGGTATAACAATGATGTATGAACAAGACTAGATCATACAACAACAAAACAAACAAGACTTCCAACTATTTATTGAAGCTTGAATATGCCTTGATCTTCTTTGCTACAAAAGAGGATCACTATAATGATATGAAACTGAGGTAGAAATGTTAGAGAGAAGGAATGTATGTGATTATGCTAGAAAGGGATGAGAAAACAACTTGGTTTGGCTTGCTATTTATAGCCAAAACATTCTGTAGTCACCACAGAACCATAAAATTGGTTCCGCTCGTGTTAACTTTTGGTGCCGCCGGGGTCTAACAACAAGATTACCAAAATCTTACCAAAGTCAACCAAATCCAACCTAGATCATGTAAGATATGTAGAGTCTAAATCCACCCAAGATATCTTATGAAATCTTCTAGAGATTTCAATGATGCCCCACATGATGTCATATGTTGTTTTCTATTTTTAGAAATATGTTTAAATGTAAATACATATGTAATATTTTGTTTTAAGAAACTAAAACATGCTTGATCCAAAAATGTTATCACACATTATGGTTTAGAGGAACATCAAAGTTAATTGATATAGGACTAATCAAAATGTAAATGCTTGAGTGATGAAGATATTGTAGCAACCAGGAAATTTTTCATAAGGTAAAATAACTATTTTACCCTTTGACTTTAAAGTTGACCTTTGACTTTGACTTTTGACATTTGACTTTTATCGTAACGTAAAAGAAAATACGATAACCGGTAGTAATTGGTAATTTTTCTTGTGACCAACACAAGACTACGATAAATCTATATGTTCAAAATACTTTATATTCACCAATAAATCATAATTTATATGAACTATTACTATTTTCTTATTTTAAGTAGATATGTAACTTTTTACGTAAGACGCATACTCAAACCTACGTTACTAGGCTTTAACAACATAAATGCATTCTATGAGACTTATCATACATTTAATATACCTAGTTGGAGTATATTGATATGTTTTAACATTTTTATAAGTATTACATTTTTACGTTACCTAGTTTTAAGTTTCGTGACTTAAGGGTTTAACATTAGTAATTACCGGGACCAAACTACACCTCATAAACCAAAAAATAGGTAAAATAACACACACTACCACCTCATATGAGAGGTGGCATGCAAACACAAGCCACAAGGCCACTTGGCCATCTGTTATTACACCAACTCTTCCACTCATCCACCCTTGTCCCACACTATATGATATCGCCTCATTCTCTTCATTAGGACATGCAAAAATCAACCAAAACCCTCTCATCTCACCTCCATGGTCGTTCTCCCTCACCACCACTTCATCATCATCCACTTTGATTCATACCATAAGTTACACAAGAAAGATGAAGGCCTAGGTGAGCTCTACATAGTCCAAGTGTTATTTTAGTGATTCCATGGTTAGATTTGAAGTTATTCAAGGTGTTAGGGGCTGAGATAAAGGGGATTATTTGGTGATTAAGAAGGGTTAGAATCAAGTGGGTTGAAGATTGAAGACAAGGATTAGAGTTTAGAAGGGTTAAGGGTTGAATTGTTCTTGTTGTTCTAGTAACTTGTCATCCTACTCCTTGCAAGATTTGAGTTTATTTTCTTGTCATTCAATATGATTGTTATAATCTCTATAATTATTTGATGTAATTTGATATAAGTAGTATATGTAATATGGCTTAATTGATGTTGTACATGAGGCTGTGACCATAAAAACAAGCTAAAACAAGTCCTAGGTAAGTTCTATGAACATGAATTCTGAAACAGTCACAAAGTTTAATTAAACTGATCATCTCAGTAAACCTTGAGGTTAATTCAGTAAGATAGGATTTTAGAACTATTTCTTACGGTCGTTTTGCTGGGAGGCGCACCTTATAACTCTTCCCGATGAGTAAATGAGAGCCAAAATGGCAAAACATGTCAAAATCTGCACACTAGATTTTATTTGGGAAAATCCCATGGTTATGACCATTTCTGGAAGTGAACTCAGTTTTATGAAATGTAGCCAATACCTAAACTTGAAGTTTGGCTAAAGCCCCGTGTCAAAATAAGTTGTAGAACTCAAACTTTCTTGTTTGAAATATAAGTAAATACCTGTAATTAGACTATTGATATAAATAAAATTTGGACCTTAGACTTGATTAAGCTTAAGAAGCTTTTATAGAATATAAAAATATAAACTTGAGCTTTTGAGTCACTTAAAAAGGACTTGTGGTTAAAAAGTTATGCCTGGTTAAGTTTTATTAGATGAAAATATAGTGTTGGAACAAAAGCTTGCTGATACGATTTTAAATCACGATTTTGACCCTTTTCTGGTCTGAATCAGCAAAAGTGTAAAACACGAAAGTTGCTCAGAATGACATTTTCTACAAAAACTTAGGTGCACATAAGCAGAAAATGAACGACAAAACCTAAAAACGGCAAAAACTAAGCTGACCTGTTGTTGACTAGAAAACAACCTTAGTGAGAACTTTAAGTGATATATTGATCATTTGAGGCTATAACAAATCTAAGATTAAGTCAAGATTGTTGTCTTGAGGTTGTCTAACTTAGACACATCCTTAATATGGTCTTGATTATTATTGCTTAACCATAACTTAGCCGTACGGCTAGTATAAGTCTAATGACCGAAACTTGTTTATTTAAAACTTGCTCACTAGACTTTGACAAACTAGGTAAATGACCATATGACATGTTAAACTACTTCACGACCTCTTGATTTTGATAGCCAAACAACATTTAAGGAATACTTTAACTTAAGAATTCATGTACAACATCATAAGCCAACAAACTACATATACTTGTACACTTATATCGTACATTATACTAAAACACGAATACTATGCTTTCTAAGGTAATCGTTAAAGATCGTGATCTTGTCATACTCTACCGTTGATAAACATTATATCGTTACACTCCGCCGCTGATCACTAATGTGTCTTCATCGCCCCACTTTCTATTACTTAATTGTTTTACAAACCCTTGGGGGAAATACATGCTTTATTTTAAACCGAACACATTGCTTTCAAACTGTATACTTATCTGATTGTTTTATTTGCACTAAGTTACCGCATTTGCCAAACATAAGTCCCTAATCATGAACCATTAATCACTAGTAAGAGTGGGCGCGAATATTGTGAATAGATCTATTGGGATTGACGAATCCCCGTTTGTGTTGACCGGGTAGGAAAACAAAGGCACTATATTTGAGTAACATTAGGTAAAACAGCAATTTTACCTGTTAGGGCTGGTTCCAACAGTTTCACCAATTAATTTTGGAACACGTTAACGCCTTGGTTGCATGAGCTTAGTGAAATAATAACTGTTTTGTTTTCAACATTATGGGTGTATAACAACGTAACCTACACAAACATTATGTGTTCAACTTTTAACAATAAACCTATGGATTCACTCAACCTTTGTGTTGACAGTTTTAAGCATGTATTTCAGGTCCATATTGTACGAGGCTGGCACGGAGGAGCACGGATACTCAAGAAGGCTATAAATTTTATTATCATTCAAAAACCCATTTAATGAATTTTGTAAACCGTGAAACTACTGGGACCTAATGTTTTGTAAACTTTGATATTTATATAAATCGAATGATAAATCTTTTAAAACGACTCCATTAGAGTTCATTTTCTATTGTTATGACTGTTGTGCCATGAAGTAACACCCAGTTTGAATTCCGCTGCTGATAACATCAAATAGTCCTGAATATTAAGTTTCAATTTTCCACAATAGTGCTTGTAATTTATATGAATTTACGCTTGTTTTCCACTTTCAGGTAAATTACGAGCATTGGAGCTAAAGAGACGCGGAATTGGAGTATTATCTTAAGAATTATCACAATATGCTACTTTGAAGAAGTTATGGCGTAACTCATCTCTCACATTATGCCGTAACTATTGCGTGACTCAGAAGAAGGTTACGGCGTAACTCTTCCCAAAGGCTATGACGTAACTATATTAGGTCAAATGAGGTTCCACGCCGTTGATACTTACGCCGTAACTATTACCTCAACTACAGCGTAGCCAAGTGTATTGAAGACTACGGCGTAACCACTTATAAGGTTACGCCGTAACCAGCAGATCTAGCGCAAAATACGATGAAATAGAAGGTTACGGCGTAACTCTTATATTAGTTATGCCGTAACCCAAGTCTGGCCTATAAATACCTCACGAATTCCAGCATTTCTAATCATCCCGTTCCACACACAACAACCAGAGAACGTGGGAAAAAGCTTAAGGCAGGTCTAGAGGAGCATACGGAGCTGTCTCCAAGAGAGAAATCACTCCCCTACGATAAGCATTAGCCTTTTATATTTTCTTTACTTTCAATTCATGTATTTCGTACCTTTGAATATTGAGTTGGTTTGTATGATTAATATGAGCGGCTAAGCACCTCTTGGTGCTGGCCTAGTTATGATTCCTTAATTATTTTGTTTGCGTTTACTTTACTTCCGTACAATTATTTCTAAGTGTATGCATGCATAGTTTATTGGTAGCCACCCTTGGTTCGGTAGTTTTGAATGGCGGTAGAGGCCAATTGCCTAGGAGATATGACCAACTGACCCTAGGTGAGCGGACTGAGATGGGAAGGGTAAGATATGACCAACTGATGACCCTTTCTACTTGTGCGATTTGACCAACTGATCACCTATCGTTTGGATGAACTTAATATTTAGGGGGTGAGTGTCTAAGTTCCTAATGGCCGGGCACTCACTATGATAAATCTAGCATGTAGCGGTACTTAATGAATTGGATTAGAGGACCAGGAACAACAGGACTTATGAGGGGACACCTGACTTCTCCTGTGGTGGCATCTTTGCTGATAGGTTAGGGCGAATTGACCAAATGTTGTCCTCTCGACTTTGACCCTACCTGAAGTAATTGGAAGTAAGTAGACATAGACATTACTAGCTAGGAGGATTAACTAGGTTAGCACCACTCTATATTGATTTTCCCTTTACCATTTATCTTCTTTTATTCTGCTTTAGTAGTTTAATTAATTAAATCCCTTTTGAAACCTTTATTAATCTGTGACACCTAGACTTAGTAATAATCCAACACACATAGCTCTTGGGACGACCTCGGCTTTACCGATTACTACACTACACACGACCGGGTACACTGCCCGTAAGTGCATTAGGGTAGACCATAGGTATAACGAGACTTTATAAATATTAAAACCTGGTCAGTAAAACCTTGTATTAGTATTTTAAATGAACTTTGTGGGCGTGTTCCCTATAAACCCTCACGAGACTTCACTCGTCCACTTGGGACACCAAGTGGTTTAAAAGGCTTGTTGCATATGCTAAATGCAACCGTGATTCCTACGAAAGTGAGTTAGGTTTGTTTTTCATTTTTTATTTTTTCTTTTTAGAATTATGCTTGTCGGTAGTGTGATTTCAGGGATTGAAGTTTGCTCATGATGCTTATACGAAGGCACGTCTCTTTTTCGTGGGCCTTCTTTCTTTTTGGAGCAAATTTCAGGGAAGTTCTCACTCTAATTCTACTTTTCTCTTCACCTTTATTTAATGCTTAGTACAAAACGGACTTTGTACAATTCAAGTGGGGGGACTGGAGTAGAATTATCTCTTGAACATTATTTTGCCCTCATTTTTGTAGTTTATTTTGAACAATTATGCCATTTTTAATTTTGAAATGTTTTTCTTAACCTAACTAGATTAGATTTTAGACTACCTGCTTGTTTTTATTTTTATTTTACACCATTTATATATCCCATGTCTTATCTGTTAGGATTTAGTAAAACCAGGTATTAAAGTGTCGGTCACCTCAAGTATATGTAATCGTTAAAAAGCTCGTAGTCGTAGTTATTTTATGATTAAGTAGTATTTAGTTATGTAACACCGTGGAGGACGGACGGGTCTTTACCCACTGTATGCCTGATCCACAGCCCGTCAGGTGGCGTTTTATGTAAGGACTATAAATACTCTCTACCTCCCAAGGTAGAATGTTGGAGCTGATAATAAGATTTTTCTTTCTCTCACTAAAGTTCCCAACCTCTAACTCTTTCTCTCTCTAAAACATCATCTTATACGCCTCTTTGTGTTTATGGTTTGATGTGTATGTGAAATCCAATATGTTACAAATGGTATCAAGAGCCATAGTTTGATCATCTCTTACGTATCCTTAGATTTCTAGTGGTTTTTAGATGGTTTTTGAGTTTGAAAAAGTTTAGTGGTTTTTGCATCATTTGGTTCATTTCTAGTGTTAAAGTTTGAATTTTGGGTGTACTTTTGTGTTTAGAATCATTGTAAGTGCTTGGGTGTTGATTTGGAAAGCTTGAATCACTGTGTTTGGACTTGTTTTGGATTGAAAAGTGTGTTTTTGAAGTTTTTATTGGTAGCGACTTGGTTCTCGTTGTGAATTTCATCATAGCGACTTGCTTCAAAAAAAGGTAGCGAGTTGTAGTGCTTTTTGGTAGCGACTTGGTCCTAGCGACTTGTCTATTGAGACAAGCCGACAAATAGTACAAGTTAGTGGATTCTCCACTACGGCTAGCGACTTGGTGAGGTTAGCGACTTGCTTCAGAAATTGTTTGCGAGTTGTAGTATAAATTGTTAGCGACTTGATACTAGCGACTTGGATACTTAGCGAGTTTCTCTTTAGTGACTTGTGTTTAGTGACTTGGTTCATAGCGACTTGTGCTTAGCGACTTAGTGACTTAGCGACTTGTTCTCAAGGTTTATAGCGACTTGTCTCTAGCGACTTGTTGACTTTTCCCGACAAAACTTCAAACGGCTATAACTTTTGATCCGTAACTCCGTTTTTAGCGTTCTACCCATCAAAACGACCGTGAGAACGAGGAGAATGGAACGCCGAATGTACTTATCCGGGTCAACCCTCAAAGCCTAAATCCGCTACGAACAGAAGTTATTGAGGTTTTTTAGTTTTTAGACCTAAATTTTTCCGTAAAATCGTGCATCAAACAACCCAAATCACAACCAAACAACATCTCTGCTAATCCTACATAAGTCCTAACACACAATTGTCTATCATTGTGTCTATCCATCAGTTATCTTAACACGTTCTATTGGCATTGCTTAACGGTTTGGTCTTGATTTTAGTAAAATCCCGCGAAAGATTCTATTTCTCGGTTTAAATCATAGACTTGTTAAATCCCGTGCACGTCAACATCATGCCTAACGATTCGGATTCAGTTGTATCTAAGATACTCAGTTTATACGATGTGACCAATGAATAGAAGATACCCAACAATGTACTATAGACTATCGTGTTTGAGTCAGATAATGCTAAAATAGAATCTTCGTGCTCAAATTCACAAGAGAAAGAGGTGCACCAGCCACAACCTGTGCAAGTTAATGCAAAGGAACGCTCCATGGAAGATTCAGATTTACCCAAGATAGAGGTACACCAGCCACAACCTGTGTACGTTAATGCAGAGGAAAACCGCATGGAAGTTTCTGGTATACCTAACTGTGCATCTTCTACTCAAAATGATGATTATGAGTTGCATGAGTACTCTGCATTTATCCCTGAGGATTCCCTTACCATTAAGCTTAACATATATAAGGATCAAGTTGCCATTTATGAACAGCGTGCTAAATTTGAGCTGACCACATGTGAGCAGGAAATGGATTGCCAAATGCATACATTAATCAGAAAAAGTAACTTAAGGGAAGAAACATTAAAACAAGAGTTAAATTCCTTACAAGGGAAACTTAATAAAACTGCTAAGCAAAAACAAGAACTTTAAGAAAATGTAAAAGTGCTTAAGCAGGAGTTCAAACAAAAGGAATCAAAACTTTTAAATGATTTTTCCAACCTTAAAACTTTAAAGAACAAACTTGAAAACAAGTTGTATGTACAAGGAAACACCATTCAGACTTCTCACATGATCACTAAGCATAGAGTATTAAGCGAAAAGCATAGTACTGGCCTTGTAGAAGAACCCAATCCTAAGTATGGTAAGAAAGAAAAAGCTGCTCAAAAAGTGATCTATGATGGTAATGAAATCCTTAAGCCTAGACAAATGCCTACTTGTTTAGAATGTACTGAAGAAGATAGAGAGTTAGAAGATGCCTCTAGATAGAAAATGGAAAAGAAACTAAAAGATCCTTGGTGTATAGATCATAATATAACGTTCAAAACTCCAAATTACACTAAGGATAATTGGATTGCCTTAAACAAGTTTAGACCTCAAACTCAGTTAACCCCTGAACAAGTGTTCTGGAAATTAGATATGGAAAAGAAAAAGGCAGATGAACTTGTTGAAAATAATCCTCCCCTTAGGAAATTCCTTCCAGCCACTGTGTATCCTCCAAATACACCAATGAATTTATTACCTAGATCTATTGCCACTAATAGCAAAACCGTAATCAGCCTTTATGTAGTTTACCAACTATTTGTTAATTTTGAGAAAATGCGTAAAAAGAGAATCACACCTACTGGGATAACTGAAGGGGATAGGGGTTTTGAGCAAACTAAAGAATGTTATTTAACTGAAGTCATGCCTTTCTTTAAGCAATTAAAAAGTCAATTTTAGAGTCTTAAAAAGGGGATAAACTCAGATATTAAAGAAATGGAAAAGGAATTTGATGCAATGATAGTTGAGGTCAATGATTATGAACGGGAGCTCAAATATAATGAAATTGAAAGGAAGAATTTGCATATCTTAAATGAGAACTTGATTTTGAGTTGTGTTGCTCAAGATGTGTTTTACACTGTTACTAAGCTTTCTATTACTGCTTCTCAATTTCATGAAATGTCGGTTGCATTAAAAGTATCCCAGGATCGTGTCATTGAGCTTGAAAAAAAAATTCAAAATTGAATGATAAAATCGAAAATGACGATCATGATAACTTGGTCAAACATTATTCTAAATTAGAAGTTGAATATCTTGGTTTACAATTAAAATATCAACATCTGAAAGAAAATGTTAAAACTTCAAATATCAAGACATCTTCGAATGCTCCTGAGTTTGATGCAGTTTTTGAAATCAATAAACGTGATGAACATATTCGAGCTCATTGCCACATGATCAAAATATTGAAATTCCAAATTTCACTATTGAAAGATGAAAGGAATGAAGTGACTGGCTCCCGAATACCTCCACCTTTAGATTCTCAGAATTTCCAACTTCAAAACATTATTGATAAATTGCAAAAGGAAAATGAATGTTTTAAAGCTGAAATTTCAAAAGTTAATGATCAAAACAAAGAGTTATGTGATTCATTCAAAGTTAATCATGATAAACACATTGAAAAGGTAACTTCTTTGCTTAACGATATTGAGAATCTGAAGCGTGAGGTGAAAGGAAAATTGCCAATCCCTAATTGCAAATATTCTGTTCCAAAGGTTCCTGCTTGTGATAAGTATCCTATTGATATGTTATATATTCCTCCCCCTCTTAGGAATAATGAATTGGCACATAAAACATATCTAACACAACTTAAGGATAGTTTAAAGGGCCTCCGTTAGATAGTAGAGGATGATAGATTAGATAAGCCTTTTGATAGTGCAATCACTTATGCCTGCATGGATGCCAAACGATCTCAGGAACTCTTAGAGTATGTAATTGTCACAAGTCCGAAAGCGAGTAATAGGCGAGATAGAATAGTTGCACCCAGTTCTATTCCTAAGGATAAGAATGTGACTCTTAATGTGCCTCTGAAAGCCTCAGAACCCAACACTTCTAGACCAGAAAATCAAATGGCAGTAAAACAAACTAAGGCTCCCGTCATCACTTCTATTGATGTTAATATTGACATTAAAGTTAGCAGGTCAAAACCTTGTAGCAATACAAAGAAGGACATAATTTCGCTGACTAAATGTGATCATGAGAAGAAAGTGAAAGAACACCATAGGGAAAATAAGTTTGACTTGAACAAAAAGAAGCGTGTTGGTTCTAGTATTAGCTCTAAGCTTACTGAAATTAATTCGAAGTCTTATGCTGTCTGCAAAACCTGTAAACAATGTATATCTTCTGGTAATCTTGATAAATGTGTTGTGTTATTTCTGAGATCTAAGAATCATACCCCAGTTACTAAGGATAACTTGGGATTCATTGGTTCAAGATATGTTTGATGAGTACTTCCAACCTCCAACGAATGTTGATCATCTAGCTTCTGAAGCTCATGCTCCGGTTCCTACTGACTCAACTGGTTCACCATCTAAGAAGTACTTCTCGGAATTCTCAAGAAACCTTATCTCTAGTTACTTCACAAGGCGTTGATAATGACTATCATTATAGTTGCACTCATGAATAATGATCCGCTCTTTGGTATTCGTTTGCCAAATCTTCACGGATTATTGTTCATGAATAATGATCCGCTCTTTGGTATCCCTTTGCCAAATCTTCATGGATTATTTTGCACTCAATAAATCAACCACATGAACATTAAGTAAAATGACTACCTCATCCGCTCAAAGATACTATTGGTGAGTCTTCCAGATCAGTCTCTACGTGAATACTTTTAAGAAGAAGGCATTGATGTTGAGGAATCATTTGTTCCGGTTCATTCAGTGGATCAATATACATCCGATTGTATGTTTATTCACGTGTTGAACATTTGACATAAGTTGATTACTTCAGAGTTAATCATTTATCACCTATTTGAGATTGAAGTTGACTTTCACTAAGGCATGTTCTTATTTGATAAACTTGCTTGGGCTTAAGAATTTGAGTTGAAGACTTGGTTTATCTAGTTACCAGCAGTCAGGATGTATTGAAGACCTAGTTGACTATCACTTTAAGGAGTTATGGTGTTTTACTCAGTGTCACACGCAGATGTCGTTGTGGATAATCGCAAGAGGTGTTAATGTCTCATACTTTGGTTGAGTATCGAGCACTTAGAGATTTGCTAGGTGCATAAATTCTCAACACCGTTATTCCATCATTAAGTGCAAGCTTAAGATAAAAGTGTGGGGAATTCGAATTCAGTTTCAAGTTTGGTATACCGGGTTTTTCTTCTTTAGTGGTCACTTCAAGTTGTCTACATATGGGTTGATAAAGATAGTCAGAGAGAGTTTCTGTAGCAGTTGATTCTCACATGATTCAGTTGAGCTAATTGTTTGTTCTTCTCTATTTTAAGAGTTTTTGGCATCTATAATGTGTTGCTGATTCTGAGTTTATCAAAACCAGCAAGGGGGAAGGAGATATACATCTAAACACACAACGAGTACACGTGATGAACTTTATACTTCTTCTCTATTGAAGTAATCCCGGGAAAGACAAATGTCATAACCGCAGAGAAACTAAGTATTTAACCCGTAGCCTTTGGTGTGTTATTCCAACTATTTGGGGGAAGGATGTATTATTCCAACCATTTGGGGGAAGGATTTATTATTCCAATTGTTTGGGGGAAGGATGCATTATTCCAACCATTTGGGGGGAAGTGGTCTCTGGATACTTTTGTTATGTGTTAACTCAGCTTTCAGTAGGAAGAAATATGAGAAGAATATGTGGAGCGTGAGAGGATATTGCTTATCGATATCTTCTATATGATTTATTGTGGTGCTTCCGGTTGTTGCTTCATGTACACAATGCAATGATGATTCCAATGAGATAGCAACCATCAGGGGAGAGATATGTGTACATCAGGGATGCACAACATGTTCACTTGATAGAGCTTAATCAGTTATTCTGGAATTGATATCCGCAGAAATGATCAGTGACTCAACATGTTACTTGGATGTCATCGTCTCTTCTCTTGTTGGGTACATGTGTACATTATGGGCTGATTGGTTATATGTAAGATAACTGGAATGCATCCGGTGAAATGAAGGTGTTGATATATTGTTCTCCTGAATAGATAACTGCTCAAACTCGAAGAGTAATGTGTACATCAGTGATACACAACAGGTTCACGTGATCGAGATTAATCATGTATTCCGGGTTTGATAACCGCAGAGATGATTCGTGTTAACTTGTTACTTCGTTGTTATCATGTTCTATGCGTTGTTGAGCTTCATTCAATGTGACTGTTTTTCTTCACATTCTACTTCTTGGGGGAAATGGTCTTAATTCGAATATTGTCGGTTTTGGGGGAAGCTACCAAAGATTCTTATTTAGAAGGCTCATGTTCAGACGACGATTTTCTTAGAAGCCTCGAATGCTTTGGTGGTTAAAGTTTAAGAGATGTTGATTTCTTTCTTCTACAACGTGCTGAATGATATCCTTATCTCGGTACTCATTTCATCATCCTCTTAAACTAATTTATCTTCTTGTAAATAGTTATTCGAAAAACAAAATACAAAATTTCAAAACCTTCAAAAAGCAAATAGAAAAATATAAAACTTTTAAAAATCCATAAAAATTGAAAAATCTTGAAAAATTTCCAAAATATTGTCTCTTTGTCAAATTCGATAATATCTACGGTCTTTGTGATGTCATTCAAAGATTGACACGTGACTTTAGATGTTGTTCGAATGTTGTTGAAAAAAAAAATTTGGGAGAAAGTGAAAAAAAATGGTTTATTGTCATTTCAGGCAGTAACCCGCTTTTCAGAGAAAGAACAGAGCCATGCTTTATCTCATGTTTCAAATCTCATGCTCTGATTCTATAAAACTATCACTTACTATCTAATGAAAACTAATTGGTTTGAAAAATAACTCGGACTCTATTTTTGAAAATCATCCGGACTTCACATTAGTCAAAACTATCTATCTCTCAATCAACAACTGATGTCATTGATTGAAGGGGAGAATGATTTCAATTAAATCAAAAGGTTATTTGTCATACAATTGTTTTCAAAAGATAATCATGCATGTTTAATCTATGGAGTTTAAAGTCTCAAAATCCGATCCTTATCAGTTAAAACTTTTTTCATAATCAGGTCACAATTCTCCTTAAAAGCTTTCAAAACCAATTTAAATCTACAGAGATCACAAATCTCAAATGATTTGATAATTGTGATCGGGGGAGAATTTGTGATTTAAATTTGATTTAAACTGATAATTCGATAAATGGGTTCATAAGTGTTTAGCAAGTTTTCCTCCCCGCATGTGACAAACGATTTCAAATTTTCCATGCACATGTTGAGGGGGAGCATCTACTTTAAACCTTAAATTATTGAAACGTGATTGATTTGTCTCTAAGTGCAGGTTCCCTCTAATATGTGCAAAACTCTTTCAAACTTCGAGGCACATATTGAGGGGGAGCAAACTTTTGAAAACCACATCCTTCCTCAAAATGTTTTATCTACTCAAATTGATTGGGTAGTGATGATGATCATTTTAGAAAATGTTAATCAAAAGATTGGACCTTTCATTATTAATCTAACGATTTCAAAGATCTCTTGCCTCCATGTGCTAAACTATCTCGGAATGATATGCATATGTTGAGGGGGAGCATTTCTAAAATATCAAAACAATTAAGATACAAAATACTTTGATTTTATATCACAAGTATCTTGATTGATTTTCAAATGGTTTTCAATAGGTTTCAAGGCGGAAAGAACTATATCAAAAGATCAACCAACTTTACTTTATGCATGGTGATATAAGGATGATAAGGTTAGGTTGAGGTCCAATGATCCGCCAGAACCGGAGGGATCTACCCAGGGACAAAACCACTTGATAGTGTAGAGTCCTTAGGTATATTGAAAAAAGGAGAAAAATGAGATATGGGAAGAGTGCGGACTGAAACTCAGCTAGTACTGGAATAAACCCAACAAGGTTCTAGTTATGAAGTTTCAGTAAGCACTGAAGGGGTTGAAGAAAGAAAAAGAATTGAATGTGAAAAAGGGTGAAAAGAAATAGCCCTCCATTTATTCAACCTTAGGGCTGAAACCGGGTTCAATACATATGCTACTGGTGGTTACTAAGGTAACACTGGTATTGAAGACAAGACGTCATGGACCCAGTGACGCACTACACTAACTTCCCAAGCTACTCAAGTTCCTCTTAAAAGGACTTTTTTCCTTCTCACGGGGAACCGACATTATCTATCGACTTTCTCTTAGAGTTTGTTGATATTGAAGAAGGAGACCCTCTCCCTAGTCTCCGGCATAGGAACCAAATATGCACAACTGAGTCTAGAGCCACGAGATCATCATATAAATCTCTTTAGGACACTTTCAATGAAGACTCTATGTTTCACACAATGTGGAAAGAGAGGTTATATCTTATGAGTCCTACGCATTATCCTTGTGGTATTGCCAGAACATCTGAGAGATATGAAAACATATTCACAATGAAGATGGAAAGCCTTCTGGAGCCAACATCAAACAACCTCCTGGTGGGTGGCATGTGAGATCTACCCAATAGATCAACCATGTGACAACTGAACAGAAACAATGGGGCGATTCAATCTTTTGAATCAATCCTGGTTCAGGTTATGGATTGACGGATACCTTTGAAAAAACCGGTCATTGTTCTTAAAAACTCTTTTCTTTAGCACATCGACTGTGTACTTATATTTCAAAATAAAAGGTGTTTATGATTGATAATTGATTTTCATCAAAACCTTCGTTGTATTGCAAAAACAATTTCTATTGAGCAGTACACGATTGTTTTTCAAATCTCTTTTCATCAATCGGTGAATCTCAATTCGCTGGTTCACTCACTCCGTGTTGTCTTCTTTGAGACGTTCTGGTTTGAGAACAGCTAGAGCAGCTGCGAAACCCTGTCAAGGAAATTCTTCAGAATTTTACCTGATCACAGGCAGTACTTGTACTGATCAACGGGGAACCATGGGCCGTGTACCTCAATTCAACAAAAGTGATCAAAGACACTCTTGCATGCTTTATTGCTAACTGTTTTATGCAGGAACACCCGACGTTTGTAGCTGATCAGAATAGAGCGGTCAATTCATAGCCGCATGCTCACACAACACATTCATTTCCAAAGAAATCATGATTAGTACATCAATGACTCTGATATTATTACTCCATGCTTCTGCTACGCTGCTGCCAATATCATGAATCAACGAATGTCACAACTTCACATCATATCAACACCACAATGGATGATTCAGAGATTTACTGTGGCTGATGATCTCAAAGCTGGCTCAAAACACAGTATCACGTGGATCAGTTAAAGACCTCCACTCAGATTATCCAAACATGCAAAAATGAAGAATCAAAGACTACGAGCTACAGAACATAGAACATGAACAAGAATCCAAGAACAACCTCAATGTAATATCTATTTGTATTCTATGCAATTTTAATGTGTGTTTGAGGTGACCTCCCTTAGTGGGAGATTGTTAGGATTTAGTAAATCCAGGTATTAAAGTGTCGGTCACCTCAAGTATATGTAATCGTTAGAAAGCTCGTAGTCGTAGTTATTTTATGATTAAGTAGTATTTAGTTATGTAACACCGTGGAGGACGGATGGGTCTTTACCCACTGTATGCCTGATCCATGGACCGTCAGGTGGCGTTTTATGTAAGGACTATAAATACTCTCTACCTCCCAAGGTAGAGAGTTGGAGCTGATAATAAGATTTTTCTTTCTGTCACTAAAATTCGCAACCTCTAACTCTTTCTCTCTTTAAAACATCATCTTATACGCCTCTTTGTGTTTATGGTTTGATGTGTATGTGAAATCTAATATGTTACATTATACTACCCTTGAGTCATGAAGCATGTCTAGGTGATGCAGCGAGCAATCTTTGGTGTCTTGGCCATGGATTTGGTCATGTATCATTGATTTTGTCGACTTCGCCGTGACATGTTAGTAATGACGAGTCACCCCTTAACCTTTGTCGTGTCTACCCATATTGCCTTCGAGAATTTTTCAGCCCTTAACTCTAGTGGTGGAGATTTGTGTAACCGCCAAGCTTATGATAGAATACATGCTATGACTGTGCGATTGAGTGATCACCCCGAAATTGACACTTAGAATAGTTGAGAGATTTGAGTGTTTTGTTCCCCTTTCGTGAGGTGTTCGGCTTTGTTTTATTCTAGCATAAGGGATTTGTAAACTTATATTTTCCAGGTTATGGGAGATATCTTTTTAGAAATCTTTCTAATAAGGTCTACTTGAGGGCAAGTAAAGTTCAAGTGGGGGATATTTGATAACATCAAATAGTCCTGAATATTAAGTGTCAATTTCCCCCAATAATGCTTGTAATTTATATGGATTTACGCTTGTTTTCCATTGTTTTCCACTTTCAGGTAAATTACGAGCATTGGAGCTAAAGAGACGCGAAATTGGAGTATTATCTAAAGAATTATCACAGTATGCTACTTTGAAGAAGTTACGGCGTAATTCATCTCTCACATTATGACGTAACTATAGCGTGACTCAGAATACCAACATATCAAAAGGTTACGGCGTAACTCTTCCCAAAGGCTACGACGTAACTATATTAGGTCAAACGAGGTTCCACGCCGCTGATACTTACGCCGTAACTATTACCTCAACTACAGCGTAACCAAGTTTATTGAAGACTACGGCGAAACCACTTAAAAGGTTACGCCGTAACCATCAGATCTAGTGCAAAATACGATGAAATAGAAGGTTACGGCGTAACTCTTATATTAGTTATGTCGTAACCCAAGTATAGCCTATAAATAACCCACGAATTCCAGCATTTCTAATCATCCCATTCCACACACAACAAACAGAGAACATGGGAAAAAGCTCAAGGCAGGTCTAGAGGAGCATACGGAGCTGTCTCCAAGAGAGAAGTCACTCCCCTACGATAAACATTAGCATTTTATATTTTCTTTACTTTCAATTCATGTATTTCGTACCTTTGAATATTGAATTGGTTTGTATGATTAATATGAGCGGCTAAGCACCTGTTGGTGTTGGCCTAGTTATGATTCCTTAATTGTTTTGTGTTAGGAATTAGAAATTCCATAGTGAAGAGTCGGTCACCCCAAATATAATCTAGCATAAGTTAGCTCGTAAACATATCGTTATTTACTGTTTTATTAGTTAGTTATTTAGTTTAGAGCAACACCGTAGAGGAAGGACGGGTGTTTACCCACTGTATGCCTGATCCACAGTCCGAAGGAGGACGTTTAGTTTGTAACTATAAATACCCTCTACCTCCCAAGGTAGAGGGTTGGACCTTTCATTCTAATCTAACCTTCCATGTTTTCTTTCACTTTCTCTCTCTAGAAAGGCTTCCATCATACTTTCTCTCTTTAAAACCTCTAAACAATACGCCCTATTTGATATGTTATGATGTGTTTATGAAATCCAATATGTTACAAATGGTATCAGAGCCATGGTTTGATCATCTCTCTTTCATATCCTTGGATTTCTAGTGGTTTTAGGTGGTTTTTGAGTTTGAAAAAGTTTAGTGGTTTTTGCATCATTTGGATCATTTCTAGTGTTAAAGTTTGGATTTTGATTGTACTTTTGTGTTTAGAATCATCATAAGTGTTTAGGTTTTGATTTGGTAAGCTTGAATCACTGTGGTTGAGCTTGTTTTGGATTGAAAAGTGTGTTTTTGAAGTTTTTCTTGGTAGCTACTTGGTTCTCGTAGTGAATTTCATCTTAGCGACTTGCTTTAGTAAAAAGTAGCTAGTTGTAGTGCTTTTTGGTAGCGACTTGGTGCTAGCGACTTGTCTATTGAGACAAGCCGACAAACAATACAACTTAGTGGATTCTCCACTACGGCTAGCGACTTGGTGAAGTTAGCGACTTGCTTTCAATTTTGTTAGCGACTTGTACTTAGTATTCTTAGCGACTTGGTGTTAGCGACTTGGACCTTAGCGAGTTGCTCTTTAGCGACTTGTCAGCTTAGCGATTTGGTGCTTTAGTGACTTGTGGTTAGCGACTTGGTTCATAGCGACTTGTGCTTAGCGACTTGAGGCTTTAGCGAGTTGTTACTTAGCGACTTGGTGACTCTAGTGACTTGTCTTACTAGCGACTTGTTGACTTTTCCTGACAAAACTTCAAACGGTCATAACTTTTGAACCGTAACTCCGTTTTCAGCATTCTACCCATCAAAACGACTGTGAGAACGAGGAGAATGGCACGCCAAATAAATTAAAGTTCTTTCGGGTCAACCTTCGAGGCCAAAGTCCGCTCCGAACAGAAGTTATTGAGGTTTTTATGTTTTTAGACCTAAATTTCTCCGTAAAAACGAGCATAAACCAATCCTAATCTCAACCAAACAACATCTCTGCTAATCCTACAAACAATCCTAAGTCCTAACACACAATTGTATATCATTGTGACAATCCATTAGTCATCTTAACACGTTCCATTGGTCATTGCTTAACGGTTTGGTCTTGATTTTAGTAAAATCTCGCGAAAGATTCTATTTCTCGGTTTAAATCATAGACTTGTAAAATCATGTGGATTCATCAACATCATGTCTTACACTCCTGATTCAGTGATTTCAGAAGTACTCAAACTGTATGATGTTGTAGACAACCATGATAATATTAGATATACTGAACGGTTACAGATGATGGAATCAATCAATGATGATTTGAGTTCTTCATGCTCCGTGTCTAATGAGAAAGATTTGCACCTGTTCAGGCTACAGAATACCATGCAAAAGGAAAGCAGCATTGAACCTTATCAACAACTTCACTCTCACCTAATGTTACTTCTACCCACATCAATGGAACGAACATGTATTGCGCTCTTCCGTCAGGACTTATCCACATTAACAGGAACTTTGCTGTTAAACCTAGAGCAATTGGAGCTACAACTTGACAAAGAGAAGGCTCATAAGGATAGTTCCAGCGCTGCACTTCAAGTGATCTACAAACACTTTCAGTCGTTCATTAGAAGGGAATTCACCTCTAATTATGATCAAGACATGACTGAAATGTCCTTCAAGAGACACATTGAAATGAAAATTAGCGTGTTCACAAAGACACTTATCCATCTCATGGATAATGTGGAGAAGTATATTGAGGAAGTTACTCAGAAAGATGATAAAGTGGATGAGAGTCTGGTGCAGTTGAGAGATATTTGTGATGAGTAGGGTAATGTATCAGTTGAAGAATTAGGTGTTGCTGAATGCAGAACGTCAAAGACAACAATTAATGATGTAACCAGCTGCTCAGTAACTCCTGTCACACAAGAAGTGGATGTTGTGATCAGAAAGGTGAATGAATGTCGGGTACAATCAATAGATTGTAGTGTTGAGACCAGTAAGGCATCGGATGATGGATCAGTTGACACTGAATACAGAGGCTCAGAGACAGTTAAGCTTAAAACAGCCAGTAGTTCAGTGACTCTTGTTATACATGATGTGGATGCAGATATCAGACAGATAAATGAATAGGTTTCATGTGATGAGGTACCCTTATATTTTCAACATAGTGCATCTGCTAATGTACCTAAACAAACAGATCTCAATGCTGAACATGATTCTGATAATTGTTCCTTGGTTGAGGCTGAGTCTAATAATTTCAAAATAAATGATATGGTTGATAAAAAGGCTTTTGATGAACTTTCAAACAAACTCTCAAATCTTGAAAAACATTGCATTTCACTTGAAATTGCGATACAAAGTAAAGAAGAAAGTTTCCAAATTAACGAACCATGTAAAAATCCAGAACTTCCTGAATTCCGTGAACTTTTTGAAATGAACACTTTGAAAGCTCAGCTTCAAGACAAAGACTCAACCATCAACAATTTGAAGAAACAAATTTTTGGTATGCATGTGAAAAGTAATTTAGTTACAAGTAATTGTGATGTTAATGCTATTGATGATATTCAAATGAGAAATGATGAATTAGCGGTTTGTGTGGCCAAATTACTAAAGGAAAATGAGTCTTTGAGAAAGCATCACATAGAACTAAGTGACTCTATCAAAGAAGCTAGAACTAAGTCAATGGAACAAACAAACTCTTTGATAGCAAAAATTGATGATCTCAAAGCTCAACTTCAGGAAAAGAGTTTCACTATTGTTGCTTTAAAAAATGAGCTCAGAAAAACAATAGGGAATAGTGTGAACACTAAGTTTTCAAAACCATCAAACTTAGGGAAACCAGTTATTAGACAACCGAATGCGTTTAGATCTGAACGACCAAAATTTTCAAAAACGCGGTTTGCCTCCCAAGTTGATGCGAAACAAGTTTTGACAAAACCAGTCACTTCACCTCACTTGCCTAGGAAAATTGATATGAATGACTTGTATAAGAACTCTTATCTAGAAATGGCTAGAAAGAAGGCACAGAATCGCAAAGATGGAATTTTAGGTGCAAGACCTAAGATGATGAATTCTTCGAGATTTCAAGGCACTGCTAGTAGTTGCGTTTCGATTAAAGCTATTCCCATAGCAGATCACTCTAAGAAATCTAGATCTATTTTTGAATCCAAACAAGCTGTTTGCTCAAAGTGTCTGAAATGTATCTTTAATGCTAATCATGATAAATGTTTCACAAAATCCCTGAAGAAAGTATATGCTCATGCAATGGTACAACCTGTTAAGTCTAGGATTTACACTAAGGCTTGTTTGTTTTTGAAAAAAAATGTCTGACTCGCTCTGACATCTTACCAGTCAGACGGGGTCAGACATTTTTGTTGTTTGTTTTTTCATAGTGAGTCAGACGCGGTCAGATGTTATAGCTCTGACTCAGTAAGAGGTGTGAAAAACTCTGACTACCTCTAACCCTATTAACACCCTTCATATCAAAACCCTTCTCCTCAAAACCACCTCTCGCCGCCTTCTTCAAAACCTTCACCCCACCACCGGCCACCTCCAGCCTCGGCCGACCACCTCTCGCCGCCTTCTTCTCCACCTACAGCCGCCATTTTCACCACCTCTAAGGTACTTTTTTTTCTTTTCTTTTTACCTGTTTATATTGTACTTCTTATTTTTTTTGTTGGTTTTAAGTAATTTTATTGTGGGGTTGGTTATAAACTGATATGGGTTTCTCTGTTTTGGTCAACTATGAGGTTTATGATGTATGTTTGTGTTTTACATTTATGTATGGATCATGTATGGGTAGATTCTTGTATGTTTATGGGTTTCTCTGTTTTGGTCAAATGCTGATATAAAGGCTGTGTCTTGGTATCTATTTGGTCAACATGATTCAATCCTAAAGCAAGCACCAACACCAGGATCCCTGTCTTTATAGTATTTTATATGCACAAACCAACATTATGTTGTTTTGCTTCTGTTCCTTTGGTTTGGTATCTATATGTTCTTAGTGGTTGTGTTGGGAGCATATTAGTCATTGGTTTGGCGTAAATCTAGTTCAAGTGTGTTCAGCGTGGCTTGATTATAAATGGCTGGGTCTGATATAGGAACAGATAGTTTAGGCGTTGGTATCCAGATACTAATGCTGAGCTTACTATAGGCATTCCAATGCCACCCTTCTCAGCTCAGGGTATTGTTTTTCTGCTCCACTCTTTTATTACTAGTATATTAACTTTATGATTATTAGTGAAAAACGACTTATTAGTGAAAAGACATTGTGATAATTAGGAGTAAAAGTCTCACGGGTAGGTTAGAAAAAAGGGTGCTTGGTTTAGCTTGTTTTGCCGGCTTATGGATTTATTTGAATTGTACAAACTCATAAGCTCACTTTTTCCAGTTTTTAGGTTATTAAGATGAGCTTATGGCATAATCCGTACGTTAATATTTATAGGCTTATAAGCCGAAAAAGGTAAGCTTATGAGTTCCAAATTCAAATAAGTACATTAGCTGGCAAATAAGAGAATGTCATTTGTTATGAGTTGTGTTTTTAGGAAATTGTGTTTGATAGAGAAGTGTTGTGGTGGTCTTGTTGGTGACTGCCGTGCTGAATGTGAAATGTTTAACTTGTATTGAATTAGGTCACTGATGTCGCTAGGTGGTTATAGTTGTGACTTGTGACATTATCAAGTAAAGCTGTATAATTTGAGTTTCTAAATGGCATTCATTAATAAGTGATTAGTAACCATAATAGAAGATTAGAAGGGTGGTAGAAGACGATGCTTGTCTGTGGTTTGTTGATTGGGGCTATAATAATTAGATAAATTTGCATTTCAGTGCTTGATTAATCTAGTTATTTAGGGTATCACCAAAATAATGTATATTATTTGAAGTGAAAAAGGGTAATACATTATGTTAAATGGGAGTAGAAGTCTCATGGGTTAGGATTAGAAAACGGGTTTAAACATCTGTTGAGATCAGCTATTGGCAGGTTACTTATGCTTATCAGTATTTGAACCAATGTCAGACTCGTAAAAAAGGCATAAGTTATGTTATTTTGAAAGTATGCTAGAAATATTATGGAATAAACATAAGTAACCGTAACTAGTATAGTAAAATGAATGCTAACGGTATTTAAATTACAATTCTTTATCTGAATTTGTTGGTGGTTTGGGAAGGTAGTCCCAAATCCAATTTATTTATCAGAAGTGGTAAGTTACACCGTGAGTTTTGGAACCTTTGTATCTGTTACTTTCGTTGTTAGTTTGTTTAGGTGCGTTGAACAACATGCATTATATTTTGTTGGGAAGTTCCCAACATTAATGATTCTGGATTAATCATATAACTCTATCATTTACACATTTCATTTTCCAACACTTATCAAACATTTGTTTTTCGTCAAATATCAGCTAACTCCCTGGTATCTTCTTATAGAAATATTAGCTGATAATTTTACCCTCTTTAGATGTTAATATCTTACATCATATCAGGATCATCTTCATAGTCAAAGTCGGGTTCACTGTCTACCTGATTCTTCTCGGTCCTGGTTTACCTTTCTTTGGTTTTCCCCTGACCAAATAACACGTCACCAAAAAATCAGTTTTGTATGTAACAGTTTATGTAGTCTAGTTGAACATATGAAACATTTAAAATAATAGATATAAAAGAAACTGCTTACGGGCCCATCCCATGTGCAGCTACCATTGCAGCTTGTTCTTCATTCTGTGATACACTTTAGAATGGGTCATTTTAGAATGGGTCAAAATGATTTTGTTGACCAGTCATTAACACTTTTCTGGCCAGCTTTCAAATTTGAGAAATTTTGATATACAAAATATGATTAAATATGATTAAAGAGACTGTCAAAATGATAAGAATTGAAATTGATGTAACTATAGTTGTTTATTTGTTGTGTTTAAATGATTGGTGGATATGTAAAGTTTGATGCTTTTTGAGGGTAGAGACTGTTGAAGAAGTTTAGGAGTGAAATTGACTATATAAGAATTGAAATTGATGTAACTATAGTTGTTTATTGTTTGTCTCCTTTATATGTTTTAATAGATCACCAGGCTACACCTTTTGATTATTTTTTGACATTAGTCTTTTGATTATTGTTTTTTTTATAGGAATGGGTGAAATACTAAATTTTACTCCCGATCAATACAAGTTTTTTTTGGACTCATGTATCGAGGAAGTGAATAGGGTAGATGCTAAGGGTAATAGCCTACATATTGAGTCGTGGGCGATAGTCGGAAAAAAAATGAAGGAAACATTTGGCCTAACGACCACCCAAAAACAATTAAAAAATAAGTTTGATTACTACAAATCAAAACATCATGTTCATGCTTATTTAAGAGGAAAAACAGGAAATATTTTCAACGCCGACACAAATACATTCAACCTAACGGATGAAGAGTGGAAAGCTTTAAACAAGGTGGGTTCACGAATACTTTGAACGTAATTTTTACATACATATAATATAATAATGACAAGGTTAATAATTTATACTTTCTTTGTGAATTTTGTTTAGAAATTTCCGAAAGCGAGTGGTTTGAAAAAGAGCCCATTGCTACATTATGATTTATGTGATTACCTATTTGCAAAGTGTGTCGCATCCGGTCCTATTCGTCGACCCGTTGCTGAACGAAGACCCTCTTCTCAAAAATCTCGTGTCAAATTAATTGAAGTTGAGGATGGTTCTGTTCATCGACCCGTTGTTGAAGGAAGGTCTTCTTCTCAAAATTCTGGTGTCAAAGTTGTTGAAGTTGAGGAGGACGTGAATAGTTAGAATGAAGATGGTGGTTCTTTTGCAGCTAGCGAGCATAGAAACTTTGATGCGGGTTATGACTCTGGTTTTGAAGGTGGTTCTTCTAAAGAACCAAATGTTGCACGAGGTAGGAAAAAGAAAAGGAGTAAAAAGGATTCGGAGTTGTGTGAATTGGAAGAAAATATGAAGAATGCCATTTCCAAAATTGCTGTTCAAGAAAACCTAGGTCCTACTATGGAGGAGTGTCATGAGAAGTTGAAGAATTTGAGGTTGGAATCTGAAGATCCAATTTATTTGGCGGCACTTGGAGTATTTTGTCAGTCAAAGAGCCACAGGGAGGCATGGATGCTATTACCGTCAGAACCAAATGTCTTAAAGAAATGGATTCATATGATGGCACGTCAAATTGGTATTTTGAAGTAGTATTGTTGAACTATTAGGAGTTTGTCGTATTTGGTGTGTTTTATCTTGAACTATTAGGATTTTGTCGTATTTGGTACTTTGTTATGTTGAACTATTAGGAGTTTATCGTATTTGGTACTATTTTGAACTATTTGGTGTTAGTTTTATTTGGTACTTTACGATGTTAAATTGTTTGATTTATTGTTATTTGGGTTTGATGTTAATTTATTTGGTGTTTGTTTTTATTTGGTAATAATCCTAAATCCATTTGGTATGTATTGTTTGTATAGGTTAAATGGATGTTGCCCAAAAACTTGCGTTCATCTATATTGTTTACTTTTATTTTAAGTATTTTCGGCGAAGTGTAAGGAAACGTAAGCGGGATAATACTTCTACACTGTCCGGGCATCAATATACTCAGGAGCTTTTGCAAGGAAATAATTTACAATGTACGGAGTTGATACGGATGTCTCGTGACTCGTTTGTTCGACTATGTAACCATTTTAAAGAAAAAAATTGGTTAAAAGATAGCAAACATATATCGGTTGAGGAGAAGATGTTTATCTTCCTTATGGTAATTGGTCACAATGAACGATTTTCTGTTATGAAGCGTAGGTTTCAACACTCGAAGGAAACGATTCATAAGTGCTTTCATGAAGTATTAGCTCAAATGTTGGTATTTGCCGAAGAAGTTATAAGACCGACAACATTTAATCCAAATCCAAACATTCCAGGAAACAATAGAAGGGAGCGTCGAATGTCTAAGGTAACTGTCAAATTTATAACTAGTGTGTCTCTTGGTTTGATTGTATTTTAACAATTTGTTGTTCTAAATTAGGGAGCCGTTGGTGCACTTGATGGAACCCTCATACATGTTGTTGTTCCATCTCATAAACAGAATGTATAAAGAGCAAGAGGAAGAGGTGATTGTTATCAAAATGTTTTGGCAATTTGTGATTTCAACATGATCTTCACATACATTGTCGCTGGATGGGAAGGTACGGCACACGATGCGAGAATACTAAATGAAGCTTTAGTAGATCCAGTTTTTGAGTTTCCGATCCCCCCTGCAGGTATTTAAGTTTGGAATTGTAATATATATGAAAACTTAGATCTCAAAATATCCAAAAATTAATATGTTTGTTTTTTTACAGATAAATATTATCTATGTGATGCTGCCTATAAGCACACGCGTGGGTTTATGGCTCCATACCGCAATGTCCGGTATTGGTTAGGAGACTTTCGTCGGAAACGTGCAATGAGCAGTAAAGAAAAATTCAATCACGCTCATGAAAAGCTTCAGAACGTAATTGAGCGGGCATTTGGAGTCTTAAAAGCGCGTTTTCCAATCTTGAAGAGTATGCCCAAATTTTCTTTGGTAACACAAAGAGATATTACTATTTCATGTTTTGATATTCATAATTTTATTCGAAAAGAGGGTCTAGATGATGATTTGTTCTCTCAATACGATCAAAGTGACGTACATGATAACGAAAATGTACATGATGATAATGACGGTGATGTTGAAGTTGTTCAACCAATTGGGAGTGACGCGGACCAACAATACATGATTAACTTACGAGATCAAATCGCGGCACAACTTATGCAAAGCTAGGTTTTAAATTATTTGGTATTGGTTAAGTTACTTAATTGTTGTTTCATTGCGTTAAGCTTATGTTTTATTTTAAGACGATTTATGTAATAGTTTTTATTATGTTAAACTTTGGATATGTATTAAGATAATTTATTTAATGATTTATAATTGTGTTAAATCCATGATAAAAATGTTTTGTTTCAAGTTTATACTATCTACTTATTAATCGTATTTGCAATAGTTTAATAAATACTTAAAAAAGGGAAAATTAAAACCATTCAGACAATTATAAAAAAACAAACAACACATTTTCATTCAGATTCAGACATTATGGCCACATCTTACTAGTAAGATGTGGTAGTCAGATTCAGACATAAAACATCTAAATGAAACAAACACACCCTAAGTCATCCACAGTGCATATGAAGCAAATGAAACCAAAAGCCTCGCCTAGATGGTTACTAACTGCTAAATCTTTGGAAACTAGGAATAAGGATAAGTCTTCCACTATGCATAAGAAGCCTAACAATCCTAGAACTTTCCATAAGTGGATACCATCTAGTAGAATTTTTAAGGATGCTGGAATTAGGTGGATACCTACAGGAAAGATGTTTACCAATGGCAATCTCAAAGTTGACCGTGAAACCCCAAAGGGTTTGGATACTGACGTCACTAACCAAAATATATGCAATAAAGTTTGTAATATTAGTGTAGGTAGTCCTTACTCAATTGCAGATACTTCGATCCTTCAATACATGGACTGGCTTAAAGTATGGATAACAAAAGGATTGATATCTCATAACTCACGGGTTCAAGTTACTCAACATTGATATTCAATCGGCTATGACGTCTGTTCACTTCAGTTCAGGCCTCGTACTTCATCATTATGGCGTCTGCAGATAACACTTCAGGCCCCGTTCCTCAAAGAAAAGAAAGGTGTACGCTTCAGTGCCCTTTATCTTCAGAAGAAGAGAAATCTTCATGTTTATGACCATTCTTATCGACATTCTTCATCAACAAGCTTCATGTTTCTCCCATGCTCATTCAGTCATCAAGTGGATCTACGTTCATTGGTGTGTATTCTTATTCACTTGCTAAATCAAAAATGGTAACTTCGAATGCAATTTTTGAGGGGGAGAAGAGTGAATATACTAAATGATGATGGATGTTTGATTAATGGTTATATGACTTAATGTTTGATGACTCTCCTCCAACGCCCAATGTTTCACTCACTAAGGATAAATGGGATTTATTGTTTGGGATTCATTGTTTCAAACTATGTTTGATGAGTATCTCCAACCGCTAACGAATGTTGATCATCTAAGAAGTACAACTCAGACTACTCAAGAAACCCAATCTCCAGTTATTCCACAAGGCGTTGATAATGACTATCATAATATTGCAGTTGCACTCATGAATAATGATCCGCTCTTTGGTATTCCTTTACCAAATCTTCACGGATTATTGTTCATGAATAATGCTCCGATCTTTGGTATTCCTTTGCCAAATCTTCACGGATTATTGTTCCTCTCGATGTGCACACTATAAATCAACCACGTGAACTTAAAGGAAAATGACTACCTCATCCGCTCGAAGACATTATTGGTGAATCTTCCAAATCAGTCTCTACATGTATACTTTTAGGAAGAATGCATTGATGTTAAGGCATCATTTGTTCCGGTTCAATCAGTGGGTGAATGTACATCTGATTGTATGTTGATTCACGTGTTGGACATTCGACACAAGTTGATTACTTCGGAGTTAATCATTTATCACTTATTTGAGATTGAAGTTGACTTTCACAAAGGCGTGTTCTTATTTGATAACTTGCTCGGGCTTAAGAATTTGAGTTGAAGACTTGGGTTATCTAGTTGCCAGCAGTCGGGGTGGATGGTTGAAGACCTGGTTAACTATCACTATTAGGAGTTACGTTGTTTTACTCAGTGTCACATGCAAATGACGATGTGGATAATCTCAAGAGGTGTTAATGTCTCATACTTTGTTTGAGTAGTGAGTACTTAGAGATTTGCTTGATGCATATGTAGGACCTCTACAATATCAACCTTATCACAAACCCAACACGTATATCACTATACGCGTATAACACGTTAACCACAAACACAAACAAAGCGTAGAAATAAGGATGAGAAAGATGGTGACTTGATGATATAAAGATCGTGTATATGTGAGATAAAGATGAACACAATAAGTTGTATATTCCAAAGGAAAACACACACACACACACTTTCAAGCACACCCCTCAAATGACCTAGGCTTTGCATGGGCTTCGTGGGCTTGGACATGGGTTGGATTGGATATTAAGGCAAGCTTAACTAAACTAGTACCCATTTAGCTTAGTCCAATCCACGAGCCCGTTGACTATTCTAGCACGATATCTAACACACGTTACAAAGTTCCTAAACGTGAATGACCATCACTTCTAATAAAAACTATTAAGGCTAACAATCTCCCCCTAAGGGGTGGTCATTCAAAAGATGCTCCACTTGATTGGTTCTTTACTTTCCTTAAGCTTGAACTTTGCGTGTAGATATAGAATAGTCTTGATTCTTTGTTCCTTCATGCTTTGTGATCAGATAATGTGGTTGTATGCCATTGTCAACTTCGTTGGTTAGGTATCTCCACGTCTTTCTCCACCATGCACATACTTCTATTTGTCATTTGGATACCAATGATGTAGTTCTCGAGTCTTTAAACTTTGTAGATTCTTTGACATTGACGAAGAATCATTTTTAACTTTGTGTTGCCTTTGATTATGGTGAGAACTTTCATGTGTTGTTGGTATGAGCATGTGGAGAATCTGCACGATCAATCCGCTCCGGAGCTTCCATAAGAAGAAAACATAAAAACAGGTTATTAATAAGCGGATTCCGGCAATTACAAGTTTGAAATTCGAGAGTGTTAACAGCATAGTGTGAAAACACAACTCTAATTCTCACAAAGGCCGTTCCTGAACTGGAGTCCCACAAGTGAGATAACACGATATACCGAAGTACATCTACAGTTCAGATGAGTCGTTGAAGTACACCGAAGCATCACTCCACGACTGTAGACCGTTTGAGACACACTAAGCATAATCCACGGGGAGTTACCGAAGTGACCTGCTGTCAGGGCTGCTTGATGTTGACCCTGGCAGGAGTTTCCATTCAATCACTGAAGATCACAGATGTGAAACTTCTCATAAATGTTCTGGCAGATTGCTAAGATCTGCGTAGGACTCTATAATATATCACTTGTGTCCTTATTGATGAACAAAAAGCGATGTCATGTCATGTGTTCCTATGAGATCTTTTGATGAATCTCGTGGCTCTAGACTCAATTAGTGCATTTTGGTTTTCCTGAGCGGAGACTAGGGAGAGGGTCTCCTTCTTCAATACCAACGATCTCTAAGAGAAAGTCGATAGATTATGTAGGGTTCCCAGTGAGAATGAAACAAATCCTTTTAAGAGGAATTGAGTGGCTAGAAGGTTTATTGCAGTACGTCACTGGGTCCATGACGTCTTTGTCTTCAATACCAGTGTCAACTTAGTGACAACTAGTAGCAGATGAGTTGAACCCGGTTTCTGCCCTAAGGTTGAATATGGATGGCTATTTTTTTTCACCCTTTTTCATTACTTTTCTTTTTAATTCTTCAACCCCTTCTTTCTCCTTTCTCACATTACTCCTTTTTTTCAATCATTCCTAAGGACTTCTAGTACTAACTATTGGTGGTGTCCTTGGGTAGATCCCTCCGGCTCTGGCGGATCATAGGACGAATTTCCTATTCTTAGTCACCTTATAACTCCATGACTGTCCTATTGTTGCCATAAAACCATTTTTCTTGAAAATCTCTAAGAGTGTTTATGATAGAAAACATGTTTGAAACACTCCGTGAGTTTTATATTTTCAGAAACACTCCCCCTTCACATGTGCTTATAAGTTTTGACAGAAATCTGCACATAGAGGGTAGAGTTTGCACTTTTTGAATTGATCGACTTTAAATGTGCTAGACCGATTCAAGACACGTTTACATCACTAGAGAACTAGCTTGAAATTATTACCCGTCCTGGTCAAGTCCATAGAAAGTTTCTCGAGATGGTACATGATTCCTCTTCAATTCATTGGTTTCATCTGAGTCGAGCTCTTTTAAGAATCAAATAACGATCATAAAACTTTTTGATCACATTTTAATCACGTCTCCTCCCCCTCAAAAATAGCATATACGTGATATTTTTTATATCAACGGATTAAACAACATTTTAGAATCTTTTGGGGAGACAAACGGATATGATTTAAGCATGTATTTGGAATCTTTTGGGGAGACAAACGGTTTAGAGGGAGTTATCTTGAGCACAAAATATTTTGAAAGATTTTGAAAATCTTTTTGAACAATCCTGAAAAGGTGCTCAAGATGATGATGATTTCTCACCAGTTTAAAATGTAGTGCATTGAAGCGTACACTTGATTTTTCATTAAAAAGCACGAGTTTTGATTTGAAAAAAATAATCAAAAGTTATCATTTCGGTCCGGGTTTCGTAGTGATGTATACGAAAGCCATTTTTATGAAGAAATTTTTTTAGAAACGACATGTTTTGGAAAACATATAAAGAACTCTCGCTCAAGCATCTGTACATGCCCGTATCATTGTTGAATGACATTTCTAGAAACGTACAAAATATCGATTATACGAGAGACATGTTGTGAGAAGAATATTTTTGGATTTTTGATATTATATTGTTTTTGTATTTTTTGAAAGTTTTATATTTTTATATTTTGCTTTTGTTGGTTTTTCAAATTTTGTATTTTGTTTTTCAAAAATATTTACAGCGAAGCTTTTTGGAAAATCATTTTCAAGAAGATTCGAGAAGACGTTCTAACTCCTCAGGGGTTAGGCTTCGCATTCCAATTCGTCGAACTAAATAGTCAAACCTTTCTTTTGGAAGGGCTTTAGTTAATAGATCGGCGAGTTGGTAATCAGTCTTCACGAAAAATAATTCAATAGTACCATTTTCGACGTACTCTTTGATGAAGTGATAGCGGACTCTGATATGCTTAGTCTTTGAGTGATGAACAGGATTGCATGATATGGCTATGGCACTTTTCGAGTCACAATACATAGGTATTTTATCGAAAGTAAAGCCATAATCTGTGAGTTGTGTTCTCATCCATAGAACTTGAGCACAACACGCAGATAGAGACACATACTCAGCTTCAGCGGTTGAAAGTGCAGTGCAATCTTGTTTCTTTGAAGACCAGTTTACTAACTTTTCACCCAAAAATTGTGCTCCTCCGGATGTACTTTTTGCTGTAACTTGATCACCTGCGTGGTCCGCATCTGAAAAGGCAATTAGATCAAATCCGGATTCCTTCGGATACCAAAGTCCCATGTGAATGGATGTCTTCAGGTACCGAAAGATCCGTTTAACCTCTTTGAGGTGCAGTTCGGTAGGCTTTGCCTGAAACCGTGCTAATAAGCAAATAGCAAAATGAATATCTGGTCGACTAACAGTGAGGTACATGAGAGAACCAATCATGCTCTGATATTTCTTCGGATCAATATGTTTCCCAAACAAATCGGCTCCAATTTTTGGTGAAGTTACCATTGGTGTTTCGACAGAATCACAATTATCCATACCATAATTTTTCAAAATCTCAGTTGTGTATTTAGCTTGATTTATAAAAATTCCACGAGGGGACTGATGTATTTGTAAACCAAGAAAGAATTTTAGTTCCCCCATCATGGACATTTCAAATTTGATTTTCATGAGATTTTCAAAATGTTTTGAAAGATTCGGATTAGTGGACCCAAAAATGATGTCGTCCACATAAATCTGAACAATCAAAATGTCGTTTTTACATTTTTGTGTAAACAAGGTAGGATCAACTGTTCCTTTGGTGAAATTGTTTTGGATAAGGAAAGAGGACAGTTCGTCATACCACGCTCTCGGAGCTTGTTTCAAACCATAGATTGCCTTTTTGAGTTTGTAGACGTAGTCTGGATGTTCCAAGTCGATGAAGCCTTCTGGCTGACTCACGTACACTTCTTCTTTCAGAGTTCCATTCAAGAATGCGGTCTAAATGTCCATCTGATAAACCGTGATGTTTTTTTGAGCTGCATAGGCTAAGAATATCCTGACTGCTTCTAGTCTAGCTACCGGCGCAAATGACTCTTCAAAGTCTATCCCTTCCTCTTGTCTGTATCCTTTGGCCACAAGACGAGCTTTGTTGCGAATTACAGTCATCTCTTCATCCCTTTTGTTCTTTCATAACCATTTGAGATCAATGACGCGAACGTCAATAGGTCTTGGAACCATTTCCCAAGAGTCATGAAGACGGTATTGGATAAGTTCCTCTTGTATCGCTTCTATCCATGCGGGTTCTGCCATTGCCTCACGAATTTTCTTTGGCTCGATATTGTTAATTGAACAAAGGTAAATGCATAAGTCGCAATCGGTGGCAAGTTGGCGTCTCGTCTGAATTGGCCTTGAAGGTTCACCAATAACTTGTTCAATTGGGTGGTCTTTTGACCACTTCAGAGTAGAAGGATACCGTTGGTTATACGTATGCGAATTAGATGGTTCTCGTAAGCTAGAAGATGATTCAGCTGATTCCGTAGCAAACGGGTTTTCAAATAAGTCTTCATCTAATGTTGCATCGTTATGGTTTTGGTTTTGCTCATCAACTGCTGGTAGAACAGGTGCAATAACTGTAGTAGATGTAGATGATGTAGATGGAGTTGGTGCATTGGTTTTGACCGTTGTAGATGCATCTTCTGTTGGTGGTGGAGGATGATTTTGAGCGGGTGCAGCGGAATGATGGTTTGATGCATTTGTCGAAGTTCCACCATAGTATTCATAGAACATTAACTCGAAGAAATTTTCCCATTCTTGTTCTTTAGGATTGTCAAACGAAGTTGATTGAGCTCTTTGAGGTACGAGTCCTGAACTGATGTGTCCAGAAGTCTGCGGGTTTAGTGCGGGTTCTAGAGCAAGTCTCTCAGAAGCCACATGTGAAAGTTCATCAAATTTCACATTCATCGTCTCCATGATCCTCCTAGTTCTCCTGTTATACACCCTGAATGCCCTCGAGTTATCTGAATATCCAATGAAGATTCCAATATCACCTTTTGCTTTCAGTTTTCCAAGATCTTCTCTGTCGTTCGTCGGATAGCACAAAGCGCCAAACACGTGAAAGTAAGAGATATCAGGTTTTCTGTTGTTCACAAGCTCATATGGGGTTTTATTGAATCTTGGATGGATAAGGGATCGGTTCTGAGTGAAACAAGCAGTGGCAACAGCATCAGCCCATAGAAATAACGGTGCACTAGAATAAATTAGCATTGTGCGAGCAGCTTCCACAAGAGTTCTATTTCTTCTTTCAACTACCCCATTCTGCTGTGGAGTTCTAATAACTGATGTCTGATGTGTAATTCCAACATCTTGAAAATAAGATCTTAACTCCTGATTAGTGAATTCTGTGCCGTTGTCTGTTCTTACAACTCTTACAGGAGCTTGAAGAAGTACTTGAATATGTTTCAGGAAGGTGATGATGATGCCTGGTGCTTCGTCTTTTTACCTCAGAAACTTAACCCATGTATATCTTGAATAATCATCGACGATAACAAGGATATACTTTTTCCCATTAATGCTTTCAACTCTCATTGGGCCACATAAGTCCATGTGCAACATATGCAACCTTGCTTCCGAACTAGGTACGGTTTTGGGTTTATATGATGCTCTTTTGCTTTTTCCTTGTTCACATGATGGACATAAGTGATCCTTGGTGTATTTGAACTTTGGAAGTCCATTGACGATGTTGTCTTTGGCAAGATTGTTAATGGTGTCAAAATTGAGATGGGATAACCGTCTGTGCTACAACCAGGACTGTGTTCCAGATGCTCGTGTCATAAGACATATTGGTGATGAAGAGGCCACTTGACTGATGTCGATAGCATACAATTTTGTATCACGATTCCCAGTTAAGAGATCAGTGCCATCTAAGTTTCTAACGAAGCAAGCATTTTTCCTAAAAGCAACCTCTAAATCTGCATCATTGAACTGCCCGACTGAGAACAAATTATGTCCCAACCCTTCGACATAGTAAACCCGAGTGATCAAATAATTTCCGAAAGGTAGATCTCCATAACCCATGATAGCTGCTACATGATCATTTCCAAAACGTACGGTTCCCATGAATTTCCAGACGAAATTGATCAGCAGCTTCAGATTCCCGGTCATGTGCTTGGAGCAACCCGAGTCGACGATCCAAAGACAAATTTTGATAACCTGCCAGTAACAGAAAAAGAATATTGTGGAAACCGTTTTGATTTTGGTTCCTTTGGGTTAGAGGTAAAATCCTGATCACACTCAAAGAGGTTTTCTACAGGGAATACTGGTTTATCACTCATTGTACCATTCTGGAGTGTGAAAGTTCTACCTGTGGGTTTCCAAATATCATCCCTATAGTATACACTATAGTTCATGTCAGTAGTGTAAAGCCTAAGTTTTGCAACTAGTCTTCCTACACGTTCAGCGTAAGATCTTTTTGGAACGTTCTTCTTCTTAACAGGCTTATCATTCACATTCTTAGAAACACAATCATCCTGATAATTAATTAACGATTTCTTGCAAGTTAAACAAAGAGATTCAACACATTCATTAGACTTAGCAAGTTTCATAGGTTCAGTACATTCAGATGAAATGTCTTTCTTATTCAAAAATGGTAAATTCCTAGGGTGTTCTTCTACTTTCTTCTCTTTATTCAAGCTACTACTCCTAGAGGCATGCGAGACTCTATTGTTCCTTGTATTGCTCTTAGGCTTTAGTCTGCTGCTCCCAGAGGTGCTTTCTAGTCCTATAGAAGGTAAGGCACACGCATTAGGATTCACATTTTTATGAAGGGAGGTGGTTTCAGCTGTCCTAGTCTCTTTAGAGTGCTTTTCTAAACTTATGTCGTTTGTTCCATATGTTTTAGATGTGGAGGCAGACGCATTAGTGGTACTCATCTTAAAAAGGACAGGTGCTAAAACTTTTGGTTTCTCGATAACCGCTTTTCCCTTATCAACATTTTGAATAGGTAGGGCAGGTGGAGTGACTGGTTTTGATGAAACATTTTTCTCATTGACTTTTGGAGGAGGCATTGAAACAGACATTTTTAGTTTTAAAACCGGTTTGAGAACATTTGCTTTCTCCGCAGTCAATGGTTTTGTAATCTTAGTATCCACTGCCTTTCCTTTTTGACATTCCAGCTGAGCCCTCAAAAGATCATTTTTCGCTTTCATGTCATTGTAGGCACGCTCATACGACAATTTGTCATACTTGCATTCCTCAGTTTTTCGATCAAGTTGTTTAAAATATGAGACATTTCTTTTTCAAGTTTCTCAAGTGCTTTTTCATATTTTGAAACAATTTTGGAGGTCTCAGACTGGAGTCTTTCATGATCTTCAACAGAATATGTTTGCAAAATGATGGACATAATATCATTAGTCAGAACATCTTCTAAGAGAGAATCATTTAAATTTTCTAAAACTTTGATGTGTTCAACACTTTCATTAGCTTGCTTTACCAGGGATTTATTGTCCTTGACAAAGTCAGCTGTTTCTTTCAAAAAGGCTTGTTCAAATTGGATTACCCTTGAGTTGATGTTAGTCAGTTGAGGGGCAATTTGAGTTTCAAAAAACTTTTTCTGTTCAATATCAAAACTATTAAACCAGATGTTTGTTGTAATATTGGTTTTAGTTTTAACGGTCTCTTGGAGATCTGCAATTCTCATTTTCACATTTTCCAAAATACTTCTGGCATCACTTGTGTTAAAAGGATTGTTTGAAGATATTTGTTCAATGTTCGAAAGAGATTTGGATACAACAACTGGTTTTGAAACAGATTTTGAAACTGGTGTTGACACTTTGTTTAAAACACTTGGTTTGGTGGAAAACGTTGATTGAGAAACAAACAAAATACCATTAATTTGGTTCCATTTATTATAATCAATATGTATGATTTCTGGATGTTTTTGTTTCATTTTTTATCTACTCTCCTCAGATAGTTCCAACGTTTCAAGAGAATCATGCACAATTATAGGTTCATGCAAAGGTTTTCCATTGTTCAACACATTCCGTTCTTTCTGAGCTTTCTTGAGGAAACAGGGAGGTGAGTTACCAAGAGCCATTTTGTGAGTAGTATGAAAAATCGGATTTACTTGATTAGAAAGCATCTTGTTTGTCTTAGCGGAATGACCCGTTGTAAGAAGTAAATTATCCAATTTTTTGATAGTTTCATTTTTATCCAGAATTTCATCAAGAAGAGAATCTTCTCGTTTTGAAAAATCAGCGATCAACTGTTTCTTCTCTTTTTCAAGTTCAGAAAATAGTGCTTTTTGTTTAGAAAGTTGGTTGTTTAGATCAGAAATTTCCTTGTTTAAAGATTTTATTTTCAAATTCAGATTCACATCAAGTGTATCGTATTTGAGTTGCAATTGTTTTTCTCTTAAAACAGAATCTCGGTAACCAATTTCTAATTCTGACATTTTGTTTGTATGAAATTCATAGGCTCTGGCGTTCTCTTTGTAACTCTCAAGCTCAGTGGTCAATTTAACATTTGCGGCCTTAACTTCGCGATTGACCTTACTCACTTTCTCAATTTCAATGCCACAATTATTGATTAATGATTCAAAATAAGCACGTGTTTCCTCATCAGTCTCAGTATTTTGTGCCACACAGCCTCCACTAGGATCCACATCTGGAGTTTCAGAGTTAGTATTGCTACAACTCGGATTGTCCAGGTATGTATCATAAGTAGGTGCTGGCGTCACAGAATGCTATTCGTCATGAGTAAACACATCAAATATGACATTGTTATAACATGGATCAATGATTGGTACCTCAGATACTGCGTTGGCGTCATAGACAGGAGGTGAGTCAGATTCAGTGTCGTACTTAGTCTCCTGAAGATTGATCCAATGGCTCCAGGACAACCCAATTCTGGACCCGCATCCTCGATTAGTCCCATCAGTTCTACTCTTGTATACGATTCTTCGCCAGCAACTCCTTATGTACCTCCTTCAGAAGATGACTTGAAGAAACTTTTTGATCCAATGTTTGATGAACATTATGAACCAACCACTTATGATCTGTCAATTCCATCATCAGAGGCTGCTTCTATCCCTGTCAATGAAGTTAACCCTTCAGTTTCTATGACGCTAAGTCAAGAAGCGCCTGCTGCTGATCACTCTGTCTCATCAACAAATCATCAATCATCGAGTGTACATCATGGAAATGTTTTTGGCACCCTTGATGTTGAGAATCCCTTTGCTACTCCTGAAGATGCACCATTTAAAAACATATTTGCTCCTGAATGATCATCAGAACTATCTTCATTAGGAGAAATCGATTCTGCTACTTCAGTTCCTCAACAACAACCACACGAACACCTTAGAAAATGGACACATGATCATCCATTGGACAACATCATTGGAAACCCCTCTCGTCCAGTATCCACACGGAAACAACTTGCAACCGATGCCTTATGGTGCTTCTTCAACTCCGTACTCTCTAAGGTGGAACCAAAAGATGTTAAAACTGCCATGAATGAAGACAGCTGGTTCAATGCCATGCAAGAAGAAATTCATGATTTTGATCGACTTGATGTATGGGAATTAGTACCTGCTCCAGAGTGTGCTATGATCATTGCTTTTAATTGGATCTTCAAAGTGAAACTTGATGAGCATGGTGATGTTTTAAAGAACAAGGCTCGATTGGTTGCAAAAGGATACCGTCAAGAGGAGGGTATTAACTTTGAAGATTCATTTGCTCCAGTTGCTCGTATTGAGGCAATCAGAATCTTCTTGGCTAATGCTGCAAGTAAGAACATGGTGGTTTATCAGATGGATGTAAAGACGGCATTTCTTAATGAAGATCTTAAAGAAGTCGTATACGTCAGCCAACCTGAAGGCTTTGTGAATCCAGAACATCCTACTCACGTCTATCGTTTGAAGAAGGCTCTTTATGGTTTAAAGCAAGCTCCAAGGGCATGGTATGATACACTATCAAAGTTTCTTCTATCTACTGGATTCAGCAAAGGAGCAGTTGATCAGACATTGTTCACCATAAAGTCAGGCAAACATTTAATTCACATTCAAATATATGTTGATGATATTATTTTTGCCTCGACTGACCCAATGAATGTGATCGTTTTTCAAATGAAATGGGTTCCAAATTTCAAATGTCAATGATTGGACAAATGTCATTTTTCTTGGGATTACAAATTCCACAAAGTCCCGGAGGCATTTTTATAAATCAATCTAAGTATGCAAATGATATTTTAAAGAAATTTGGATTTGATTCTAGTGACCCTGTTGACACTCCCATGATAGAGCGTACTAAACTGGATGAGGACCACTCAGGGATCATGGTTGACCAAATGAAATATCGTAGTATTATTGGATCCTTGATGTACCTCACAGCCAGTAGACCAGACATTCTGTTCGCTGTTTGCATGTGTGCTAGATATCAGGCTAAGCCTACCAAAAAGCACCTTGAAGCGGTTAAACGGGTCTTTCAGTATCTCCAAGGTACCATCAATATGGGACTTTGGTACCCGAAGGACACCGGTATGTCACTAACAGCCTATGCAGATGCTGATCATGCAGGATGTCAAGATACACGTCGAAGTACGTCTGGAGTTGCTCAGTTTTTGGGTGATAAGCTTGTGAGCTGGTCTTCAAAGAAGCAAATGAGTACTTCTATTTCCTCTACAGAGGCTGAATACATAGCCATGTCATCTTGTTGTGCTCAAATCCTATGGATGAGATCCCAATTATCTGACTATGGCTTTGAATTCAACAAAATCCCTCTATATTGTGATAATAAAAGTGATACTGCTCTCTCATGCAACAATGTACAACACTCAAGAGAAAAGCACATCGACATTCGACATCCTTTCATCAGGGAGCAAGTCGAAAACGGTGTGGTGGAACTTAATTTTGTGAGGACTGAATACCAGTTAGCAGACATCTTCACCAAAGCTCTTCCTAGAGAACATTTTGAGTTTATCCTCCCACGACTTGGTCTAAAGAGTCTTCAACCGGAAACACTTAAACGTCTTCAAGAGGAAGAAGAGGAGTAAAAGGACTTTCTTCATCCATCTCTTTGTATATATTTATTCAATAACCAAAATACAAAATTATAAAACCATCAAAAAGCAAAGAGAAAAATAAAAAACTTTTAAAAATCCAATAAATTTATAAAATCTTGAAAAATTCCAAAAATATTGTTATTTTGTCAAGTTTTTCCTTATTCGATATCATCTACGGATTTTGTGTTGACATTCAAAGAATGTCACGGATCTTTAGATGTTCTTCGAATGTACATAGTTTTGTTTAAAAAAAATAAAAAATAAATAAATAAATAAATGAGGCGGAGAAAAATGGTGGTTTATTGTCATCTCAGGCAGTAACCCGTTTTAAAAAGCAAAGGATAGAGCCATGCTTTATCTTATTTTTCAAATCTCATGCTCTGATTCTTAAAACAAATGTTTGTCATTAAAAGGACAAATGTTTCTCTTTCCAAATATTTTTCCGTCTAATGATTCTTAAGAAAAATATTTGCCATCTAATGAAACCTAAATTGCTTTGAAAATACATCGTACTCCAGTATTCATAAAAATAATTTGTGCTTATCATCTGTCAAAATCTCTATATCTCAATCCACAACTTGTGTCATTGATTGAGGGGGAGAATGATTTTATTCGAATTAAAAAGGTTATTTTGAAAGAAAGGTCATTTTTCAAACAATTGGCACGTAAATGTGCAAGGGTTATTCTTGGAAAATCAAAAGGAAGAATGCTTTATACAGTTGATTCAAAACCTCTTCTAATGTTATGTTTTCAAAAGATACTCTTGCATGTTTAAACAATGGAGTTTAAAGTCTGAAAACCTGATCCTTATCAGTTAAAATGTTCTTTTCAAAAGCAAGTCACTATTATCCTCAAAAAGCTTTCAAAATTTAATTTAAATCAATAGAGATCACAACTCTCAAAGGATTTGGAAAGTGTGATTGGGGGAGAATTTGTGATTTAAATTGGATTTAAACTGATAACTTGATAATTGGTTTTATAAGTGTTTAACAAGCTTTCCTTCCCACATGTGCCAAACGATTTCAAATTTTCCATGCACATGTTGAGGGGGAGAATCTTTTTAAACCACAATGAATTGAAACATGATTGATTTGTCTCTAAGTGTAGGTTCCCTCTAGTATGTGCAAAACTCTTTCAAATCTCGAGGCACATATTGAGGGGGAGCAAACTTTTGAAAACCTCATCCTTCCCCAATATGCTTTATCTACTTGATTTAATCAGGGAAGTGATGATGATATCTTTTAGAAAATGGTAATCAAAGAAGTTAATTCTTCCTCTTGCCTCCGTGTGCTAAAACGATTTCAAATACATGATGCACATGTTGAGGGGGAGCTCTTTTTCTAAAAATATCAAAAACAATTCAAGTACAAAATGCTTTGATAATATATCACAAGTATCTGGATTGATTTTCAAATGGTTTTCGATTGGTTCCAATGGCAGATGAACAATACCAAATAAACCGACCAAATTTACTTTATGCATGGTGATATAAGGATGATAAGGTTAGGTATTTGTTCCCATGATCCGCCAGAACCCGAGGGTTCTACCTAGGGACAATCTACTAGATAGTGTAGAAGTCCTTAGGTATGATGAAAAAAAGGAGAAATGTGAGATATGGGAAGAGTGCGGACTGAGACAGAGATAGTACTGGAATAAACCCAACAAGGTTCTAGTTATGAAGTCTCGGTAAGCACTGAAGGGGTTGAAGAATGAAAAAGAATTGAATGAGAAAAGGGTGAAAATAAATAGCCCTCCAATAATTCAACCTTAGGGCAGATACCGGGTTCAAATTCATATGCTACTAGTGGTTACTAAGGTAACACTGGTATTGAAGACAAGACGTCATGGACCCAATGACGCACTGCACTACAACTTCCCAAGCTACTCAAGTTCCTCTTAAAAGGACTTGTTTCATTCTCACGGGGAACCTACATAATCTATCGACTTTATCTTAGAGTTTGTTGATATTAAAGAAGGAGACCCTCTCCCTAGTCTCCGGCATAGGATCTAAATATGCACAATTGAGTCTAGAGCCACGAGATCATCATATAAATCTCCTTAGGACACCATCAATGAAGACTCTCTGTTTCACACAATGTAGAAAGAGAGATTATATCTTATGAGTCCTACGCATTATCCTTATGGTATTGCCAGAACATCTGAGTGATATGCATACATATTCACAATGAAGATGGAAATCCTTCTAGAGCCAACATCAAACAAGCTCCTGGTGGGTGGCATGTGAGATCTATCCAATAGATCAACCATGTGACAACTGAACATAAACAATGGGGCGATTCAATCTATTGAATCAATCCTGGTTCAGGTTGTGATTGATAATTTATTTTCATTAAAACCTTCGTTGTATTGCAAAAACAATTTATATTGAGCGATACACGATTGTTTTTCAAATCTCTTTTCATCAATCAGTGAATCTCAATTCGCTGGTTCACTCACTCAGTGTTGTCTTATTTGACACATTCCGGTTCGAGAACAGCTAGAGCAGCTGCGAAACCCTGTCAAGGAAATTCTTCGGATTTGTACCTGATCACAGGCAGTACTTGTACTGATCAACGGGGAACCGTGGGCCGTGTACCTCACTTCAACGAAAGTGATCAAAGACACTTTCATGCACTTTATTGCTAACTGTTGTATGCAGGTACGCCCGACGTTTGCAGCTGATCAGAATGAAGCGGTCAATCCATAGCCGCATGCTCACATTACACATTCATCTCAAAAGAAATCATGATAAGTGCTTCAACGACTCTGATACTTACACTCCATGCTTCTGCTATGCTACTGCAAATATCATGAACCAGTAAAAGCTTCCGCTACTCTGATGAGAATATATTATGATCCAGAATGTGAGCAAGTCGGTCCAAATGTCACAACTTCACATAATACCAACACCACAAAGGAAGAGTCAGAGATTTATGTTTGCTGATGATCTCAATGCTGGCTCAAAACTCATCATCACGTGGATCAGTTAAAGACCTCCACTTGTAATTATCCAAACATGTGGAACACGAAGAATCAATGACTATGAGCTACTGAGCAAAGAACTTAATCAAGAATCCTAGAACAATCTAATGTAATATCTGTTTGTATTCATTGTAAGTTGAGGTGACCTCCCCTAGGGGGAGATTGTTAGGAATTAGAAAATTCAGTCGTTAAAGAGTCCGTCACCTCAAATATATGTATTCGATAGAAAGCTCGTAGTTGTAGTCAAGTTATGTCAGTAAGTAGTTTGTTAAGTAACACCGTGGAGGACGGACGGGTCTTTACCCACTGTATGCCTGATCCACAGCCCGTAGGTGGCATTTATTTGTAAGACACTATAAATACCCTCTAACTCCCAAGGTAGAGGGTTGGAGCTTCAATACCATTTTTCTTTGTTTCACATAGTTCCCAACTATATTCCCTTTCTCTCTCTAAAACTTTCTCTCTCTAAACCTTGTTAAACGCCACTTGTGATTATGGTTTAATGTGTTTGTGAAATCCTATATCCTACAGTACGAGATGTCCAAACTAAAACCATTTCTATAAACAAACATACAAATACTACGTCATGATCAATATAATTGCATATATAGGCTCGTTCATGTTTTCTTAGGCATTATTTCGATCCTAAGAGTTGACATCATATTCTAGGTTATACGTAGAGACTTCCAGGCTTATCCATCGATTCCGTTATACGTTGTGGTATCATTAATTAAGGTGAGTTTCATAGCCCCTACTTTTATACATTTTGAAATTACTTTTGGGGGAGATACATGCTCAACTATTTTCATTTACTTTCATAAGTACTCTAAACTTTTACTGATTATCGTGAGTTCTTAGTCCCGTTTTTATACTCGTTAGAAACTTTTGGGGAAGATACATACTCAACTACTTGCTTTTACTTTTACAAATACTCAAAACATTATACTTGATTGCATTATACATGATTACATTATACTTGATTGCATTATACATGATTGCATTATACTTGATTGCATTATACTTGATTGCGTTATACTTGATTGTGTTATACTTAAGTTTGAAAGTCCCCTTGTTCGGATGATAAGTCTCCTAACATACACGGAGCAATCCCCTTGTTCGGATGATAAGTCTCCCAACATACACGGAGCAGTCCCCTCGTTCGCATGATAAGTCTCCTTGGACAACACATGTATTGGGTTTCGGAGATGAAGTAGAACCAATGCTATTACACTCCTTGTGAGCAACATACCCACATGAGGTTTTTGGAGATGAAGTGGAGACTCACGGCTAATTTCATAGGTTTTGATGCACATATACGTGATCAATATACTAGTTACATACTTAAAACATTTATACTTTTAACTACTATGATACATGCATACATGATTGACGTGCTATATTTTAGCAGTGGGTTGTAAACACACAGGTTGCAAGTTTTGTATGGGCGGAACTTGGAACTGAGTGGATTTACAATTCCTTTGTTGTGTGAACATTTCTTAAAGGCTTTTCAAGTTATTCAAAACAAACTCTATGAACTCACCAACCTTTGTGTTGACACTTTTTAACATGTTTATCTCAGGTCTTAAGGTTATAGCTAGAGTTTGAAGCATAGAGTCGCACAACATATTTTGAAGACTTTATGCATTCGTATTTACCATTCTAAACATTTTGTAAACATTTATGTATTATAATTTGGGACCTCATTGTTTGTAACTCTGATTTCATTAATCGAATGGTAACTTTTCAAAACGTCTCATTTAGAGGTTGTTTTCTATAACTTGTACTTTGTATTATGAAGTAGCACCCCAATGACACAATCTTCCGCTGCGATATTTTGAGGGTGTTACATATTGGTATCAAAGCATTGGTTATAGAGAACTAGGTTGCATTTAAGAGCCTAGACTATAACTGCTTTATAAGTTAAGACTCTCCACTGTAATTGCCTTACACACACTTCGTGCGCATATGCTTCTTGTTAGTTGGTTGCTTAGATCCACGTTGTTGGATGATATGACTTTAGTAATAATAAGGAAACCCCTGAATTTAATCGAGTCATTAAAAATATGGAGCTCAGTAATAACTAATTACTTAACTTGATCTTGTGACAGTTCTTGTTTGATGAGACATAAGATTTGAGTTAAATAATATTATTACTTAGCTTTAGGGATTTGATGACTTGGTTATCTTATTATCTGCAAGCAATTTTTTCATCGGGAAATCTTAAGTAGATGATTTATAATCTCCTTATTTGAATGGATTGGCCTCTTTATTCAAATAAAGAAATTATAAACCACCGAACCATAGGTTTATAACCCATTATTTACATAAATTTGGACGCTTCTTTATGTAAGTAATGAATTATAAATAAGTGGGCTTATTTGCATCCGATACGATTCCCTAACCACATTATGGGTGTATTACAACGTAACCCATACACTATTCCGGTTGAATAAAAGAGAACCCCACTGTTTTAGAGACCACACTTTTCTTAGACAAACTATAAGTAGTTAACATCAACATAACTTCGGGACGAAGTTCCCTTAAGGGGTAGAGACTGTAACAATTCACATTTTCGGGTCACTATTCATTTTTACTATTCACCGTTATTATTCACTTTCACTATTCATCCCGTAAAATTTTTATTTCACATTCTCGTAGGATAAATTATTTTAGTAATGACCTGAGAATTCGACAATCGTTAGATCATTTTCGCAAAAGTTATTAAGAAAATATCGTCTTAAAGTTTCACTTTGGTCGGAACACCATTTCAACATCACGCGCATAACGAAAATCAACCCTGACAATTTTTCCTCGTCAGATTAATTTTTAGATCACTCATAATTAATTAGAGAATTTTTAAGATTTATTTTTTTATGTTACCAAATAAGCCCATCGTAGTACAAAACTAAATTCACGTTTTAAATAATTCTACTTACATCCAGACTTAACGATTCCTGCACTGTGTTTCTAATATGTTTTTGAAACTTTTAAATTTTTTTGAAAATCAAACATATTTCCCACCTCCTTTGACCATAAAGAAATTAACCTTGTACGTTCTACCTTTTTCTTAAAATCGCGTAATTTTTAAACTTCACGAATAACTGTTGAGTTATCCCGCGTATGACAAAAACCACATTTTTACATCTCATATCACTTTTATACTAATTTTAGTCTACTCTAAATAAATTCACGGTCGTTTCCCTGAAATTTCGTTCTTTTCTGATAAATTGCATTTTACGCGTTTTTGACCCGTGTTTCCAGCTTTAAGCAGCGTTTTTGCACCCAATGAGACTTATCACCCATTTTATAGTTTTATATGAAGTATAATGATGAGTTTCATCATTCCTGCAAGTTTCATATTTTTACGATACCCGATTTTACGTTTCATGAATTAAATACTTACCGTTAGCGATTTTCGGGACTAAAACTCACTCCGTAAACACAAGATGTAAAACCAAAACTCTTAACCTCCTCATGAGTCTTCTCAAGGAAGCCTCCTAGACACATGGTTTATCACGGCCATTCATTCCTAAGATCTTGCCAAGTATATAACTTAACCATGTTTAGTTTTTAACCTAATATGTAGTTAACTATTTTTCTCATCCTATAAATACCAAGCTAAAACTTCATAATTTCTTGCACCACACCTTCTTAACATATAAAGTCCTAAACCTAAGGCATTTCTTATAGATCTTGCAAGAACAATCATGTGTTCTTGAAGAAAACTAGCGTTTGATCTTCGTTCTTGGAAGTTTTCAAGAAAGAGTCGTTATAATCTTCAAATAACTTCAAGTCTCCAAAAAGACGTCGTTATAATCTTCTTTTCTTCTTCGGGTTCTCAAGAAGGCGTTGTTATAATCTTCTAATAGCCGTGGGTTTTTGAAGATTGCAAATTCTACGTCGAAGCTCCGTTAATATTTTATTTTTCCATAATACTCAAGCATTCTATTTTAAGGTAAGTATATATATAACTCAAACTTATATAAATACTTATAAACTTTGTTAGTTTATTTATTGTATTTATAAACTCTTAATTTAGCATATAATCAAATAATTAAAATACATGTTTTACGTATTGAGCACTACAACAGTACGGAACTTCATGTGAGGGGTTCATTTGGGTAAACGGATCGACGAGTTGCTGGATTAACGAATTAAAGTGTCGTAGCTCCTCGAACGTTTACCGCATGACCTCTGAATTGTAATGTCCTGAACGGTAGTACGAGATATCCAAACTAAAACCATTTCTATAAACAAACATACAAATACTACGTCATGATCAATATAATGGCATATATAGGCTCGTTCCTGTTTTCTTAGGCATTATTCCGAACCTAAGAGTTGACATCATATTCTAGGTTATACATAGAGACTTCCAGGCTTACCCATCGATTTCGTTATATGTTGTGATATCATTTATTAAGGTGAGTTTCATAGCCCCTACTTTTATACATTTTGAAATTACTTTTGGGGGAGATACATGCTCAACTATTTTCATTTACTTTCATAAGTACTCTAAACTTTTACTGATTACCGTGAGTTCTTAGCCCCGTTTTTATACTCGTTCGAAACTTTTGGGGGAGATACATACTCAACTACTTGCTTTTACTTCTACAAATACTCAAAACATTATACTTGATTGCATTATACATGATTGCATTATACTTGATTGCATTATACATGATTGCATTATACTTGATTGCATTATACTTGATTGCGTTATACTTGATTGTGTTATACTTGATTGTGTTATACTTAAGTTTGAAAGTCCCCTTGTTCGGATGATAAGTCTCCCAACATACACGGAGCAGTCCCCTCGTTCGCATGATAAGTCTCCTTGGACAACATATGCATTGGGTTTCGGAGATGAAGTAGAACCAATGCTATTACACTCCTTGTGAGCAACATACCCACCTGAGGTTTCTGGAGATGAAGAGGAGACTCATGGCTAATTGCATAGGTTTTGACGCACGTGTACGTGATCAATATACTAGTTACATACTTAAAACATTTATACTTTTAACTACTATGATACATGCATACATGATTGACGTGCTATATTTTAGCAGTGGGTTGTAAACACATAGGTTGCAAGTTTTGTATGGGCGGAACTTGGAACTGATTGGATTTACAATGCCTTTGTGTGTGTGAACATTCTTTAAAGGCTTTTCAAGTTATTCAAAACAAACTTTATGAACTCACCAACCTTTGTGTTGACACTTTTTAGCATGTTTATCTCAGGTCTTAAGGCGATAGCTAGAGTTTGAAGCATAGAGTCGCACGAAATATTTTGAAGACTTTATGCATTCGTATTTACCATTCAAAACATTTTGTAAACATTTATGTATTATACTTTGGGACCTCATTGTTTGTAACTCTGATTTCATTAATCGAATGGTAACTTTTCAAAACGTCTTATTTAGAGGTCGTTTTCTATAACTTGTACTTTGTATTATGAAGTAGCACCCCAATGACACAATTTTCCGCTGCAATATTTTGGGGGTGTTACATTGATGCAGGTTTTACTGACCAGGTCTTAATATTTATAGTGTCTCGCTATACCTATGGTCTACCCCAATGCACTAACGGGCAGTGTACCCGGTCGTGTGTAGTGTAGTAAATGGAAAAGTCGAGGTCGTCCCAAGAGCTACGAGGATCGGAAATTAACTTAAGTCTATGTCACGATTATAAGATGGTTTCGATAAGGATTTAATTAATTAACTACTAAAAGCAATAAAAGGAAAAGGTGAGATCAATAAAGGAGAGTGGTGCTAACCTAGTTAATCCTCCTAGCTAGTTATGTCGACGTCTACTTACTTCCAATTACTTCAGGTGGGGTCAAATTCGAGAGGACAGCATTTGGTCAATACGCCCTAATCTATCAGCAAAGATGCCACCACAGGAGAAATCAGGCGCACCGTTATAAGTCCTGTTGTTCCTGGTCCCCTAAGTCGAGTCATTAAGTACCGCTACATGCTAGATTCTAAATAGTGATTGCCCGGCCATTAGGAACTTAGACACTACACCCCCCAATTCTTAAGTTCATCCAAACGATAGGTGATCAGTTGGTCAAATCGCACAAGTAGAAAGGGTCGTCAGTTGGTCATATCTTACCCTTCCCGTCTCAGTCCGCTCACCTATGGTCAGTTGGTCGTATCTCCTAGGCAATTGGCCTCTATCGCCATTCAAAACTATCGAATCAGGGGTGACTACCAAAGAACTATGCATGCATACACTTAAAAATAATTGAACGGAAATAAAGTAAACGTAAACAAAACAATTAAGGAATCATAACAAGGCCAGCACCAGGGTGCTTAGCCAAACATATAGTAAATCATAACAACAAAAATAAATAAATCATAAATTGAATTGAACATAATGTTTGATACAAATTACTTGATGTAGAACTAATAATGATGATGATTGCAAGTGAATTCTTCCTTCAAAACTGGTTTCGGACTGCTGGAAAATGCCCTGGAGTGGTGCCCTAACCGACCACTGGGAGAGGGGTGAAGAGAGATACTAAAAAATGCAGATTTAGGGCTATATTTATAGGCCCCGACATGATTACGGCGTAATTAAATAAGATAATTACGTCGTAACTAAAGTTACACCGTAACTAATATAATTTGTTACGTCGTAACTAAGTTACGCCGTAACTAGTAACTTCCAACTTCGTAGTTTTCAATATCCATTCCATTAATTGAAACATTTTTGCACTAGATGTCACTTTTGGCCACTCATTGTTCTTCTTCATTTAAATTGTAGTCCTTGAAGTAAATAAACTTCATATAAGTTGTCACCTTTAGTCCCTGATCGCACTTGTTATTTTTACTTTTCATCCTCGGAGTAAATATTATCTTCATTTAGCCACGGGACTTCAACTCCTTAGCGCCCAAGTAATAATTACTGCGTAATTAAATTACCGAATTACGCCGTAACTCTTCACCCGTATATATTTATTTGCTTCGTAATTATCTCTACGGCGTAACTAAATTGCCATGTTACGCCGTAACCTTCATAGCTCATATTTACGCCGTAACACTATTAGCTAGTTACGGCGTAGTCTTCACATAAAATCCAAAGGTCCTCGTAAATCAATCTTCAGAACATATACTTGGCCTTTTATCACTTCTTTTCCGCTCCAACGCTTCATTTATCCTGAAATGCAAATATGAACGAATATGAAAGAATTAAGTACCATATTAATGCAAATGAGGCCATAAACATAGGAATTTGATATATAAAAGATCAGGCAATTTGATGTTATCAAATATCCAACCACTTGAATCCTACTTGTCCTCAAGTAGACCATTTAAATAATTCTTAAAAAGATATCTCCCAGGATTAATTGGAAGATATGAGTCTAAAAATCACCTAGCTAGAAAATTCCAAACCGAGCACCTCACGAAAAGGGAATTGAAATCACACTCTCTATCATAATTCACGTGTTTAATACTTTTGGGGTGATCACTCAACTGCTCAGTCATGGCGAGTATTCTATCATAGGCTTGGGTAAAGATACTAATCTCCACCACTAGAGTTTATAGATGCAGCTATTCTAAAAGGCAATGGGTTGACACAACACAGGATTATGGGTTTATTTTGTCATTACTAACGAGCTACGGCGAAGGGGACAAAACCAATGATACATGACCAAATCCATGGCCAAGACACCAATGATTGCTCGCTTCCTCACCTAAACTCGATTCATGACTAAGGGTAGGATAAGACATGGGAAATTTTAATGGGTGTAAACAAAAAGACACGAAACAAATAGATTCCTAAGTCCACAGTCGCCCCACCACTAGTCGCATTCAATCCCGTAGCAAAAATCGAGGGTCAAGAGTCAAGGGGTCTTCAATAATCCAATACACGAGTTAATGCATAAGACATGTAATGTGGTGCCTCATAAACTCCACAATCTAGGCAAATAAGATGCATTAACTCGGCCTTCATCATTAATGAAAAAAGAATGTGCTATATAAAAAATTTTAAAGTTTGGGTCAATTTAGCACATATTTCTATCAAAATCGACCATTTCTATCTCCCATCCCCTAACTTGAAATGTACAATGTCCCCATTGTACGAATATTAAAATTTGAAAGGCGAGATAGAAATGTACGGGTTTCTAATTTTATCCGTAAGACAAAACGGATTTGTAAAAATTTACGCCAGATGAAACAAGGCAAGAATACTCAACACAATACAACACACAAGCTAATTTATATTACGATCACCAATAAACAACTAATAAACTCTTGCTTGCATTCTCATCATTTTTTTTTTGATGCAAGACAAGGTATACATGAATAAAAAATAAAAACAATACGAACAAATAAAGCATCCCCCACTTGAGATCAAATATCATCTAAACTCGATTTTCTTCCACAACCCTTTATTCAAAACCCGCTACTTTCACTAGTGGAACCTGTTGGAATCGCTCCTAACTCGTAAATGGAACGACATTGATGGGATTACATTTTCTATCCTTGTTACCTTAAACACATGGGCTTGTTATGTCAATTACCCATTGTTGTATGTGTTTGGGTATATAAACTCCTCCATACTTCCATGGAGGGGTGAGATTTCTTAGTGTAAGCCTTTCACCTTTCAATAATAAAACACATAGTTCTCTCCCTTCTCTCTAGTCTCTCTCTCTAACTTGAAGATGGCTTTCTTCCATCTTCCAAGACCTCCCGATTCACCATATCAACCAAACATACGGTCCTAACATTGGTATCAAGAGGAAGGTCGGTTTTTTTATTTGTGGTTGATTTTTGGTGATGTTTTTCTTGTCAAAATCGTGTCTTGTAAAATCTGTTTTAACAAAGTTGTTAACTTTTCTGTTACTTATTGTGTTTATTAGATTTTTACAATTTACTGTATTTTTTTTGGTCAAACAAGTCTCAACCTTATACATTCTTATTAACTTTTTAAGACTGTTTGGTTCCAATACTAGTGAAATATTCTGGTCAAAGTGATCCTTTTATTCATTGTCAAAATGGGTCTTAATGATAACTTTTTTAAGTCCTGGTTCTGGGTTTATGATACTGGTCTAAATCTGGTCAAAAAAGGACGCCTGAAAAAGTCAACAAAGGGTCAAAACCCTATTTTTACGCATAAGGAGCCGTCTTCAGTGATATTTACGCATAACTGTGAAGTTATGCGTAAGAACAGTTACGCGTAAGGTTTTTACGCATAAGCCTTACGCATAAGGTCTTACGCATAAGCTTTACGCGTAAGAACATAAAAGAAGATGAAGAAACACGACCAAATACCTTAATACCTATACTCAAGACTTCAGTTTACCATCACTAGTCTCGAAACCAAAACGAAAAATTCAAACGTGTCTATGATTGTAATGACATGACCAACTGCCAATAAATCAAAACCAATCTAACTCCATCTATCCTAGAACACTTCTACCACTTAAACCCTTCACAATCTCCCCAACTAACTGCTTAACAATACAACAACTTCGTCCCTATCCCACCTTCAATCTACCAAGTCTGAAACGGATAAATAAAAATTAAACCTTTTGGTTTTCAAAAATCACGATAAGAATAAAGACCATCATCGATCTAATGTTTTTTGAAGACTTAGCTTCATTCATTATTCGAACCAAATAGGAAAAGAAATAAAACAGCCATGTTTTCTGCTTTTCTTGGGTTCATTCTACTACAAACAAATATAACGATAACTTATGTCGACTCTACCTGAGACCCTCCAAAGGACCTTGTAGCTTCATAAAAACGTGTAACTAATTGATGAAAGAGGTAAGGTGGTGTTCATTTTGTGGAGTGTTTGGTTGTATTAGATGAGATTTGAGATGATCGTATATGGATTAAGAAGATGAGATTAGGCATTTTTTTATTGATAAGATCTGAGTTGGGAGTAAAAGTGAAGCATATGTTTATTTGGTGGCGTACTGGTTATGAAAAAAAAATAAGGTTAGGGCAAAAGTGTGACAAAGTTATTTTATAACCGGTTATTAGGTTATGGATTGGAATTTTTTTGGAAATGGGCTGGTGGTTGGATTTTTTCTTGGGCCTTACACTGTTTCCATTCAGTTTTGTGATAAACGTGGTTGATTGATTGGACTCGGGTGATAGTGTTGGGCCACGATAAATCACGAGCTGTTATATCAAAAACTATGAACAGAAAATTTATTATTATCAAATGTATTTTTATACATTGAGGGCATTTTTGGTATAATGTTTGGTAATCGAATGGTATTTTGGCATTACAAATATTTCACGAGGATACATTTTTGACAAGAATCGTAAAACCATTATCAAGTTCATTTTAAACCGTTAACAAAGGCTAGTTATTGAGCGTTTAACCGCAAGATGTGACTACGGCATGAATTCACTATTATTTATTTGAGGTTGAAGTGGGATATCACGGGTACGTGTACTTAGTATCTGAAGATATCGGGGTTGGTTGGATGCCTGATTCTTCGAGATCCTTGTTCGAGCTTTAACCGTTACGAATGACAAAGACTTCAGTTGTCTAGTTGAACCTGATGTAAGGAGTTACGTTGTTGTGCTCACAGCTTATAACTATCACTTTTAAGGAGTTACGTTGTTGTGCTCAAGTGTCACACTAAGGTGTGGATAATTTGAGAAACTTTAAGCTTACCCTTTTTCGATGGTGCTAAGAAAAAGGGTTCTTCGTCTGACAATAGTGCAAGTTTAAGTCACAAGTTCGGGTTATTTTACTTCAGTCTCAAGTTCGTCATATTGGGTTTTCTCCATCAGTAGTCACCACAAGAAACCGTCAGAATGATAATGGGGTCGGTAAAGAGTTAGCTGAGAAGAGTATACACGAGTAGAGAATTCTTATCATCAATTGATTCTCACATGATATTTATGGTACTTCACAATTGTTCGATTACTTGGACATACATGTTTTCGCTGTCTCCAATTCATCATCAACATACGTGGTGTATGATTCTGATTCATTGAAAACATCGGGGGGAAGAGAGTATAGGTGGTGTCTACTTCCTTTGATGTTTTTTGTATTTTTTGCGAAAACCCTCTCCTTTCATGAATTACTTCAATCAGGGGGAAGAAATGAGACGATCTGTGGTTCAAACGTCTCACTTTGGTGTTATCGTCTCACTTTCACAGAGTTATCGTGTGTGAAGTTACCTAAATAGGATGTTATGATGCCTCACACACGGTCATTTTATCGAGTAACTGCATATTCACAAGTGATTATTATTCCGATAGACCGCAACATTCAGAGGGAAGTCGTTTCATTTCGTCTTTCGTGGTTTGGTTGGTGTGAAGCATCTACATACGTGAGAAGATATTGTTGATTTCTTGCATGTTACCCCCGAACGGATTTTCCGCAACAAGTCAGATTTACCTTGTGTGGTTTACTGTTCATCTACAAATTCCGTTGCGTACTGAAGTATTCAAAGTTAGAGGAAGTGTTCACTACATCAAAGTTTCGAATCTGCTGAAGACGGTTGTCAGTTTGGGGGGAAGCTGATTCAGAAACTTCGCCAAAAAGGAGTGTACGGAGAAGCTGCTAAAGACATGCAACATGAATTGGGGGGAAGTTAATCCCAATTATGCATATTACATCATTTGCCTACAAGTGAAGAAAATAGTTCTCAAGTCGAGGTACAAGAAGAAGACAAAGAGCGTAAACTTTCATCATCCTCAGCACTTGAAGAGCTTATGAAGACCTTTCTTTATTTATTTTCTATATTTGTAGTAAATGTTGTAAGTAATCCCTTATGTCGTCCCATTGGGGGAAGATTGTTGGAATCGCTCCTAACTCGTAAATGGAACGACATTGACGGGATTACATTTTCTATCCTTGTTACCTTAAACACATGGGCTTGTTATGTCAATTACCCATTGTTGTATGTGTTTGGGTATATAAACCCCTCCATACTTCCATGGAGGGGTGAGATTTCTTAGTGTAAGCCTTTCACCTTTCAATAATAAAACACATAGTTCTCTCCCTTCTCTCTAGTCTCTCTCTCTAACTTGAAGATGGCTTTCTTCCATCTTCCAAGACCTCCCGATTCACCATATCAACCAAACATACGGTCCTAACAGAACCAAAATTAACCAACAGCGCCCGGACCATGGACATAAGGAAACTACAGGGTAGGCTAGGCGATGGGTGTAACGAAACATATATAGGGTGAAAAAAATGAAAGGAAAGGCTCTAAAGGGTGTATCTAGGGGTATCTTGCACTAATGAAGAGTGCAACAAACAGGGTTTAACAAGGGAATTGACTAATCGATGTGAAAAGTCAATATACACAATACATGTGTGGGCTATTTGGGTTTAATCCTAAAATTGCCTTATATCCTAGCTGCACCGATCACACCAAGTTACCTCAGTGTAATGCTCAGGATAATGGTCTCGAAAAGATATAAGAGGCCAAGTTCTAAAGTCTACTACAGCCACCGGCACACTCATTTATGTGGTATTATGTATAAGGGGAAAACGGAAAGGCTTATCCTCACACAATGGAAATGTAGGGTAGGTGTGCTCAGTCTAGATTAATCCAGTTAAGTAATGAAAAACATGTCAAAATTTTACTACTGAAACACTTTTCATCAAAAACTAGAAAAATAAGGGCAAGTAAAATCAAGCGGGTGTCTATGTCTACTCCCTTCCACCCACTTGGGTCAAACTTAAGCATATAAATGAAAGATAAGAAGGGTTAGAATTGGAACAGAAAACTTCCTGGATTTGCTCGGCATGATCGAAGACTCACGAGTAAACGTGTCCCGCTTTGAGATCTATGAGCAAACTTTAATAACCTGAATTCACATAAGATAACCAAACGCATCATACTAGAAAAACAACAAGCAATAAAAGAAAAAACCTAACTCACTTTCGTAGGAATCACGGTTGCATTTAGCATATGCAATAAGCCTTTTAAACCACTTGGTGTCCCAAGTGGACGAGTGAAGTCTCGTGAGGGTTTACAGGGAACACACCCACAAAGTTCATTTAAAAACTAATACAAGGTTATTGTGTTTTAAAATGAAAGAATTAAAGTAGAGGAAGGTTACGTCGTAACTCTTATAAGGGAGTTACGCCGTAACTAGCAAAACCTGACATAAGCTACAAAGCAAGTGGTTACGGCGTAACCATGGAGATGGTAATACGCCGTAATTATTAATGCGTCAAGAATTCTGCTGCTAAAAAGTTGGTTATGGCGTAATCACTAAGATGAGTTACGCCGTAACTCTGGTCTGATCAGCAAACTGCAGCAGCAATTACTTCCTCGTTTCCTGCAAAAATGGTTAGAAAACACAAAACCCAACTATACTAATAAAATGGAAAAGAAAAGATAGGCATGGGGTGCCTCCCACGAAGCGCTTGTTTTTGTTCGAGTCACGAGCTTGACTCCACCCTTATTTACTACGTGAAAGGGTGTTCATCCCCTCACTTGAAATCAAGTGTGGGTGAAAATAGCAATAAACACCATGAGGGTATGAATTTGCTATGGGGTGGGGAAATGATAAATTATGATCATACCTGAAAGGAGATGTCATTTCCCTCCATACCTTACTAGTTTTAGTTGATGGCATTGATTATTTGTTCACCTCGTGATGTGGTTGATTAATCGGCTCATAAGTCTCCTTGTTTATCACTGAGGTGTCCAAGATTTTTTCTTTTAATTCCTTTGCACGATCAACTAGAATTGGTTCAGTAGCCGAAGCTACATAACCATTATCGGGTGATGTGATAGGTTGCACGATTTCATCCATAATTTCAGCAACCTGCACAGAAAAACAAGCAAGATTGTTAGGAATAAAAGAAGAGTTAGAAGTAATACCATTATGTGTTGTGGTTGATTCCTCATTAGCTTGTGGCGTTGCTTCATCACTCTGTAAGTTCTTTGCTTCCATTTTCTTCAATTGATCGTCGCTTATTTCTTCTTTTCTCGCAACCTTCAAACGTCCTGGAAATGGGATAGGTGGTACATAGGGTCTGATATAAGGTAAATCACAAGGAACCGGCTCCTTGTTGACTTATTTCATCTTTCCCACTGTTGCTTTGATAGTTCCAACTGCATTCTTTTTACTTTCCAGGACCTTTTGGTTTAACTCTTCAAGCTTAGCCTCTAAGCTTTTCCTCTTAGCGTCAAGCTTCTTTAAATTCAGGTCCGCGCCCTCCTTTAATTCCCTGATCATTTCGTCATTCGAGTCGTGCATCCTTTTTAAATTATCCGAGAATTTCTTGACGGCTTCCTCTAATGACTCAACGTACTTGACCTGCTCATATTCTTTGCGTTCTTCTCGGAGAGAATGCTCTTGTATAGCATGAATGTCTTCCTTAACCATATTCATATCACATCCGAGTTCATCAATCTGTTTGGTTATTTCACCAATGTCATCCAAGCTCTTGCTATTTGTTACCCAAGTGGTTGCTCCATCATACCAATTTCATGAATGGTCAGCCCTCTTTTCAATTGAGAGTCGAGCATTTTGCGGGACGAGATGTTTAGACCTTCTGATGGTTGCTGATATCATGCGTTGGGCATCTGTAGAGAAGGTCATTATATCTTTCCCAAGCTTCATCAAGCGTTTCATCCATCTTCTGTCTGAAACTCCTTATCTCATCCATCTTCTTGGCAATCTTTGAAGGAGGACAATATCTCCGAATGAACGCTTTCTTCAAAAGATTCCACGTGTTGATTGACCCCACAGGAAGCATTAATGCATCTTCAGAAACTCCTGGAGTGTGGAAAAGATCTGCGATCTCCAATACTCTTCGCACATGCAGGTGGGAATCATCATCGTTAGTTCCTGCGAAAAGCTTCTGTCTAAGTTCCCTCATGAACTGGCAGCTGATCTCGAACTCGATGTCATCATTAAACTCGAGATATATGATGCCTGGTCTTTGGTCACCTTGAGTCAAAGCAATGTATTCTTCCATAGTGACCATGTAAAAATCTGAATCTTCCATATCCTGCAATATCAAAAACAAACAAAAATAGAAAAGAAAGGAAAAAGAAAATAAAAGAAAAACTCAAATTAAAATCCTAAATAGCTCCCCGGCAGCGGCGCCAAAAACTTGATGCAGGTTTTACTGACCAGGTCTTAATATTTATTGTGTCTCGCTATACCTATGGTCTACCCTAATGCACTAACGGGCAGTGTACCCGGTCGTGTGTAGTGTAGTAAATGGTAAAGCCGAGGTCGTCCCAAGAGCTACGAGGATCGGAAATTAACTTAAGTCTATGTCACAATTATAAGACGGTTTTGATAAGGATTTAATTAATTAACTACTGAGAACAATAAAAGGAAAAGGTGAGATCAATAAAGGAGAGTGGTGCTAACCTAGTTAATCCTCCTAGCTAGTTATGTCTACGTCTACTTACTTCCAATTACTTCAGGTGGGGTCAAATTCGAGAAGACAATATTTGGTCAATTCGCCCTAACCTATCAGCAAAGATGCCACCACAGGAGAAATCAGGCGCACCGTTATAAGTCCTGTTGTTCCTGGTCCCCTAAGCCGAGTCATTAAGTACCGCTACATGCTAGATTCTAAATAGTGAGTGCCCGACCGTTAGGAACTTAGACACTACACCCCCCAATTCTTAAGTTCATCCAAATGATAGGTGATCAGTTGGTCAAATCACACAAGTAGAAAGGGTCGTCAGTTGGTCATATCTTACACTTCCCGTCTCAGTCCGCTCACCTAGGGTCAGTTGGTCATATCTCCTATGCAATTGGCCTCTATCGCCATTCAAAACTACCGAATCAGGGGTGACTACCAAAGAACTATGCATGCATACACTTAGAAATAATTGTACGGAAATAAAGTAAACGTAAACAAAACAATTAAGGAATCATAACAAGGCCAGCACCAGGGTGCTTAGCCAAACATATAGTAAATCATACCAACAAAAATAAATAAATCATAAATTGAATTGAACATAATGTTTGATACAAATTACTTGATGTAGAGCTAATAATGATGATGATTGCGAGTGAATTCTTCCTTCAAAACTGGCTTCGGACTGCTGAAAAATGCCCTGGAGTGGTGCCCTAATCGACCCCTGGGAGAGGGGTGAAGAGAGATACTAAAAAATGCAGATTTAGGGCTGTATTTATAGGCCCCGACATGGTTACGGCGTAATTAAATAAATTAATTACGTTGTAACTAAAGTTACGCCGTAACTAATATAATTAGTTACGTCGTAACTAAGTTACGCCATAACTATTACTGTAACTTCCAACTTCGTAGTTTACATTATCCATTCCATTAATTGAAACATTTTTGCACTAGATGTCACTTTTGGCCCCTCATCGTTCTTCTTCATTTAAATTGTAGTCCTTGAAGTAAATAAACTTCATATAAGTTGTCACCTTTAGTCCCTGATCGCACTTGTTATTTTTACTTTTCATCCTCGGAGTAAATATTATCTTCATTTAGCCACGGGACTTCAACTCCTTAGCGCCCAAGTAATAATTACGGCGTAATTAAATTACCGAATTACGCCGTAACTCTTCAACCGTATATATTTATCTGCTCCGTAATTATCTCTACGGCGTAACTAAATTGCCATGTTACGCCGTAACCTTCATAAAAATAATTACGACGTAACCATAAGAGATGGTTACGTCGTATCCTTCAAAGCTCATATTTACGACGTAACACTATTAGCTAGTTACGGCGTAGTCTTCACATAAAATCCAAAGGTCCTCGTAAATCAATCTTCAGAACATATACTTGGCCTTTTATCACTTCTTTTCCAGTCCAACGCCTCATTTATCCTGAAATACAAATATGAACGAATATGAAAGAATTAAGTACCATATTAATGCAAATGAGGCCATAAACACGGGAATTTGATATATAAAAGATCAGGCAATTTGATGTTATCATACATCCAAAGCAAACGGCTATTGGTAAAGACATCTCAAATCCATTGATAGCTGGTAGTTTGCTAAAAACTATGATAAGTGTTTTTCTTAACACTTAGTTTTCTCAAAAGGTGGTGGACAGTATGTTTTTCAAAGATAAAAAGTTTGTACTGTCGGATAAATTTTTTGTTAACAAGTTTGTACTGTTAGTGTAAAGTTTGTACTGCTAGCGTAAAATTTTTGTACTGTTGAGTAGCTGTTGGAACTGTGCCATAAAAACCGTTTTTACTAGCCGTTGGGGATTTTTATCTGTCTAGTCATGTTTATAGGGTTGTTATTTGTGAAAATTCTTTACTTTCCTTAGTCATATCTGATTTTCTTTACACAAAACTCTCAAACTCTAACGTACTTTCAATTGCCAGCACCTACTGCTAATTAAACCTATTCCGAATAAATCCCAGCAGTAAATCAAATCTTTTACCATGGAATTCGTTAAAGCACACAATCAAGTTGCTTTCTTGGAAAAACCAGAGGGTAGTGAACAGTTTCATCAGATAGTAGATTTTCTAAACCAATCATACATCAGGTATACACTCATAACAAACCCCACTATCTATGTCTCCCATATTCAATAGTTTTGGCAGACTGCTACTGTCAAAACATTGGAACATGGGGACACACAAATAAAAGCCAATGTAGATGGTAAGACAATTAGGATATCTGAATCATCCTTGAGGAGACAACTCCACTTGAATGATGAGGGTGGACTTTATGACTTACCAAATACTAAAATTTTTGAACATCTATCCAGGATGGGTTATGATACAGCAAATCAAAAACTGACTTTTCAAAAAGGCTATTTCTCCCCTCAATGGAGGTTTTTCATACACACACTTCTTCACTGTATGAGCCCTAAGAAAACCTCTTGGGAGCAATTCAGTAGCAATATTGCTATTGCTCTCATTTGTTTATCCACAAGAAGGGTCTATAATTTTTCTAAACTGATTTTTGAAAATATGGTGAATAATGTGGATTCAAAACCAAAATTTCTAATGTATCCAAGATTTATAGCAATGATTTTAAAGAAAAGCAAACTACTCACCCATACTGAAATTTTTCCAACACCTTGTTTGCAACAAAAACTTTTTGCAAATATGTCTATGGCATCAAGGTTGTTTAATGGGATGGTAGTTCCTTTGTTTACTAACATGATTGTACAGGTAAAGGGTGAAGGATCAGTAATCTCATTTGAGTCTCAACACACACCCATTGTTGTTCCAAATATTACTTACACACCAGCAGTTACACAAACATATAGGATAAAACATAGACACGATACTATGGCCTCTCATCCTAGTATTCCTACTCAAACCCCAGGTGTTAATGAGACTGCTTCTAGCAGAGTGGAAGGGGCTACCACTACTGTGTCTAGCTTAGATGCAATACATGGCAGTGGTAACATAAATAAGACCCCAACCATGGCAACAATGGATGTTTTTAGCTCTCCAAGACTGGATACAACTACTAGAATCCCAAGCCAATTGGAAAATATGGGTGGCTTCAGTGATCCTCCAAGTCCAACTAGGGAGAAAACTGAGTCTTTGCCTTATGATGCACCTCTCCCAGAAGGTAACACATCTGGAAGTGCTGAGGGCAGACAATCACTTCATGAATTGACGGCCACGTGTACATAATTGATAGCTAAAGTTGGAGCTTTGTATAAGGATTTAAAAGAAACCAAGGAGCTGTATGCCAGAGTCTACTCAACTTTAGTTCAGAAGGTTAAAATATTGAAGCTGAAAGTTAGAGCTTTGCAAGGTCCCAAAAGAACAAACATTATGGATTCTACAAGCTCAAGTGATCCAGCAGACTTTGGGGAATTTCACAAACATGGGAGGAAAACAGATGCAGAGACTAAGGGGAGGACTTTTTGTTTTGTAAGTGGGAATCAAGATGATTATAAACAGGAAACAAAACCATTTGCAGAAGAAGAAGTTGATCTTGAAGCCCTAACAGAGGTGATTGAAGAACATGGAGATATTACTGATACTGCTACCAGTACCATGAAAGCAGTGGAAACTGCTGGTTCAAATGAAGGAACTGCTAGAATAGACAAGGTAAAAGGGATTCTGATTGAAGAAGAACTTGTTCAAAAGAAGCCTAAAATTACTGCACATATGGTATTTGATGAAGAAAGGGCTAAAAAAGAGCAGGAACAGGAATTGGTTAAATTCCTGGAAGAGCAAAAGTTAAAGAAGACTGATGGACTATCTCAGGAAGAATCAGATAGACTAATTGCACAGATATTGCAAGAAGAAAAAGCTGCAGCAGTTCCAGAGGAAGAGAAAGAGGATGCCATACAAGAATTACTTAATCAGATAAAAGAAAGACAAAAGTAAAAGAAAAGAGTCAAGCCTCCAACAAAAGGTCAATTGATGAGTGTTAGTGCAAATATTACGATATTTAATCTGTATAGTCTCGTTTGTTTTGATTGATGACAAACATGTAACTTGTAATAGATAAAGTAAAATGTACAAGTTACTCGTAATCACATTTTGTCCCAACATACAACACCTCTCGATGACTCAAGTCCTCGTATGTTACAACACAGGTTCGTACATGTTTGTTATGTGGCATTATGATCAAACCCCTTAACAAATTATTTAGAATGTTTAAAATACGTTTATAGTCACTAAGTATTTTAATAGGTTAACCATCCTATTTAGAACCTCATTTTACATTTTGCATTCACAAGTATTTTATACAAATACATCTTTTGTAAAATGTCTAAACAAATATATATTTTTATTTGTACTAGTAAACTAACTATAATATTCATACAAGTACTAAAGTTTACTTACACTTGACAAAATAGATTTTATTTTGACAAGCACTTAACTAGACATTTTATTTTATAAAAGGCAACTAGACTTTTTATCAACTACTTACATAATATATTTTACAAGTTTATTTTCATGAACATTTTCATCCAAATGAAAATGCATTTTTACATCATTCTATGCATCATCATATTTCTTTAAGATCTTTAGAAGATTTGGTCAATATTTGGTTAGATTTACAAGATCTTGAAAGATATTCTAAGATATCAAATCCAATAAAATATTATTTTTTAGATTACATTTTTGGCTATAAATAGAGCCCATTGTCTTCTCATTTTCTCTTCCCTTTCAACACACATTCTCTCTATCTTTCTTTCATCTTTTAGATCTATAAATAACCATGTAGTAACATACATTAATCACCGTCATCATCACATGATCATAATGCTTCTAACATTCATCTTTGTTGTAAGCATACTTTACATTTTGATCAATCAAGGAAAGCTTGGAGATCTAGCCATCCTCATTCACCACAAGCATACATACATGAAGATCTATCACATCAAGCTTGGGGAACTTGTTATCTTCATCATTTGAATGCTTCTTATCAATGAAAGTTCATTTAGAAGTAGTCATTCATATCCATTAGACATTTATGTCATGGATCATCATTGTAAACATTAGTGCATCATCACAACCCTTTCACCAAACTAGATTAGATGGTTTATGTGTTTGAACCATAAAACACAAGGTTTGTTATGTTGGGCCTTAAAACATAACGTGAGTTGTTGTACCCCGTAAATAACTCGACATCTAGCTTAGTGTCGGAAATATTATGTAGGCGACGTTAGGTTGGTTCTACCTTGAACTAGAACCCGGTATTTAGCTTTGTACCGGATAAAGTGTAAGCGACGATTGTAACGTTTTCTCCACCGAGAAGGGAGCTTGTCGATCTAGTGAAGTCACTCTCGGGTTGGGTACTCGGGGAGTGGAGTAGGGCGGAGTGGAGATCTGTGACCGAACCACTATAAATCCTCGTGTTCGGTTTGCACTTTCCTTTCTTTATCTCTTTACTATTGCACTATACTATTGCTTGTGATGTGGTTTGATGTTTGTATGACAACTTGGTTTACTATTCTTTAAATTAGCCACAAACGATAATTGATACTTTCATATTATAACCAACTTCATAAGGGATTTGATACTAAAGATCTAAAGTTTTTAAACGGTATCATATTCATCCCCCCCCCCCACGTTTTCACAATTGGTACCAGAGCCTCGTAGCTCTTATTTTCAAAACAAATGGTTTTTAAAATGGAGCACGATCCATCTATCAAATTACCATTGAAGCGAAATATAATATGAAAAATGTTTTGCTAAGTATACTCAGAAATTTTGTTGTTAAATGTTTAGATAAGTCACATTAGTAAAAATAATGAATAAAATATGTGTATTAAATTTTTCTATCAAATCTAGTAAGTCCTACACTTTCTCCCTATGCGTAAGTACATATTTCATCATTTTGTGAAGATCACGGACTAAGCGGAACCAAAAAAAGGGATCCTCCCTTGTAAAATGTTGGTTCCTTGGTCTGCACAGTACGCAGTTTTTTGGTCAACTTCAAAAAATCATAACTAATTAACCGTAAGTCCGTACGAGTCGTGCCACCTATAATTTTAAAGGTAATTGAGTCTAATTTCATTTAGAAACATTCTCATGGCCTGAGTCTAATTTTAAATAACTGAAATAGACCAAATACTACAGTATGTCTAAGATATTAAGTTTCACTTTAACATAAAAACTCAAATTTTTGAGTCAAGCAATTTAAGTTGGTATTCTTAGAACATTGATACAATTTCTTTTGAAACAAAATAATTTGGTAATATGTTTAAAGGAAACTAATCAAGCTTGGTATACATCGTCATATTTAAACGCAAAATGACGAAAAGTGTTTTTCTTTTTATGCTATGCTAAATGACTACTTGTTTATGTTATTTTCATATATGTTTCTTACTTATTTTCAATTTTTTGTTTAAACTTGTTTGTTTGTATAATATAAGTGTCAATCTTGCCATATCATTTATTCGCTTGTTTGTCGATTTCTTGTTTATGAACTATAGGACTTTTGCTAGATTTTGTGCACTAAGTTGGAATGTTGTTTTACCATCGCTTATAGACTTAGATCACTTTCTTTGCATAGGTTATATTAACATCTCGCATAACTTATTAAATGTCATAACTCTCTTAGCAATGAGTACTAAGTAAATTAGTCAAGTACTTTGAAAATGAAGGTTTTAAGGAGTGTTTAGTGAAAGAACAAAAACAATGATGTATGACGTATTTTATGTATTTTCGATTTCTAGGATGATAACTAAACTTAAAACAATCATTTGAACTAACTTTATCGTGCAAGGGGATAACATTTTGATGTTATCAAATTTTCACCGTTTTCACTATTTAGTGAAAATCGCTAGTCCCTATTGGAAATACATGCTCCCGTATGTTTATATGTGTGTTATTGCTTGTTCCTAACTAGAAATAATTATCTCCACATGTTTTAAGAAAAGTTTCAGGATTCGGAAAAGTCCCCGACGGTTAAAAAACGACCCTGTGAACTTTTCTGCACAACACGGATCTGACGGACCAAAAAAATTGGTTCCGTCCATGTTAATATTTGGTGCCGCCATATTCTAACTGCCGGACTAGACAGAACCAAAATTTGGGTTCCGTCCGTGTAAATTTTTGGTTCTGTGTGTGACCTGCAAGTATGTTTTTAAATTTTGTTTAATCCCGTACTCTAGCTCACTTTTTGTTACTAGAATAATTTTTACTGCTATTCACTCACATTAGTATAACTGTTGCTCTCTTATAGCATTAGGATATGCATTTCTCATAAAAATTTGAAAAATCTCAAAATCCACCCAAGGAACCTTTTCCTATAAAGGAAGGAACCCTAAATTTGTTTCCTTACAATCCGTGGGTGTCTGACTTCTAATATTTTGCATTGATTGAAGTTCATTTACTGCATATATTTCATATCTCACTCAACACATCCTCAATGGATTGACTTAGGATGTTTGACATGCTCTTAAACACTTCCATCTCATTAGAAGCCACCATCTTTGTATGGATTAACATCAATCAAACACATTTCTCCATGAATCCTTAGTTCCATAAATTAACACATTTAGGATGGTCATTTTCACACCTTCACTATTACTTCTCCTTAAGCTTAGCATTTCCTAAAGCAAAGTCAAAATGACTAAATCCTCAAACTCAAACAAGCCACTTAAGAAAAACACTAGGATTAGCGTTTGATCTTGTTGCTTCGTTAACTTGAACTCTTCGTCTTTAGACTCGTCACCTTTCAACATCTCATCACCCATTCAAGATGAGAACTTTCTAAACTTAAGTACTCCAACTCCACCACCAAAATCACCCACTATTCTGACTACTTCACAACCATCCAAAACACCTTCACTACCAAAGTCTCCAAAACTTGTACCTATCAAACTTTGTGCAACACCACCAACATCTCCTCATCTATTTGCGAATTACTTAGATGACTTGCCACCTAGATTAAAAAATCCGGACTCATTATTTGCAGAGATATCTTACACAAGTCTAACATATGACTATAGATATTGTTTTGTATCTACATGTTTTTCCTCACTTGGTTAACATGAAAATAATTTGTCAACCTCCAAGACGATAAGGATTTACATCGATTCATAACTCACACGTATGTTAAAGATGTACCCTTGAGTGCAATCTAAGCTATATAATCTCAACAAGGTAGTATTAAAAATTCAAGTACTTGATCCGAAATATTCAAGTATATGCGACTTACGATTGATACGCGTACAACGCGCGTTTGGGGTCAAAGAAAACTTCCTTTTCTTCGAGCAAGTTTTTCAACCATCTAGGCAGTGAACCTAATCATTGTAGTATAGTATTAGGGTAATCCTCGGGGATTGATATCGTTCTCTAGGGGAATAGGAATGCTAGTGAGAAATTTACTACGCTAAGGTTGAGGTTGAGGAAGATTATTTTTTTATCTTTTTTTATATTTTTTAGAAACTAAAGGTACGATCTCAAGGTTTGGATTTGGGGGGTGGTACTTCTACCGATTACTCTACTATTCTAATTATCTAAGCTAAGGGTAGTCTATGTCTTTTGAAGTGTGCTCGTATGATGATTAAAGTTGTGTCTACCTAGATACTATTACTCCCTAGTTATCTTTTATTGATGTTTGAATTGTCATGTCCTTATTCTTAATGCGTTGTGTTTTCTAAGGTCGTAAGGTGTGCTTTTATCCCTAACTCTTTGAAGCTACCGAAGGTTAATGACTACGAAATCTCTAGGATTAATAAACTTAACACTAACATTATCTTTGGATATTTAGCCTACAATTCCACTAGTAATTAAAAACTAATGTTCAACAAAGATTGATCAAGCATTAAAAACACAACGATGGCTCCATGCACTCCTAAGCCAATTACAAATAAGATAAGAGACAACCAATAAATATTTAATAACTAGGTTTCATAGATCTAAGCAAACACACAAGTAAATTAGCCGGACATGTTAAACATGCAAGCATACACACATTCAAGCGAAGACATAATGAAATCAAGGGAATAAATAACTTATCTCGATGTAAAATAGGGTATTAGAACCCTAAAATACTGTCCAAGACGGACTGTAATCGTTTTAGGTTTTTACTCCACAAGTCTACCCCCTTAAAAGTCTGAAAATCGAATTCTATGAACTCGGTCATCTTCCTAAACACGAAGGCATCCTTGAACGGGTTCACTTCCATTTCCTAAGCCAGTTCTTGTTCATGGTAAGTTGAATTACTAACAAAGACCTCTTCTAGATAGAAAGGTCGTTGGGGACCTATACAATCTATATTAATCCAAGGCCCATACCTTGATGGAGTTCTATCTAACATGATCTCATGGGGGATTTCTTCTTCCTTGTAGTAGATATGCTTTTTGACATCGTAAATTGACCTAGCACTCCCATCTCCTACTAAGAATCCTCTTCCTACTAACAATGGGCATGTCGGGTCTTTATTCATGTCTAGGACATGGAAATCCGCCAAAAGAGTTAATTCACCTACGTGCACTACCATGTCTTTTATTATCCCTACCGGATATGCAATACTACCGTCCGCTAAACCTAAGATGGTTTCCGTTGGCTCTATCTTACCTAGGTTAAGGCTTCTATGGAGAGACAACATAAAAAGATTGATGCTCGATCCTAGGTCGGCTAAAGTGTTGAAAGGTTTGGAGTTTCTAAGCCTACACGGAAGAATGAATAGGCCGGGATCATCTAACTTCTTAGGTAACTTATTTTGCATAAATGCGGACCCACGTTCTTCTAGCTTTAGTTCTTGCTCATATTTTTCTTTTAAAGCATTGTAATAAGGCTCATGAGCCAAGACTTCAAGAACCGGTTTTTCTTGGTGGAGTTCCTTGTACTCCTCCTCTAGATTAGGTTTGGGTTCTTGGTTGAGGGGTTTCTCAAGAGTTGGTTGGACTAATGGTTTGGGTCCTTGGTACTTCATGAGGGATCGCTTGGAACCCGTGTTGATGGCCTTAACCAGATGAACTTTCGGGTGTGAAGGCAATGTATATGCACTCTCCCAAGGTGAGCAAGAACATGAAGTCGATGAAATCGAATTAACTTTTGGGTTCTTTATAGTGTCACTTGGTAGTGCTCCAATTTCCTTGTCATTGAAGGCTTTTAAGAGGGCATCGAGCTTGTTTGTCATCTCGCCTTGTCGTTGCTTGAAATCGGCTTCAGGCTTAGTCAATGGAGTTTCTTGAGATGACATGAATCTAGACACAATTGCCTCAAGACTAGCGGAGTTCCTGGTATTTGGAGGGTTAAACCTATTAGGTGGACTAGATGAGCTTTGGGGTGGGTTTGAGTTTTGGTTCCACTTAAGGTTAGGGTGATTCCTCCATGAGGGGTTGTAGGAGTTTCCTAGGTTGTTTTGTTCGGGCTTGAAAGTGTACCACTTCTCTTCTGCTCCGTCGGTACGCGTTGAGGCACAGTCCGCAAAAGCTTGTTCGGGGAGTCTTGTGCAATCACGAGTGTCGTGGGGACCACTACACAACTCACAAGGTAGAGTGATTTTGTTCACTTGATGCGAAGACTTAGGATTTTTGTAAGAGCTCATTAGGAATTTTACTTGATCTTCAAATTCGGTCGTCCTACAATCGGAAGTTTGTGAGTTAATGGGAGGCAAAGAGATTGCCTTTATGGTTTTGGGAAACTCACGGGGGTCATTCTAACTTTCGTTGTCATAGAGATCAAGGTCCTCTATTGTACCCCACGTTTCTTCCGCGGTGAGACCACTAAGTTTGCCACCGGCTGCTTGGTCGATTGATTGCTTAGTTGAGAAGTTGACATGATCGTAAAAGATTTTGACTTGAAGCCAAAATCAATGCTGTGATGAGGGACTTTATGGAGCAAGTCCTTGAATCGAGTCCATGATTCGTAGAGAGATTCACCTTGACATTGTTGGAAACGAGTGGTGAGATAATCCCAACTTGAGATGGAGCCGGCGGGAAGTCGCTCAAGCCAATTACTAGCTTAGTCCCGTAGAGAGAATTGGAAGAGACGCAAGCGCGTGGTCTCCCGAGTAGTAGCATCAAGGTCGATGGAATCGACTATTTTAAGGAAATCCTTAAGATGCTGATTAGGATCTTCGAAACGAAGTCCATGGAATGCACATCCGTTTTGCACCAACCGGATGGTGTCGGATCACAGGGCCGTAGTTTGAGCATGATCAGGGAGCTCAATAGTGTTCCTATAGCCTAGGTGGCTTGGTCTAGAGTATTCACCAAGAGTACGGCCTCTTGGCAGGTCATTTGGTGGTAGGTTGATGAGTGGTGGTTGATTATCACCATTCATGATGAAAAGTGATAGGGTTACTAACAAAGGTCACGAAGAAGGGGGATAGAGTACGAGGAAGCTAAAAATGAGAAAAAAAAAAGCTTACTTGATAGGAATCAAGAAAGGAAACCTAAACGAGATAGAAATCTAACTAGCTAATCTATTCCCCGGCAGCGGCGCCAAAAACTTGATACACGTACAATGCGCGTTCGGGGTAAAAGGAAACTTCCTTTTCTTCGAGCAAGTTTTTCAACCACCTAGGCAGTGAACCTAATCGTTGTAGTGTAGTATTAGGGTAAGCCTCGGGGATTGATATCGTTCTCTAGGGGAATAAGAATGCTAGTGAGAAATTTACTACGCTAAGGTTGAGGTTGAGGAAGATTATTTTTTTTTATCTTTTTTTATATTTTTTAGAAACTAAATGTACGATCTCGTGGTTTGGATTTGGGGGGTGGTACTTCTACCGATTACTCTACTATTCTAATTATCTAAGCTAAGGGTAGTCTATGTCTTTTGAAGTGTGCTCGTATGATGATTAAAGATGTGTCTACCTAGATACTATTCCTCCCTAGTTATCTTTTATTGATGGTTGAATTTTCACGTCCTTATTCTTAACGTGTTGTATTTTCTAAGGTCATAGGGTGTGCTTTTATCCCTAAATCTTTGAAGCTACCTAAGGTTAATGACTACGAAATCTCTAGGATTCATAAACTTAACACTAAGGTTATCTTTGGATATTTAGCCTACAATTCCACTAGTAATTATAAACTAATGTTCTACAAAGATTTATCAAGCATTAAAAACACACGATGGCTCCATGCACTCCTAAGCCAATTACAATTAAGGTAAGAGACAACGAATCAATATTTAATTACTAGGTTTCATAGATCTAAGCAAACACACAAGTAAATTAGCCGGACATGTTAAACATGCAAGCATACACACATTCAATCGAAGACATTATGAAATCAAGGGAATAAATAACTTATCTCAATGTAAAATAGGGTATTAGAACCCTAAAATACTGTCCAAGATGGACTACAATCATTTTAGGTTTTTACTCCACAAGTCTACTCCATTAAAAGTCTGAAAATCAAATTCTATATATAGATTTACAACTGCGACGGCGTCACCTTTTAATTGTGACGCCGTCATATCGCCGTCATTAGGTTTTCGTCTTGGCCAAGTCAATGTTGGGACAACGTCACATTGTTGTTGTGACGTTGTCAGTCTTCAGCTCTGACGTCGTCTGAATATGGATCTAGGGCGTTTGGGATGAAAAGTCTTCATGACGCCCTACTCTTCAAAGCCTGACGCCGTCAGGTGTAAAATAGCAATTTCACTCCTGAGTCGTCACAAATATAGGGATGGCATCGCCCTTTGTGTGGGACACCGTCAGGTGCATCTCCAGCAGCTTGAGTGTCTTGATCTTGACTTTAGCCATTTTCTTCAGATATTCACTCCTTTTCGTCCAAATAAGCATCATTCCAGTATTTTGCCTTCAAGAGACCTAAAAAGTGAAAAGGAACGAAATTAAGTAGTAACGGATATAAAAGTGGGCGATTAAGAGCTTAAATGACCCCTTAAAAGTGTACGTTTTAAATCCTTATCAACGATTATAGTCATTAAAAGTCATATCCGAAAAAGCAACACCCATGTATTTTAACAACACATGTTATAACACTAATCCTAAAATGAATCAAACACTTATCCTATCTCAACTAGAACACTTATCCAAAACAAACAACCCACTGTGGCACTTATCCCTCTTTGACACCTATTATCCGTCTTTGACACCTACTATGGCACTTATCCCACTTTGACACCTTCAGTGGCACTTGTCCTAACACTCTCCCAATCAATAAAGTAAATGTCAATAGGTCTTCATCCTTTAACATCTACCAATTAAGCTCACTTGTTCTTTCACCATTATCTCATCACATTTACCTTTGTGATATATCTCAGCCCCTAAGCTTAAAAAACATGTCCAAAACTTCAAGCACTTCACCCACTAGTTGTACCAACCAATGAACCATAAGAATTAGTATGTGTACTTGTTGTGTTCAACATCTATGGACAAATAATCAACCTAAGTACTCCCATAGCACAACCAAACTCTACATCACCACATCCTTATCAACCAATCCACCATCCTTACCATCATTTGAATTCGTTGAGTGCATTGCTCAAAAAACCCGTGTGTCCAACACTCGTACTAAGTCACATGCACGTTGAACAAACTTAACCATACTTTCCCACATATGAGGACTTAGCTGATTCATTATGGCTAGAACCTCAACTATCAAATGAGCATGATGCTCCAGGTAACTTTTGTCAAACTCCATTAGGTATAAGTAGTACTACCTTCACAAATTATCAAAGTATTAGTAATACTTTTATCATTAAACTTCTGCATAAATTTCGTTAAAACTTAAATCAACATTTTAATAACATATATTAAAATGCAATCTCAAAGCCAACATCATACACCGCAAGCAACAATGACTCTTGAGGAGTATACATAAGAAACTCGAGTGAATTCCTCTTGTCATCATCTAGTAAATATAATCTTGACACCAAGTATATTTAGGATAGGACTATCTGATTCAAACACTTTGACTTCATATCTTCATTTAGGAAAACATGATGTTTTCAAAAACATTATGCCTAAGAAATCGTGCATTAAGTTTTCATCTTGTTAAAAGGAAATTGTATATCCTATGCATCATTCTTTCCTTGCGACATAAATGTTTGTGTTACAATAGATTTCATTACACCTCATTGACTAAATGATCTTCAAACAAACATCTACAAGTTCTATGAACTAGCATATCCAATTCATCTTGTCATACTTATTTTCATAAGCATGATAACTTTATCCCATTGGATAATCTTATTTGTTGAAAGATACTATTTGTATCTATTTCCTTTCAAGCGTACATCATAACCTAACCTTGCTCAAACCTTGTGCACATCCAAGGTTAAAACTACACATCTCTAGAGCATACACAAGATCTATTGAAGTTGCTAACCTTACTTAGATTCTTGTTGAATAAAAATCCAAAGAGCTTTCTTGAGAACGTTCTTAATTTAACATATTCCATTCCCTGGTCTTAGATAATCAAATGACATTTAAAATACACACTTCAACTCAACATAAAAGATGTCATCCATTAGATCATCCAATTATCTATGTAATCTGAACAACCTTAGATTCTAAACACAAGATTAAAACATATTGTTTGTTTTCTAAAACTCAAAACACCATAGTTAAAAAAATTGTATATTATGACATCTTCATCACCTTAGTTATATTGCATATTAGTTAAGTCACATTAAGCCAAGTATTAGTAAACTATCATCTTTTATACAATTTAATAGGAAAAAATAGGAGTTCCCATCTTTCTACCATGAGAATGACTACTGGGGAATCTATTGCACTAGAAACTCAATTTGACCTAACGGTTGAATTGCTTCCATGAGAGAAGTTGGGTATGTGGAATCAACTGTAAAAATGGTCGTCTTTAGTCTTAATTGAGCACCACTAGTAATAGTCTCACATTCAATCTCCAACTTGAAAAATCTGTTTTCCTATACTTGCCTAAAGTAAGTGTTAAAATAATGATAGTTTGCCTCGCCTTAGGAATACCAATCAAACAAGTAGAAGATATGAGTTTTCTTCCTTTAGTTTATTTAAACCACTTGCATTAAACAAACATGTGTTGATTACATGTTATTGTTTAAAAATGATCAATTGTCTTGACATTTTCTTGGTGTTTGATATCTACTTGATTAATTGTCAAATGTATAAACCCTAGAAAGCTGACCACTTGTGAATGGTCAACCGTAACAAACTTAAAACAGTCTTGAACCAAATGCAATGAAGTCCAGGAGAGTATAGTGTTTCCCCAGGTCGTTAAGTCCCAACGAGCTGTGCGAGAATAATCAAACGAATAGTGATCGAGAGGATTTGAACGGAAAAGAATTGTGATTGATTATACTTAAAGAAAAAGTTTATAAATTACAGGGGCTTAAATGCAAATTAAAGAAAATTAAAAAACTAAATTATATTAAATAAACGCTATCACTATATTTAAACTGATGTTTTTGAATTTTTCTTTTACAAATTTAACTTAAAAACTACGTGACGTACAAAAGAAAATGTTAAATTGAAACAATATTAATCCTAAAAATATAAAAATGACATTTTTACAACCCTAATGATAAGAGAAAATTTTGAGAAAAAGAAAATTATTTTTATAACTATTTATCTAATTATTATTAATTAAAAACTATTTTTAACTATTTAATAATACCCTAAAAGACAAGAAAATATGAAATAAAGCTAGAAAAATGAAATTATGACTTATAAAAATCTAAAATAACTAAAGAGAATTTTCAAAACTAATTTTGTATTTTTTTGATTATTTTTCTATTTTCTATGAATTAAAAACTATTTAAAACTAATTAAATTGCTAAAAATTAAAAATTAAACTCTGAAAAATCTGGAAAAACATTTTTTTGACTTTTTATATTTATCTTAACCTATAAAAAATGAAAACTTATTTTTTTGAAACTTTTCTGAATTAATTGTATTAAAAGCTAATTAAAAATGCCTAAAAACTGTTTTTAATGAAGAAAAATAGCAAACAGTGCTAGAAAAATATGAAAAATTCAAGAAAAGTCTAAAATAATATACTGAATCTAAGAAAAATATAAAAACAGTAGCTTATGTGTAGGATTATGAAACTGCAATGCAAGCTGCTTATAAATAAGCACTTGGATTAAGCCAAAGGCTACAAATGAGCACCAAACTGATACAGAAGCTATAATATGTTATAACTACTCAAAAGCAACTAGATACAACTGACCTAAACCTTTGAAATGCTAACTGCCATGATTTGACTTGATTGATTTTAAAAGTTGAAAACAGTTTTGCCTACCTACTTTAAGCTTAAACAATGGCTTATCCAATAAGCAAATCAGGCAACCTGAAATGTGGACCTCAAGGAGACCTGACAAAGAACTTGTAAACCAAAAATGAGCCCTGGACAAGCTCTTATGAGCTTGTTTAGAGCTTTGCAAAATCCTGTGCACACTCAGTTAATACTGAGTATGTGCACAGGGCACTTTTGACCATTTTGACAAGCTCATTAGAGGCTTGTAGAAAATTACTAAAATTCCACTAAAATTATATAAAGAAACTAGACCAACTGAAATTATAAAACCCAAAGTTTTACTTGATTTGGCCCAAAATTGAATCAATGAAAAATCATCTTAGGTGGGCTGAAAACTGATTTTTTACTTTTTGACTTTTAACAGTTTTGCCAAGTTTGACTTAAATGAACTTTGATCCTGATTTGCCAACTGAATATGATGTATTAAGATGAACTAAGACTAATGCAAGCTATCCTAATGATATCTAAACACAATTCAAGCTTTTGATTTTCAAAAATTCCAACAGTCATGAGTTTAAGACAGATTCATGGTGGATTTTGACTTTGGATGTTTGCAGCTACCAAGTATTGACTAGAATGATTCAAGTAGTCCTTATTGAGACTAAGTAGACAGGTTTTAAGCACAACTCAAAGCTCAAGCTCAATTATACTACTCATCCAAACACTAGTTTCTAACTGATTTTATGAATTAAAAACAGATTATTACTAGATTAATCTAAACTAACATTAAATAAAGATCAAATAACACTAATTATAACTAAACTACTCAGGTTCAACCAACAGATTTAGAGAATAGTATATAAATATTTAGAAACAGATTTCAACACTTACAAGAGGTCCTGTCACAATGACATGTAAAACATCAAGTATCACTATCCTAAACCATTTGCAACCCAAATCTAACCAAGAATCAACCAAAATACAACACTGCATCACCCATATCCAATTTCATCACTGTTTGAACCAAAATCTCTGCACAGGTTGACTTTTGTTGACCACTTACCAATTTTGATTGAAACTGTGTTCCAAGCTTACCAAAAGCTATCAGAAGCTTCAATAAGCTTATTTAAACTTAAAATTAAGCTATTAGAAGCTTGAATACAAGAGCTTGAAACTTAAATTTTTCCACAGTGTACATAAAAACATGAACTTAGATCAAACCTTCAAAATTGATGCTTAAAAGTAGATTACACTGATAATATGACTTGAGTTTAGTACAATAAAACAAAAGATTACAGTTTCCAACTTATACTAAAACATTTATATTAAAACGACATATATGAAATTTTTAAAACTAAAATCTACTGTCTTCTCCTTATCTCTTGCTTCCTTTTATACACCAACATGCTTCTCTCTCCTATCTGAGCATTTCCCACCTTTTTCTTGGCCATTGGATCACTTGGGTACATATTGGTGTTGGGAATTATGTGAAAGTCTGATTATGCTGAACTTAATGCCGAAGTGTTTCTACTGAAGTGAAGTGGATTCTGCCGAAGACTTATTCTGCTGAAGAATGATAGTGATTAGTTTGATTCTGCGGAAGTGTTTATTCCGTGTTTAGTTTATTTAGTGTGGATATACATGAGCTTTATTAGGAAGTGATTGTGTATATCTTATTTAGTTTTATGATTATACGTTTCTTGGAAAACGGTTTAGCGATATTGTTTAGGGTTCCTTATCTATAAAAGGAACACATTAGAAAGGTTTATGTACCGATTGGAAAAACTCAGTTTTTAGTTAATAAAAAGATCCATAGAGGATCAAGAAGTTCTTAGTTATTTACTTGTGTTTATATTCCGCTGATAAACATTAGTTGTAGAGATTGTCTTTTATGGTGCTTGTGATTACATAGGCATACATAACGATCCACGAGCTCAAGATCTATCAAGGTCTGTGTCTGTTTCAACAATTGGCCATTGATCAATTTTGGCGGGAAATTGGATATTTTCTAGTGGTTCTGTATTTGCAACTGGGGGGGGGGGGGTGGAGTGTAGGTGTGATGATTATGGGGGTGAGTTGGAAGAGATAAGGTGAGAGGAGCGGTGATGGGAGAGGAGAGTTGCAGGCTAGTGGGAGGAAGGAGAAGGGATAAGGTGGGCGGGAGTGGGATATGGTTTGACTGGGGTTGACCAGGGGTTCAAAAAAGGGGGGTCACAGTGTATTGGCAGGGGTCAAAGGCTAATGGCAGGGGTCCAAATGGTTATGAAAGAGGTCAAGGTTTGTTTTAAATGACAAGGACCAAACTGCAATTATTCCAAACTTGAGGGACCATTTCTGCCAATTTTCCAAAGTTGTTTCAAGGGTCACTTTTGACAAGTTTCAATAGTACAAGGACCATTTTTGACATTTTCAAACTTTCAAAGGACTATTTGTGACAATTTTCAAAGTTTAGGGACCTAAGTTGTAATTTTGCAATTTTAAATCTCAAGGACCAATTTTGACAACTCATGTATCCCTAGGGACTTGAAATGATATTTTTCTTTATTTTGATTTACCAGGGACTGTTTTTGACAACTTTTGAAACTTGGGGGACTAAAACTGCCAATTATGCAAACTTGATACGTTTTTCACCAGATTTTGATATTTTTGCATTTAAAACACATAAAACACTTATTTGTGATATTTTTATCATTTTGATGCATTTCTGAGTGTTTTCAGATGTTTTTGCAGTTTAATTGGTACAAAAATGATGAGTATTTAGACACTCATCAATCCCCCACACTAAGATATTGCTAGTCCCTAGCAATGTTTTGAGAAAAATTAATGGATTTCATCTCTTTACCAAAATCCATTACTTCTGGAGTAGCCAAATGTTTCAGTTCAAGTAAGAACTATGGTACACTGATAACCATGTGATTTTGAGCAAATCACCAGCTTCTAACGGATTTGATTTGTCTTTACCAGAAGCCGTTTGCTTCTGGACTAGCCAACTCTTAGATAAATTATCAATATTATCTTTGGTGAGTCGATTACCAATTATGGTTTTTCAACTGCCTTTACCACAAGCCATAAACTTGCGGGCTAGCCAACTCTTCTCTAATTAAAGATATGGTGAGCTGAACACCATACAATTTTGGGCAAATTGTAAGCCGTCAACGGATTTGAGATATCTTTACCAAGAGCCGTTTGCTCCTGGATTAGCTAGTCCTTATGTGAGTTAGACATGGTGGACTGATTACCATTTGTTGTGTTTAGTACATAGTACTTCCACTAAATTTTTTTTTTATAAAATTTGGCCATTTTGGGGGAAAAAGGGACTAAAAGGGTACATTTATGATCAAATTCGCCAGAATTTCCCCCCCCCCACACTTAGAAATGAATATTGTCCTCAATATTCAAAGTACCGGCTGTTATGCCGAAACTTAGAACGTAAAAAGATAACATTACTAGCTAAGTGTAGAAACACAACAATTATTCTTTTTTTTTTAATACTTACAATTTTCATTTATTTTTTTAGATCTATATACAACATGTGGGACATCTCCCCCACACTTAGGTGGTACACACGGGTGAAAAACCCATGTTTAACTACTGTTTTTGATTACCGAGTCGCTAGCTTGACTCGACCCCGAATTAATTTCTTCATGGGGAAGTAAGTGGAAGAGACAATCTCCATCGGACTTTCATTCAAGATGTTCTGATAAACATTGAAGTACGTGAAAGTTCCACACCGATGAGATATTGAGAGATCCGGCTCAAGATAATGGTACATGGAAATGTCGGGGTCAAAGATAATGTCTTCATTCCCGAAGGAGTGAAGAACAGGAGAAGTGACAGAATATATGAAGAAAAGAAAGAAAATCATGATAAAAATCATGACTAACTCTTCATCCTCAATAGGAGAATTCATAGTTTCATGAATCTCATCAGTTAAGCTCGCTTGATCAAGACATATTATGGGTGTGTCTAGATCAAAGTAGAAATTATCATACTCCAGCGGACATATGATATGAGTGAGTTCACCGGCGAACTCCTCGTGAAGAGAATCAATCACAAGATGTAAATCTGTGATTTCTTGTTCCACTGTAGACTCATCACTATCCTCAATCTGAGTATCAAAGAGTGGATTCTCATAAATTAAAGTGAATTCAGAGTCGAATTCAAATAGAGGATTAGTGAGAGTTGTTTTGAATGCTTCAGGAACAAAGTGATTAACATTCTCTATTGGACTGTTGGGATAAGAAGTGAGTGAACGATCATTATCAAGGAGACTTTCAGTCTCTCCCAGATCGGCTTTGAAGTCAAAAAGACTATCATTACTTTCCGATGAAAGTGGATTGATGTGAGTGAGTTCATCGGTGAACTCCTCAGGAAGAGGATCAGACTGTGGGAGTGATGACTCAACATACTCGATGTTTCCATAGGAAGCACAATCGTCGCTAAGATAAGAGAAAGTTTCAAAATGATCTTTTGAACACTCAAGAGGGGAAAGAGAATCACACATATGATCAGAAGTTCCCTGCGACTCTCTCGGGATTGGGACAAGGTTCTCAACACTAGACTTTATGAATTCGTTCGATTCCTTTTCAGGAACAGTGTCAAGATGCTCGTCTCCTATGTTCAGAGAGTGAGTGGGGGCTTCGGGTGTGATAGCAGTTGTTTGAGATGTAATCTCAACTGCTGGGATATCAACTGACTGAGGGAGTTGAGAACTAATATCCTTAAAAGGAATACTCTCCTCGTCATCATCATATATAGCTGCCTTAAGAAATTGGGAACGCCTTAGAGCTGCATGCTCTAGGACTAATAATTCTTCCCTAGATTTGCGAGCCTCTCGTTCTTCGGCTAGCAATTCTCCCATGGTTTTCTCACCACTCACTTGATTCTTAAAGTTTTGAATCATATCATCAAGTGTTTTCATTGCGGTTTCAAAATCTTGGGAAATTTCTTTAGGCAACAGCTCAGGTGGAGTTTGAACCGTATGGTGCTGTGGAGGTTGGAAATTGTCAAACCTGTGAGAGTCATGATTGTTACAAGGGAATGGATTCCCTATTTGACAATCAGAGCTGAAGTGGGGACCTCCACAGTACTCACAACAGTAAGACTGTTGAGTCTGGACTGGTGAATTATATGGATATTGGTCATAACCAAAGTTCTGAGCATCACCGGAAAACTGTTTATAGACAAATGTGTTTCTGGATTGACACTCAAATCCTTGGTGAGGACCTCCACAAAATTCACAGCAGTTATGTTGATTATATGAAGATAAGTCGGGCTGTGGTGGGTAATTGGAAAAGTTTGAGGGGTCGTTAAATGAGTTCGGATTAGGATCATAATCAAATGAATTCCTCGAACCACAAAACAAACAACTCCCGTTACGAATATCATTACCACACTGTACACACGTACACCAACGATAGGGTGAACCAAAAAGAGGCTCACCACAACCGACACAAGGAATAAACGATTTCATTTGAGAGTTACGAGAAGGAATTGGTTTATTCAAAGAATCAACAAAACCAACATGGTGATCCGAATGACTATCAAGTCTCGAAGAACATTTTGAAAAATCCGGAGGTGGGACAAGTGGTGTGCTCTGAGAGCTAGCAATTTCCACCACTTCCGTTATGGTCTCCGGTTCTGGTTCTTGAGAAACGTGAAGATTAGGCAAGTCATTCTTGCTAGTCACCGGTCTAAATTCTGCATGATTGCTTTTAACCGTAAATCGTGAAAGTTTAGGATCAATTTTAGACGGCTTAGGAGCAATTGAGGGTTTAGATCTTTGGATAGCCGTAGGTTGGACGTATTTAGCACTTCCATTATTAGAGGGAAGTACCTGGTCCTTTGTCACCCCGGTTTCTCGTTCCATTTCCCTACGCAGAATTAATGGATCATCACGAACAACACGAATTCTTGACATTTGCGATAAAGTCTGAAGTTTTTCAACTTCGTCCCAGAATTCGTCGTAGTCGAGAGATTCCATGAGAATAGAAGAAGTTAGAATCAAATGGATAGAGGGTAAAGGGATAAAGAATCAAAAAGGGTAAGAGGGTAAAGAGGAATATTTTTGGTATTTTTGAAAAACATGATGTAAAAACAAAGAATGTAAATCTTTTTGGGTTTTTGATTTTTTAGATGTTTTTGGATTTTTGGATTTTTATAAGAAAATATAAATACATATAGATGGTATGAACAAGGAGTGAATATTCAAATTACTAATCTGCTAAACGTAAGACTATTAGCACAGCTCCCCGGCAGCGGCGCCAAAATTTGATTCGCTCCCAGACGGTCAAGTTTTTGTCACACAAGCTGACCACTTGTGAATGGTCAACCGTAACAAACTTAAAACAGTTTGGAACCAAATGCAATGAAGTCCAGGAGAGTATAGTGTTTCCCCAGGTCGTTAAGTCCCAACGAGTTGTGCGAGAATAATCAAACGAATAGTGATCGAGAGGATTTGAACGGAAAAGAATTGTGATTGATTATACTTAAAGAAAAAGTTTATAAATTACAGGGGCTTAAATGCAAATTAAAGAAAATTAAAAAACTAAATTATATTAAATAAACGCTATCACTATATTTAAACTGATGTTTTTGAATTTTTCTTTTACAAATTTAACTTAAAAACTACGTGACGTACAAAAGAAAATGTTAAATTGAAACAATATTAATCCTAAAAATATAAAAATGACATTTTTACAACCCTAATGATAAGAGAAAATTTTGAGAAAAATAAAATTATTTTTATAACTATTTATCTAATTATTATTAATTAAAAACTATTTTTAACTATTTAATAATACCCTAAAAGACAAGAAAATATGAAATAAAGCTAGAAAAATGAAATTATGACTTAGAAAAATCTAAAATAACTAAAGAGAATTTTCAAAACTAATTTTGTATTTTTTTGATTATTTTTCTATTTTCTATGAATTAAAAACTATTTAAAACTAATTAAATTGCTAAAAATTACAAATTAAACTATGAAAAATCTGGAAAAATATTTTTTTGACTTTTTATATTTATCTTAACCTAGGAAAAATGAAACCTTATTTTTTTGAAACTTTTCTGAATTAATTGTATTAAAAGCTAATTAAAAATGCCTAAAAACTGTTTTTAATGAAGAAAAATAGCAAACAGTGCTAGAAAAATATGAAAAATTCAAGAAAAGTCTAAAATAATATACTGAATCTAAGAAAAATATAAAAACAGTAGCTTATGTGTAGGATTATGAAATTGCAATGCAAGCTGCTTATAAATAAGCACTTGGATTAAGCCAAAGGCTACAAATGAGCACCAAACTGATACAGAAGCTATAATATGTTATAACTACTCAAAAGCAACTAGATACAACTGACCTAAACCGTTGAAATGCTAACTGCCATGATTTGACTTGATTGATTTTAAAAGTTGAAAACAGTTTTGCCTACCTACTTTAAGCTTAAACAATGGCTTATCCAATAAGCAAATCAGGCAACCTGAAATGTGGACCTCAAGGAGACCTGGCAAAGAACTTGTAAACCAAAAATGAGCCCTGGACAAGCTCTTATGAGCTTGTTGAGAGCTTTGCAAAATCCTGTGCACACTCAGTTAATACTGAGTATGTGCACAGGGCACTTTTGACCATTTTGACAAGCTCATTAGAGGCTTGTAGAAAATTACTAAAATTCCACTAAAATTATATAAAGAAACTAGACCAACTGAAGTTATAAAACCCAAAGTTTTACTTGATTTGGCCCAAAATTGAATCAATGAAAAATCATCTTAGGTGGGCTGAAAACTGGTTTTTTACTTTTTGACTTTTAACAGTTTTGCCAAGTTTGACTTAAATGAACTTCGATCTTGATTTGCCAACTGAATATGATGTATTAAGATGAACTAATACTAATGCAAGCTATCCTAATGATATCTAAACACAATTCAACCTTTTGATTTTCAAAAATTCCAACAGTCATGAGTTTAAGACAGATTCATGGTGGATTTTGACTTTGGATGTTTGCAGCTACCACGTATTGACTAGAATGATTCAAGTAGTCCTTATTGAGACTAAGTAGACAGGTTTTAAGCAGAACTCAAAGCTCAAGCTCAATTATACTACTTATCCAAACACTAGTTTCTAACTGATTTTATGAATTAAAAACAGATTATTACTAGATTAATCTAAACTAACATTAAATAAAGATCAAATAACACTAATTATAACTAAACTACTCAGGTTCAACCAACAGATTCAGAGAATAGTATATAAATATTTAGAAACAGATTTCAACACTTACAAGAGGTCCTGTCACAATGACATGTAAAACAGCAAGTATCACTATCCTAAACCATTTGCAACCCAAATCTAACCAAGAATCAACCCAAATACAACACTGCATCACCCATATCCAATTTCATCACTGTTTGAACCAAAATCTCTGCACAGGTTGACTTTTGTTGACCACTTACCAATTTTGATTGAAACTGTGTTCCAAGCTTACCAAAAGCTATCAGAAGCTTCAATAAGCTTATTTAAACTTAAAATTAAGCTATTAGAAGCTTGAATACAAGAGCTTGAAACTTAAATTTTTCCACAGTGTACATAAAAACATGAACTTAGATCAAACCTTGAAATTGATGCTTAAAAGTAGATTACACTGATAATATGACTTGAGTTTAGTACAATAAAACAAAAGATTACAGTTTCCAACTTACACTAAAACATTTATATTAAAACGACATATATGAAATTTTTAAAACTAAAATCTACTGTCTTCTCCTTATCTCTTGCTTCCTTTTATACACCAACATGCTTCTCTCTCCTATCTGAGCATTTCCCACCTTTTTCTTGGCCATTGGATCACTTGGGTACATATTGGCCATTGGATCAATTTTGGCGGGAAATTGGATATTTGCCAGTGGTTCTGTATTTGCAACTAGGGGGTGGAGTGTAGGTGTGATGATTATGGGGGTGAGTTGGAAGAGATAAGGTAAGAAGAGAGGTGATGGGAGAGGAGAGTTGCAGGCAAGTGGGAGGAAGGAGAAGGGATAAGGTGGGCGGGAGTGGGATATGGTTTGACTGGGGTTGACCAGGGGTTCAAAAAAGGGGGGTCACAGTGTATTGGCAGGGGTCAAAGGCTAATGGCAGGGGTCCAAATGGTTATGAAAGAGGTCAAGGTTTGTTTTAAATGACAAGGACCAAACTGCAATTATTCCAAACTTGAGGGACCATTTCTGCCAATTTTCCAAAGTTGTTTCAAGGGTCACTTTTGACAAGTTTCAATAGTACAAGGACCATTTTTGACATTTTCAAACTTTCAAAGGACTATTTGTGACAATTTTCAAAGTTTAGGGACCTAAGTTGTAATTTTGCAATTTTAAATCTGAAGGACCAATTTTGACAACTCATGAATCCCTAGGGACTTGAAATAATATTTTTCTTTATTTTGATTTACCAGGGACTGTTTTTGACAACTTTTGAAACTTGGGGGACTAAAACTGCCAATTATGCAAACTTGATACGTTTTTCACCAGATTTTGATATTTTTGCATTTAAAACACATAAAACACTTATTTGTGATATTTTTATCATTTTGATGCATTTCTGAGTGTTTTCAGATGTTTTTGCAGTTTAATTGGTACAAAAATGATGAGTATTTAGACACTCATCAATGATTTATGCTAGTTTATGTTAAGCGTAAACATGATTTGCATGATATTTATAGTTGAAGCTATTATGTCCCTTGTATGATATTTCGCATGATTAACGTGTTACTTGTGAACTCATATTATGTCATTTTGTTATTGATGTATCCATGTTTGAAAGCTATTGTCTTTTGTTGACATTCCTTAAATCTATGCATAAGATGGTATAAATGATACATGCTCCTAAATGTTATAATTTAAACATGGCTTGCATGAATCTCCCGTCTTGCTTCTTTTGCGTCTTTGTCACACTATTTACTTGCTACGTGTGCACTTATAATTTGTCAAAGTTATTTTGGTATGATAACTTTTAGAAGTATTTTTATCCTACAATATAATCACATAAATTGTCATACTTACTTATAGATAAGTATACTTAAATGTGTAAGACTAACGACAAAACAATCTAAAAATAAAATGCCTTGAATAATGTCGCATTCTTTCATAATATGATTGTTTGTCTTGATGCTACCTTGTTGTGTGGTGATTTTTTGTCTACTAAGTGCAATGTGTTGTTTTTGCTTATATAAGATGTTATCATTTGATTTCTATCATGTTAACATCTTTTGTCACTAACAACTTTGTTTAGCAGGTTGATAACAAATTATTTGTTATCTCACTTGGTTCTAACTTTTATATGCTCATTTTGCATAATCCCCTTTATTGCTACATAGATTAGTAATATGCTTTATGGGACCCCCTACACTTACATATAGTGTTAAAGCATATAGAATTAAGTTTTAGAGGCTTGGCTTTTCGTATCTTTCAACCGACCTCTTTCCAAATCTCATTATTACTTCCGCTTTACAAAAATTGCCTCCACCACTATTTAGCTACAACAATACTTTAATTATATCATCCTCTCCACCCTTTATGAGGAAACCACATGCCTAATCATACGATCATCTCGTATTAATCGAGAAGAGGTACGTGACTTTAAGGATGAAGTTCATTGTATACTAACCATCATTCATAGGTAAACACCACTTAGCTAAAACTGGTTCACAAAACCACAACTAGTTCAACCTTTTTAACCTTATATCACAAGTTTGCACCAATACCTCATCAAGTGAAAAATGCATCATGTGTTTTACAAACTTCTTCATCTCCACAATCAACAAATCTAGGATTTTCCTTAAACTAGCACCTTACAACTTCACTATCTAGAACACCATCATAGGATCTTATCCTTTTCTCGCTTGACAGATATCATGCATGTCATTCTCAGTGCAAATGATATATTAATCAAATCCGCCATTTCAACACTTTTTCAACACGTTGGTCTATCCAACTCTCTCTCATATGATGTCACTCTCATCCTCATATAGGTACTTATTTTATTTGTACATATTGTCTTCACTTCTTTTTCAATGTCATAACTGTCCACGTCGGTCAAAACAATGTTAATACTATCTCTCCCATTGTCAACTAGAATAGGTCATTTTTATAATTTGTGTTAATCAATGAATGAATTTATCTTCATGTTATCACTTTTATATTTATGCATTTTCTATGGTATCTTTATTATTAGATAGAATGCATTATTACTCTTGGCTTGAAGCATATAAGAACTTGTTAAAACAATAGGTTGTTAGCATTAATAAATCATTCAAATCATAACCCTTATGCATCATTGAATTGCAATGTCTATTCATATTTTTTTTCTCTTCCTCTCACTCCTGGTCACTTGACATTATGAAAGGATTGCATGAGTACACATTTTTATATTATTTCCTATACATACGAGTTTCTAACTCCATAATAGTTTTCTACGTTATCACCAACACCTTCCATCACCACTTTCACTAATCATCATCACCATGGATTAGCGAAAACATACTCTTATAAATCTTGAGTCATCTACTGAGTTATCACCAGATGAATTCTACTAGTAAACCGACACCAACACTAGCACCACTAGCATTAACTCTTTATATTCCAACTTCACTTCATATCTTCTTTCTAGGCACTATTTTATAGGCTCTTATCATATTATATTCTTTCTTTTCTTATGATTGTAACTAGGAGACTACACTTCATGAGATATTTGATTATATCATTTATATATCACATATATACATCTTATTTTTTCTTTGTCAAAAAGATTAAATATTTTGCACTAATTTTTTTCATTATAGGTTCATCATCATATACACTCGATTGTATATAACTTACTTATCTAAGGATGAAGTTTGCATCAATTATTTTTCTTATTTTAGGTGCTTCTTGACACCCTCGAACAAGGGTGAACATCCTTTAAGCACTCATATTGCATCGTCTATAAAATTGGTTGTATATGACATATTTGTCTAAAGAAAAAGCTTCTATTATAATAATATTTATTTTGAAGGTTCATATTGACGCCCTAGAGCAAGGGGAGCTTCCGTCAAGCATTTATTGGATGCATCTTATACACACTTTGTTGTATATCACTTACTCGTCCAATGACGAATATAGTTTTGCACTAATATTTGTTGTGTAGGTTTTTTTAATTATACCCGGACGCCTCAAACAAGGAGGATCAACCATCAAGGGGGAGGATGAACGCATTCATCATCATTCTCACTTTTCAACAAGCCTTTGTGCTTCGATAAAAAGTGGAGAAAATAGGCTAACATTGCTATGCATTTTTCTTCATCATATATTTCTCATAATTTTTGTTGCATAAAACTAACCTTGATGTAGGTTAAGCCTCTTAATTTGATCCATGGATACGCTACCAAACAAGGGAAGGATTGGAGTAGACGATTTAACTTCACTAGGGATGATGCAAGCTCGCCTTTTTGGGGAGAAATAAAGTTAAACTCCAAGGACATGCCCTTTTTGTTTCGACAAAAGGGGGAGAAGAGTGTAAAAGGAGAAGGTAATGTAAAGGTAGTAAGGATACAAGTAACTCTTTACATTTTACTATCCATTACATTTACATATCTTTGTCATCATCAAAAAGTGGGAGATTGTTAGTGCAAATATTACGATATTTAATCTATACAGTCTCGTTTGTTTTAATTGATGACAAACATGTAACTTGTAATATATAGCGTAAAATGTACAAGTTCCTCATAATCACATTTTGTCCCAACATACAACACCTCTCGATGTCTCAAGTCCTCGTATGTTACAACACAGGTTCGTACATGTTTGTTATGCGGCATTATGATCAAACCCCTTAACAAATTATTTAGAATGTTTAAAATACGTTTAGAGTCACTAAGTATTTTAATAGGTTAACCATTCTATTTCGAACCTCATTTTAGATTTTGCATTAACAAGTATTTTATACGTATACATCTTTTGTAAAATGTCTAAACAAATATATACTTTTATTTGTACAAGTAAACTAACTATAATATTCATACAAGTACTAAAGTTTACTTACACTTGACAAAATACATTTTATTTTGACAAGCACTGAACTAGACATTTTATTTTATAAAAGGCAACTAGACTTTTTATCAACTAGTTACATAATATATTTTACAAGTTTATTTTCATGAACATTTTAATCTAAATAAAAATGCATTTTTACATCATTCTATGCATCATCATATTTCTTTAAGATCTTAAGGAAGATTTGGTCAATATTTGGTTAGATTTACAAGCTCTTGAAAGATATTCTAATATATCAAATCTTATAAAATATTATTTTCTAAATTATATTTTTGGCTATAAATAGAGCCAATTGTCTCCTCATTTTCTCATCCCTTTCAACACACATTCTCTCTATCTTTCTTTCATCTTTTAGATCTATAGATAACCATTTAGTAACATACATTAATCACCCTCATCATTACATGATCATAATGCTTCTAACATTCATCTTTGTTGTAAGCATACTTTACATTTTGATCAACCAAGGAATGCTTGGAGATCTAGCCATCCTCATTCACCACAAGCATACATACATGAAGATCTATCACATCAAGCTTGGGGAACTTGTGATCTTCATCATTTGACGGCTTTTTATCTATGAAAGTTTATTTAGAAGTAGTCATTCATATCCATTAGAAATTTATGTCATGGATCATCATTGTAAACATTATTGCATCATCACAACACTTTCACCAAACTAGATTAGATGGTTTATGTGTTTGTACCATAAAACACAAGGTTAGTTATGTTGGGCCTTAAAACATAACGGGAGTAGTTGTACCTGGAAATAACTCGACATCTAGCTTAGTGTCGGAAATATTGTATAAGCGACGTTAGGTTGGTTCTACCTTGAACTAGAACCCGGTATTTAGCTTTGTACCGGATACAGTGTAAGTGACGATTGTAAGGTTTTCTCCGCCGAGAAGGGAGCTTGCTGATCCTGTGATTAACATGAACATGAATTGTTGGTTTTAGTTGGTCAGATCATTCTGCACTAACCCACTCTTTGCCATTCTATCTGTTTACATATAGTGTGACTAGCCTAAGGGCATCTGGCTTAGAGAACAGCGAGCAACCGTGAATCCAACACTTGTGTTGGAGGCAACATCTGCCACGAGCTAGAAACCCTGTCAGGAAGGCCCTTTTAATGGGACTATCCACCACAAGCAGTGATATGCACTGAAACCATTGGTTTTCACCAAACCAGAGGCCATGTGAGGCCATCTTCATTAAGTGTCTGTCACCACACTTCATCCCTTCCAAATTGGGGTTTCAGTATTATAATTTCCAAAATCTAAGATAATATTGATGGGTAAAAGTTAGTACTGATGGTTATAAGTTAGTACTGGTAAGCGTAGTTAGTATTGATGAACTAGCCGTTAGTACTTATTCCAAAATTCTGTTATGCAATGATTACTTTTGCAAGTAGAGTTGTTAACCGCCTCTTTCCTTATAAAAGGGTTACCTAATTGGTTTTTCTTCACTTATTACCATAAATTTTTATAAGGCCGTTCAACCAATATTCTCCAAATCTCTATAAATTGCATAACTTTCTAATTGCTTTCACCACAGAACAATAAAGGCTTTTGCGACTTAATCCCAATTTTCTAACCCTTACTTGATTCATTCATGGCTCCTCTTGATTTTGTCGACAAACATAACATGGTGGCATGCTTGGAATTGCCAGAAGGTCATGATGAATTTGCATAGATTGTAGCTTTTCTAAACCGAAGCAGCATCAGGTTTGCTTTACTTTTAAACCCTACAATCTTATGTACCCCTGTCAGGAAGTTTTGGAAAACTGTTATTGCCTCAACAACTGAGGAAGGGGTACAACAGCTAATTGGTACAGTGGATGGCATTCAAATTGTTATTACTGAGGCATCTCTAAGAGAACATATTCATCTTAGAGATGCTGAAGGTATTACCACTTTTTCAGTCACTGAAATAATTGAACAACTCACATTGATGGGGTAGAGACATGACAATACTATCAACTTTTACAAAAGTCAGTTTTTCCCACAATGGAGGTTTTTAATTCATACCCTCTTACACTGCTTGAGTCACAAAAGGACTGGCTAGGATGCTTTTCCTACAAGCATAGCCACAACCTTGATCTGCCTTGCAACAGGTAGGGTGTTCTATTTTTCAAATTATATATTTGAGGGTATGCTTAAAAATGCAGTTAGCAAAACCAAGTTTCTGATGTATCCCAGGTTTATACAAATGTTTTTGGATCTTCAGAGACAAAACTTGCAACCTCACAAAAATATTTATCCATCAAAGTCCTCACAGCCAAAGTGTTTTCTAATATGTCAAGGGTTGTGGTAGGATACAGTGGGGTTGTAGTGCCATTATTTCCAAATATGCTTTTTACAGAGGGTGCAGGACCATCAAGCACAGGTGGCTCCCAACACACACCCACAGATTCTGAACCCTCTCCACATCAACAAACCTCATCAACCTGTAGGCAATCCAGACAGGAGAGTGGGACAGCTCAGCCCCATTCTTCTCCTAACATTGTACCAGATGAGCCTATTCCAGGTGCTGAAGGGGATAGAGTGGTGAGGGATGCCACTACTCAACCAGGCTTAGAAGCTGGTGAGGAAAGTGGTAACATCAATAAGACCCAATCCATGGCAACACCTAGTAAGCAATCACAGGGTGGACCCAAGCAAAGGCTAAAAATGGGGGTGTATCTGCTCAGGCTAGGCCTGGGAATGCATCTCAAATTCCCAGTGACCTACCTCTCTCAGCAGGTAACACAACTGGAAGTGGTGAGGGAGGTTTGACACTTCTTGATATGACGAAATTGTACAGGTTCCTATGCAGAAAAGTGAACACACTGGAGATTGCTTTAGATGCCCATAAGAAAGCTGCTGGAAAAGTTCATACCAGACTGATACTTAAGATGAAAAGGCTAGAACATCAAGTCAAACTACTCTCCAAGCCAACTGCAGAAGCATCTCCAGTCACCACATCTCTCAAAAGAAAGACCAAGTTCAGAGTTTCTAGTACATCCACAGAGAATTCTTCCAAACAGGGGAGGAGTTCTGACACTCAAGGAACAAGAGATTTTGGTCAATGGCAAGGTGGTCAAGGTGTTCAAGATTTTCAAAGCCCTTTCCTTGATGAAGAAGAAGAAGTTCAGATCACCACACATGCAGAATAAGTACTTAGTACTCCTACATGCACTATCAGTACTATTCTAGTTAGTACTATTAGTGTTGTAGTTAGTACTGATAGTACTATGGTTAATACTTCTGGTGTTCTGCAATTAGTACTAAGCCCAATTTTCAAAGTAGCTATTGAAATACAACAAGCAACAACTACAGAGGCTACCACTATTACTGTTATTTCTCATGAAGATAGTGATGATGAAGAAAGAGAAAAACATGATGTTCTAGGTTTGCAGAGCCTCAAAAAGACTAAGCCTACTAAGCCTCCCATTCTGTATCTAAGAAAGAAAACCAAATCAGCAACAACCAAGCCCAAAGAAAAAGGAGTCACTGTCAGAGAAGGAGGTGCTCCACCATCACCAACTTTATCAGCTCCAAAGGTTGATCCAAAAGACAAAGGAAAAGGGATCTAGGTGGAAGTACCAAAGAAGAAGAAAGAGATTGAAAGATTGAATGAAGAGGCAGCAAGAAAGATTTCAGCAGAAATGGGCAGAGGAAGAGTTGCAATAAGAAGCTACAGAAAAGGAAAAGAAAAAGATGGCTAAAATTGAAGAAGATTGGCAAACATGGGATGACGTGAGAGCCAAAGTTGAAGATACTTAGGAGGTACAACAGAAGCTGCAACAAGATCAGGGAAAAAGTGTTAATGAAGCAGCTCAGTTGTTTAGGGAAATATTGGCTAGAAGACAGAGCCAATTCAGACAGCAAAGGGAAGTTGAAAAGGCCTCAAAAGCTCCTACCAAAAGTCAGCAAAAGATGTATCTCTGCAAATACATCAAATATCAAGGTGAAGATAAGAGAACACTGAAGCAGCTTAATCAACTGCCTTAGGATACTCTTCAAAAACTTGCTGACAGAACTCAAAATAGCATACTCAACTTTAGACCTATGTCAGATGATGATTTCTCTAAAGGGTCACAATTCATTGATCCTATTACCAGTTACAAAAGACCATCTGAAGAAGGAGGTTCCTCAACTGCACCCAAAGACTGAAAGCCTCTGAAGATGAAGGTGGACTCACAGAAGAGGATCTTAATCAGATGATGTTAATTGAATCTCCAGAAGATGCATTGTACTCAGAGCCTATAAATACTAGGTATCTAATTCTTGGCTGGGATATCTACACTGAAGATGGAAAAAGGCACTGGAGGATTCAAAGAGCTGGTGGAAGGACAAGTGCTTATTTATATCTGGTGGATTTGTTTGCATCTACTGACAGAGATGATTTGCTTAAGCTATGGGAGTTGGTCAAGATTAGGTTCAAGAATAAAGATCCAGATAATGACAAGGATCTGGAATTACTTTATGAATTGCATACTATCTTTGAACCAGATCCATCTGGAGGACAATGGAAGTATCAACCTGGAGAGGAAGCCCTTACTTGGACATTGCTTGATTCATGTGGACTGCACTTGGTGACAACATGCAATGGGACAGATATATACATGCTGGTTGAAAGAACCTACCCACTTGCCTTAGGAACTGATGACGTACCCTCCGATCAGGTCGAAGGACCCCCCTTCGGCCTCAGTCGAAATTGCATTACGAAGACCCAAGTCTTTTTTTATAAGTCATTGGTGGCGTAAAACCATTCATCATTGACATGGTTACCAGTTGGGAATTCGTCAGCCGAAGGCCTATGCCCTTCGGTGTCTTCTCTTGAAGATGCCAAGACAAACAAGAACCTTGACTTGGTCTTCCCCCACGTTCCCACTATGTCCTTAGCTTCCCCGCCAAGTCCGAGATAGTGGGGATGAAGCCCTAGCGGTTACCATAAATCAGGGGACGCCCCCATGATCTCCTAAACGTGTGCTAGTACTCTCCAAGCTATTTTTATCACCTATAAATAGGTTGGACGAGTCATTTCAATGGTATGTTCACTCAACGCAGTATTTCACATACATCATATTATCCATAACTCATATCACATACTTATTTACACGCCGGAGGTGGTTCGCAGGGCCCAACCCCTGCGCAATCACTTAACGAAGTGTCTATTATTTCTTATTGCAGATTGACTACAAGTTTGGCGCAAGCATATCACCCCTCATACCCTTCGATCATTATCGAAGGCCTGGTCGTACGAATTATTGTACAATCAGTGGCGCCATCCGTGGGACCCGCTACTATTGGTCTCGTTATTCCAAACTTACACCCAGTCAATCACTCTCACTAGTTTTACGGCATGACTCAAGGAAGAGAAGATACACCCCTCCGGGTTTCTCGACCTTGACACCAATCCCAGTCAATGATCCTGACAACCTTCCCAATATAACCGCATCTACTTTTACCACACGATCTCACCCTGAAATAACTCCCAACAATCATGCTTCAACCTCGGCTAACCCTGAACCGGTAATCAGTCCGGCGTTTGTCGAAGCTAACATCGAAGCATTAGAGTCTTTACTAAGAGCTCGAAGGAGGCAAGACCGGAATGTGGAAATGCGTAGGGAGTTAGAATACTCAAGCGATGAGTACGACGAAGAGTTAGAAATGGAGGCTAGGTCCTTGGCTCCGGGGGCTACTCGCTCAGTGTTAAGGGTAGGGTCTCCAAGTAACCGAAGGCCTAGTGGCAGGTCGGTTGGTTTCGAAGATGCTCCGGAACGGGCTCCGACAAGAAGAGAAGGAACGATGGAAGGCTCCAATGGAAGAAGTCATCGAAGGGATACTATGGAAGTTAATTTGCCACCACTGTTGGTGGCTCATCTGGGAAGAAATGAGGCAGGGGTTCCACTACAGCCTTCTCACGCGTACGGCGTAGAAGGCAATCCATCTCAATTAAATAGGGGAGGAAATCTTCCTCCTCATGGTATGTACCCTCCTTTTCAGGCTCAATCTTACCCTCAAGGGGTTTATCCCCCACCTAACGGGCAGGCTAACAACCCCAATTTTACTCAACCATACGGAAGCATGCCCTATGGGCAAGCTATGGTATATCCTTCGTATCCTGTTGGAAGTCACCCACCTTATATACCTACTGCTTACCCCCAATATGTTAACCAAAACACTGTTGGAATACCTCCTAATCATAACCCATACAATGCTGCCCCTACATACATGCCACCTTATAACTGCCTCTATTCGGAGCCCATGGGCTCCACAACACCCTTCGTAAGGTGGATAGAAGACTACCCTTTGCCTGATGGGTTGAAAATGCCCGCACATATTGGTACTTATGATGGAAAAGGGGATCCGGATAACTTTTTACACTTGTTCGAAGGGGCTATTAGAATGCAGAAGTGGGTAATGCCTGTTGCTTGTCACATGTTTACGTACACCCTACGAGACTCTGCTCGTATATGGTGGAACGGGCAAAAACCAGGTAGCATTGTGAATTTGGATGATCTTAAAGCCAAGTTCAGGTCACATTTCAGCCAACAGAAAAAGTTTAAACAACGCACCTAACAGTACACAACATCAAGCAGAAGGAGAACGAGAGCACCAGGACTTTCATTACCAGATACACTGATGACACCTTGCAGATAATGGGTTTGCACGAAGACCAGCGCATCTCGGGTTTCGTACATGGCCTACGGAACAGAAGCTTGGTTGAATTCCTTTCCACTGATCTTCCGGCAACCTATAAAGGATTAGTGGAAAAGGCTTATACCTGGATCGAAGCAAAAGAAGTGTCCACCAACGGGGCTCCGGTCGAAAACAAGGAAAATCACAACAAGGCCCCGAAGCATCCTTCGTGGGAAGGGTCGAGGAACAAACACAAGAGCAGGGACAGGTTTACTCCATACCACAAAAACATCAACCATGGCCTCCTGGCTAATCTGTCCAAATCCCCAAGGGAAATACTAGCTACCAAAAAGGCTGCAAAGGCCTTTGATCCTCCTCCTCGCTTGGCAAACAAAGGGAGGCCCAGAGACACTTCCAAGTTTTGCTATTTCCATGACGATTACGGTCACGACACCAATCACTGCCGAGAACTCAAAAAACAGATAGAAGAGGCCGTGAAGTCTGGCCAATTGGGACATTTGGTGAAGGTTATAAAGAGAGGCAAAGAAAAAGTCTCCGACACACAGTTGGGGAAAGATACCACACCCGTCGAAGCACCCATCCTCATGGTTTATAAAGAAGACTCTGGTTCAAAGAGAAAGGAAGCAGAGGAAGCCTTGTGCGGAGTAGGAGATGTCACTTTCCCTTCAATCACAGGGAAAGTTCTTTCAAATGACCCCGTGGTCGTCAAAGTCTTGATCTCCAACAGAGAAGTAAACAGAGCCTACCTTGACTGCGGTAGCTCCTGCGAAGTTATCTACGAACGGTGTTTCCTAAAGCTCAAACCTTCAATAAGGTCAAAGAGAGTAGATTCAAAGGTACCCTTAGTAGGGTTCTCAGGGGAACACTCATGGCCCTTGGGAGAAGTCCCTCTAGAGGTTACGATTGGAGAAGGGAGGCTAAAAAGAACAGAAACTCTGGTTTTCACGATCGTAAAGTCGGAATCTCCCTACAACCTATTGATAGGGAGAACAGCAATGCAGAAGATGGGCATCGTTGTCTCAACCATGCATGCCGCGATCAAATTCCAAACACCTTTCGGCATTGGAACAGTTTTCTCCAGCTATAAGGTGAAGGGGTCTATGACAGAAAATAAGAGGGTCAAACAGGTTTCGGAGGAACCTTCGAAAGATGTTCTCAGTTGCGCTAACGCTGAAGAACGCATCGTGGTAAATGATCTTTACCCTGATCAGACAGTAGTAATCGGAAAGCAACTTCCAACCTCCTTTAAAGCAGAATTGGAAAAGATACTTCGTGCTAACGCAGATGTCTTCGCATGGACCTATTCTGACATGACGGGGGTCCCCAGAACTCTCACTATAGACGGACAGCCCTTCGGAACTGAACACAAGCTCAATGAGTTCAAACATATTGAACCCATCAAACAAAAGCGTCGAAGTCTAGCTCCTGAAAGAAATGCCGCTGCATGCAAAGAAGTGGACGAACTCGTGGCAGCAGGCATATTCAGAGAGGTGAAGTATCAAACTTGGGTGGCCAATCCGGTGATGGTCAAAAAGCATGACGGGGGATGGAGAATGTGCGTAGATTTTACTGACATTAACAAAGCCTGTCCGAAGGACTGCTACCCTCTTCCAGAAATTGATTGGAAGGTGGAATCCCTGTCAGGGTTTCGACTAAAGTGTTTCCTAGACGCTTATAAAGGTTACCATCAGATACAAATGGCCGAAGAAGATGAAGAAAAGACAGCCTTTTTTACAGGAAAAGGCGTTTATTGTTACAAAAAGATGCCTTTTGGTTTGAAAAATGCAGGTGCCACCTACCAGCGATTGGTGGACAAAGCCTTCCACAAGCAAATAGGCAGGAACCTAGAGGCCTACATAGATGATATGGTCATTAAGAGTAGATCGGAGGAAGATATGCTCTCCGACATCAAGGAAACCTTCGATCAGCTTCGCGCCATCAATATGAAGTTAAATCCCAAGAAGTGTTCCTTTGATGTGGAAGAAGGACAATTCTTGGGACATCTGATCACCAAGCAGGGTATTAAGGCCAATCCCTCGAAAGTCAAAGCCATCACAGATTTGCAGCCTCCTAAGTCCCTAAAGGAAGTGCAAAGTCTTAACGGAAAGCTAGCAGCCCTCAGCAGGTTCTTGTCGAAGGGTGCAGACAGATCTTTGCCTTTCTTCAAAACACTCAAAGGATGCACGGACAAAAAGACGTTCCAATGGAGCATAGATGCAGAAGCAGCCTTTCAAAAGCTCAAGGAATTCATGGCTATTCTACCAACACTTACAGCCCCAATCAAAGGCGAAGTGTTGTTCATGTATATTGCAGCCTCTTTCGAAAGCATCAGTGCCGTGTTATTGGCAGAAAGGGAGAAGAAGCAAATCCCCATATACTTTGTTAGTAGAGTACTACAAGGAGCTGAGCTAAATTACCCAGCATTGGAGAAGCTAATTTTGGCTTTAGTTCATGCTGCGAGACGCCTTCGAAGGTACTTTCAAGCTCACCCCATAACCGTACTTACCGACAAGCCAATTAAGCAGATACTTTCAAAGCCGGAGAAATCTGGAAGGATAGCTAAATGGGCTATCGAGCTAGGAGAACATGATATTGAATACAAAGGCAGGAGCTCGGTCAAAGGGCAAATATTGGCAGACTTTTTAGCAGAAACACCCTCCGAAACGAAACATGACAAAAAGGTTGTTGAAAAGGAGCCTGCTACGGAAATCGAAGGGTGGAAACTTTATACTGACGGAGCCTCCAGCTCCGATGGTTCTGGTGCAGGTCTCATGCTCGTTGATCCCAAAGGGAAGGAATACACTTACGCACTTCGTTTCGAATTCGATGCTACGAACAATGAAGCAGAGTACGAAGCCTTGTTAGCAGGTCTCCGATTGGCCACAGATATGGAAGTAGAAAACTTGGCTATTTTTGTTGACTCACAACAGGTGGCCAACCAGATAAAAGGCTCCTACGAGGCGAGACAACCTGTGATCAAGCAATATCTGGATAAGGCCAAAGAAATGCTCGAAGGGTTCACATCTTACAACATAGAGCATGTTCGAAGAAACCAAAACAAGAAGGCGGATGCACTTAGCAAACTGGCATCAATGGCATTTGCTCATTTAACAAAGGAAGTTTTGGTCGAAGTATTGGCAGATAGGTCCATCGTTCGAAAGGAGGTGTCTGACGTAATACTGGAGGAAGACTCGAATTGGATGACTCCAATTAGAGAATATCTAATAAGTGGCATACTGCCGGAGGATCCGAAGTTGGCTCGAAAGGTGCGCATCAAAGCACCACAGTACAGGATCATGGGAAATTACTTATACAGAAGATCTTTTCTATCCCCTTGGCTCCATTGTGTAGGGCCAAGGCAAGCTGCCAACATCATCCAAGAAGTGCATGAAGGATCCTGTGGACTTCACGCAGGGCCTCGCTCCGTTGTCTCCAAAGTAATGAGGGTCGGATATTATTGGCCTTCGATGCACAGAGACGCTGTCGACATCATTCAGAAGTGTGAAGCATGTCAAATTCACTCAAGAGTCCCAAGGCTACCAAAGCAAGATATGACTTCCGTAACGTCCGCATGGCCTTTCAGCCAATGGGGGATAGATATCATAGGCCCTCTGCCAGTTGCTCCTGAAGGAGTAAAGTTCTTGGTCGTAGCCATCGATTACTTCACTAAATGGGTTGAAGCGAAGCCTTTGGCATCCATCACAGGAAGACACATGGAAAAATTCGTGTGGGAACACATTATCTGTCGATTCGGAGTACCTCACATCATCATTTCAGATAATGGGAAGCAGTTTGCCGAAGGGGTATTCCCAGTATTTTGCAGGGGTCTGAATGTCAGACAATCATTCACTTCCGTTTACCATCCTCAGGGTAACGGTCAAGTAGAAGTTACCAACAGAGACATCATACAAGGAATAGAACGAAGGCTGGGATACAGTCATCACGGTTGGGTACATGAACTACCTCAAGTACTCTGGGCACATAGAACGCATACAAAGTCAAGTCATGGAGAAACGCCTTTCAGCTTGACATATGGCACGGAAGCTGTCATCCCTTCAGAAGTAAGTGTCAAAACAGAAAGGGTCATGAACTTCGAAGTAGCAGATAACGAAGAAAGACTCCGTAGTAACTTGGACCTACTTGAAGAACGAAGAGAAATAGCCTCCATTAGAGAGGTTATCCACAAGCAAAAGATTGAAAGGTACTATAATAAGCGAGTTAGGCCTTCGACTTTCAAACCAGGGGAATATGTCCTTCGACTCAATAGCGCAAGCAAAGCTGAGTACCAGGGTAAACTAGGACCTACATGGGAAGGACCCTACGTTATTAAGGAAGCATATGGCAACGGAGCCTACAAGCTAGAAACCTTGGCAGGAGACGTTATTGATAGAACCTGGAATGGCACTACTCTTCGTAAGTTCTACGTATGAAACTTACAATGTCTAAGGACACATTTTAATTTTTTGCTTCGATCAATGTATTTGCATTCTTCTCACTTGGGGAAAGAAGCATTAATGGTAGGCGTCTAGTATTCATTTCTTAAAATGATGTAATCCTCCCTACCCACTTAATGATAATAACACATTTCCCTCAAATCTCTTGTTTCGTTCAATACAACAAAGATTTGCCCACCAAGTCGCTTTATAAGTTTGAATGTCGAAGGGATGTACAAAGACTAGATAACATGTCTTGCTCATATGCATAACATCCATCTCAACTTCACATTAACTTTCCTATATGGCCTTAAGGTATTTCAAACCTTTTGCTGCCCAAAGGATCAAGACGGAGTGGGTCGCGACCCTCTGTCAGCAGTTAAATTATACGATTGCTAATATTCTTGGTGAAGTAACTACACACAATGAAGCTATGCATCTACCATACGCCTTAGGTTGTAAAAAATATTTTTACGCAAGTAAAAGTAAAAAGATAAGAATCACACATGGCAAAATTCGAGCCCTAGTGGCTTCGTTGTAGATTTATGACTAGTTTTACTAGTCTAAAACATGCCATAGCCTTAAACATCCAACATTATAAACTATTGTCTTAGGCCGTAGCCTACTACCAACATGCAATAAGTAAATTGTTTCATCAGGCACGAAGCCTGGAACAGAGCACAAACAATTGTTTTAAACAGGGTACATACCACCCTGGGGATCAAATTACAACCACATGGTTGCCTTCTTTAAACCTTGGAGTGAGTGGGATCATCTGAGCCTGGAGATGGAACTTAGGGTGACGAAGTCCTCTTGGAGGGAGAAGGAGGCTGGACTTTCCTTGGCTTCTTGGCTAGCAGATCCTCAATCGAGGCTGATGGGTCCTTCGTCACATCTGCAAGGAAAGGGAACTCTAAAGCAGTTAAATGATTACCTGCATCATCATATTCTTTTTCATGAGTTGCCCTGTAATACGGAATTTTCTCCAGCACTACTGGTTCCCCAGTCTTCGCCACCTCCTCCAAAGTGGTACACTTGCCATGAAAAATGGCAGCATTCACCACATTCCCAATAGCAATCCCCACATCATCGCTATGGTAAAGTTCCATAGCAATGTAGGGGATCACTTTGGTTACCAGGTCCACCCTGTCCTTCTTCAGCATCTTCAGACGGAGGTTCAGGCCATCTACCTTTTCTCGGAGCTTGATCTCTTGGTCCAGCAACTTTGACCTCTCCTGTTCGAGACCTCCACACTTGGATGAAAGAACAGATATTTTCTCCTTATAACCAACAACCATAGAGCCTTCGACAGTTAACCTGCTGCACTCAGCCTCGCTCGTGGCCAATTGACCTTTGAGCTTTTCATTCTCAGCTCTAAGATCTTGAACCAAGGGATTCTTATCAAAATCCTCCAATGCCTCCTCACACTTCTTCTCCAGGTCTGCATACTTTTGATCTCTAACCTTCTCCATCATCAGCATAGCATCCATTTCTTCTCGAGCTTTGGTGACAGCGCGGAGCAATTCCCTTGTCCTAGAATTGAGTTGGTTGTCAAGCATGCCCTGGCGAACATAGCTTTTAGCATGAAGATCACAGAGCCTCTCTATAGACATGTTATTCATCACCTCTTTCCACTTGGAGGGGATCACATGGCTCATAAGTTGGTGACAAGCTTGGGGAGAAGGAAGCTCCTTCGTATCAGGAAGTCCTATAACAAAAGTAAGTTTCATTAATATATGATCTTTGGTATTTAATTTTATTTCACAGGTAAGAAGTTTACCATGGAAGTCATCACCGCTGGGCCCTTCGATGGCTGGAAATACCACAGCCTTACCCTGGGCACTCTTCTGCCGGGTAGTTCGAGAGGGAGGAGTAGGTAGAATAAGCTTTCTTTTTGAATCAGATTTCATAGGCTTAGCACTAGCACCTTTCCTGCTTCGAACCCTCTCACCTATGCCGGAGGGTCCTATGATGGCCAACGGTCCTTCGGAGACTGGTTCGTCTGAGTCAGCAATGTTCTCCACCAACTGATCTTCTACATCTATGGGTTCCTTTGGTGGAGGAGCAGAAGATACAGGCTCGACAGGATGGGCTTCCACCTCGTCTTTGTTTATGGACACCGACGGGGAGCCCACGCCATAGCTTGTTTCTTGGGGATTCTTTGGAAGAAAGCTTACCTCTTTGGCACCTCCAGCCACAACAAAGTTCCTGAATGATATCTCTGCAAAAAGAAGCAGATAAGATAAATATCAGCAAGATAATTTTTTGTTTCTTATGATAATTTAAAAAATACATACTTTCTCCATCACAAATTATCTCAGGTACCAATGGAGACCCTTCCCATCTCTCAGCAATGCCAGCCATGAACAGGATTGGCTCAGGGAAGGTCTGGCAGTCAGCTGGATGACGAGCCAAACGCTGATACAATGGGTTTCTTCTCACAGTATAAGGCAATGGATCGGTGAACCTTTTCTCATCATATTGAAAGTTTGGGTTTAACAATGCAGAGTATCCAGGAGGGATAATGGTAGTCTGAATATAAAAGAACTTGCCTTTCCAGTTCCTTATGTTCGTAAAAGGCCTATCTATCAATATGGGCACATCCCTTTCACCCCTCTTGGCCAAGGTTAACCAATCTCCTCCCGGGTATAGATTTAAAAAACCCCTAAGCACAATCAAGGATGGTTCAAACCCATACGCTTTGCACATAACAATGTATGTTGTCAGCTTGGCTAGGCCAAAAGGGTTGAACCTAGAAATGTGTACCTCATAATATCGGAGGAATTCTAAAATTAAAGGATGCAGTGGTATCCTAAGATTGGAAGTGGTGAAAGCATGGATATACAAGCCTACATAATTTTCAGGGGCATCAAATATCCCTTGATCTTTACTTGGTAGCATTACTTTGTGTTCTTTTGGAATGGGATAATCAGTGAGGAACGCTTTAAGCTCCTCCCTGGTTAATGTGCAGCCTTGTTGTTTTATCACAAATTTTTTGTTGGTTGACATGATACCTTCTAAAAAACACAAAAAATAGTTGAAATACAGAAGAAGAAGGAGCGCTTTACCTTGTCTGGTCGAAGGCTTGATCGAAAGGAATTTTAGTAGGTGAAAAACTTTGGTCGAGAGTTACTTTGTTAGGGTTTTACTGTTTTTTGCATTTTATATACCCTACAAATGTTGCATCTCAGCCCTACACGTGTCCGTGCTATCCCTTTTCTACCAGATTTCAAACCCCTTTTAAATTTTGAAAGGATGTTTACTAGTACCGAGGAAACAGGGTTAGTTAGGATTAATTATGCATTTATTGCGGTCACTATTAACAAAACTTTTCATCTTCGTTCATTTTTGTGACGAAGGGGAGGTTTCGTTTTTATTTCTGAGTCGTAAGCAATATTTCTCGTCCGTACATATCACTTTCGACTGGGGGGCTTGATGACGTACCCTCTGATCAGGTGGAAGGACCCCCCTTCGGCCTCAGTCGAAATTGCATTACGAAGACCCAAGTCTTTCTTTATAAGTCATTGGTGGCGTAAAACCATTCATCATTGACATGGTTACCAGTTGGGAATTCGCCAGCCGAAGGCCTATGCCCTTCGGTGTCTTCTCTTGAAGATGCCAAGACAAACAAGAACCTTGACTTGGTCTTCCCCCACGTTCCCACTATGTCCTTAACTTCCCCGCCAAGTCCGAGATAGTGGGGATGAAGCCCTAGCGGTTACCATAAATCAGGGGACGCCCCCCATGATCTCCTAAACGTGTGCTAGTACTCTCCAAGCTATTTTTATCACCTATAAATAGGTTGGACGAGTCATTTCAATGGAATGTTCACTCAACGCAGTATTTTACATACATCATATTATCCATAACTCATATCACATACTTATTCACACGCCGGAGGTGGTTCGCAGGGCCCAACCCCTGCGCAATCACTTAACGAAGTGTCTATTATTTCTTATTGCAGATTGACTACAAGTTTGGCGCAAGCATATCACCCCTCATACCTTTCGATCATCATCGAAGGCCTGGTCGTAAGAATTATTGTACAATCAGGAACTCTTCTGGAAATGCTTACAGCAAGACTAATGATGGGCAATGCAATTGAAATGGCTAAGGAGTTGCTGTTGAAGATCTATAACCAAGCAGGAAGACCTAGCAGAAAGTGAAGTTTGGAAGAATCCTTAAAGACTGAAGAAAACTTGTGATTCTGAAACCCAATCACAAGTTTAGGGGAGGATTGTTGGGAAATACGCTTTTTGGAGTTAATACTTATTTCAGTAGAGTTAGTACTGATAGCGTTATACGATAAGTATTAACTAGTTAGTACTGATAGTGCAAATGTTAGTACTGATAGTGTTAGAGTTTGTACTGATCTATGTTAGGAATGTCGTGTAAGAGTTGTAACAACATATCTTCTATTTCAATAGAAGATATGATATACTTATTGTATAGTTATCTCTGTAAGGGATCTCCTTAGTGTATAAAAGGAGATCCTAGCTAGGTTAAACAAACATATCATATTCTAGCCGTCCTAAGAAGAGCTTCAAGGTTGTAAACCCTGGTACTAGGAGAGTACTCGTATTATTGATTAATAATATTGAAGTTGTTGATGTTATAGCTGTTCATACTTTAATCTTCTAAGTGCATTCAAGTAGATTCCGCATACTTGTGTGCATCTACAACAAAGTTTCTTATTGTTGTTTTGGAAACATCCAATGCAACCAACACGTTTGCAAGCTAAGTGTTCTAGATCCAAGGTTTGGGACTTCACAAAGGGGAACATGATCTACGATAAGATGGCAGGACAAAGCGTTGGGAAGCTCCTTCATATCTGGAAGGTCTGCGATCCATACAATGCATCAGAGTTATGTTAGTTACCATAATTATTGATTCATATATTTTAAATAAGGGACATTGCTTACCATGCATCTCCACAGTCTCATCCGGCAGCTCAAAGGAAGATTTAACAAACTTCTTGCCCTCGACACTCTTCTGTCGCACTGCCCTAGATCCGGAGGCTGGGAGGGGATTTTTCCTCTTGCTTGTATACTTAATAGCTTTGCCCGCTATTCCCTTCCTGCTCTTCAGTTTGTTAGCTATACCAGTGGAGCCTGTGATTTGGACATCCTCCTCTGCAGGATCGTCCGAATCTGCCACGTTCTCGACCAATTGGGAGGGACCCTCCAACAATGCTTGTGGGGGTGCTGAGGCAACGGGCTCTGGTTTAGGAGTGTCTACATAATTTTTGTTGACAAATGTGGAAGGTGAACCAACACCGTAGGACTCTTCAGCTTTCTCAGCATGCATGAAGCTCAAGTCTTCATCAAGGTCTTGGTACATGAAGTTCCTGAATGACATTTCTGCAAAAAAGAAGCATGAAAAAATAAATATCAGTGCTACATTGGCCCTACATAAGTAAAAGTAGAAAAACATACTTTGCCCATGATAAAGGATAACAGGCTTGTTGGGAGACCCCTCCCAGCTGTGGGCAATCCCAGCCATATACAAGATTGGCTTGGGGAACACTTGCACATCTGCAGGATATCTAGACAAGCGTTGATAGCTTGGATCTCTTAGCACATCATACGACAAGGGATCATTGTATCGTTTTGCATCAAACATATACTCCTTACTCAACAACTTTGGATAGTTGGGTGGGATAATAGTGTTTTGCACATAGAAAAAGCTGCCCTTCCAAGCTGTTATATTGGTGTACACCCTCGCAAACAGATTTGGCAAATCCCCTTCAGGTCTTTTATCCAAAGTTAATCAGTTACCCCCAGGATACAAATTCAAAAAACTGCTTAACACCTTAAGAGTTGGTTCATAGCCATATGCTTTCACATTACTATGAATGTGGTCAGTTTGGCTAAACCAAACGGGTTGAACCTAGAGATATGCACGTTGTAATATTGCATTAGCTCTAAAATAAGTGGGTGAAGTGGAATCCTAAGGTTGGAATGACTAAAGGAATGCGTGTATAGCCCTACGAAACCTTTAGGAGCATCAAAGATACCCTGATTAGACTTGGGCAACATGATTTTAAACTCTGGCGAGATCGGGTAATCAGCTAGATGGCCGTGCATGTCTTCTGCAGTTAAGGTACATTTTTGCTACTTAATAATAAACTTTGAATCCATACCTATTTTAAACTGCAAGCACGAAGAAGTATTTACCTTTGGTTTCGGAGCTGTGGGGGATCAAAAGTTTACAGCGTGAAAAAAAAAGAAGGAGAGAGTAAAATTGATAACATCAAATAGTCCTGAATATTAAGTGTCAATTTCCCCCGATAATGCTTGTAATTTATATCATTTATATGGATTTACACTTATTTTCCATTGTTTTCCACTTTCAAGTAATTTACGAGCATTGGAGCTAAAGGGCGCAGAACTGGAGAAATATCTAAAGATTTATCACAGTATGCTACTTTGAAGAAGTTACGGCGTAACTCGTCTCTCACATTACGCCGTAACTATTGCGTGACTCAGAAAACCAACTTATCAGAAGGTCGTCCCAAGAGCTATGTGTGTTGGATTATTACTAAGTCTAGGTGTCACAGATTAATAAAGGTTTCGGTAGGGATCTAATTAATTAAACTACTAAAGCAGAATAAAAGCAAATAAATGATAAAGAGAAATCAACAGAGGAGAGTGGTGCTAACCTAGTTAATCCTCCTAGCTAGTTATGACTACGTCTACTTACTTCCAATTACTTCAGGTGGGGTCAAAGTCAAGAGGACAAAATTTGGTCAATTCGCCCTAACCTATCAGCAAAGATGCCACCACAGGAGAAGTCAGGTGTCCCCTCATAAGTCTTGTTGTTCCTGGTCCTCTAAGCCAAGTCATTAAGTACCGCTACATGCTAGATTTATAATAGTGAATGCCCGGCCGTTAGGAACTTAGACTCGCACCCCCTAATTCTTAAGTTCATCCAAATGATAGGTGATCGGTTGGTTAAATCGCACAAGTAGAAAGGGTCGTCAGTTGGTCATATCTTACCCTTCCCGTCTCAATCCGCTCACCTATGGTCAGTTGGTCATATCTCATAGGAAATTGGCCTCTATCGCCATTCAAAACTACCGAACAAAGCGTAGCTACCAATAAACTATGCATGCATACACTTAGAAATAATTGTATGGAAGTAAAGTAAACGCAAATAAAACAATTAAATAATCATAACTAGGCCAGCACCAAGAGGTGCTTAGCCGCTCATATTAATCATGCAAGCCAATTCAATATTCAAAGGTACGAAATACATGAATTGAAAGTAAAAGAAATATAAAACGCTAATGATTATCGTAGGGGAGTGATTTCTCCCTTGGAAACAGCTCCGTATGCTCCTCTAGACCTGCCTTGAGCTTTTTCCCACGTTCTCTGAGTGTTGTGTGTGGAATAGGATGATTAGAAATGCAGGAATTCGTGGGGTATTTATAGGCCAGATCTGGGTTACGGCGTAACCAATATAGGAGTTACGCCGTAACCTTCTATTTCATCGTATTTTGCACTAGATCTGCTGGTTACGGCGTAACTTAATAAGTGGTTAAGCCGTAGTCTTCAATAAACTCGGTTACGTCGTTGTTGATGGAGTAGTTACGGCGTAAGTATGAGCGGCGTGGAACCTCATTTGACCTAGTATAGTTACGTCATAACCTTTGGGAAGAGTTATGTCGTAACCTTTTGATAAGATGGTTTTCTGAGTCACGCAATAGTTACGGCGTAATGTGAGAGATGAGTTACGCCGTAACTTGTTCAAAATCAGCATACTATGATAATTCTTTAGATAATTCTCCAATTCCGCGTCTCTTTAGCTCCAATGCTTGTAATTTACCTGAAATTGGAAAACAATGGAAAACAAGCGTAAATCCATATAAATGATATAAATTACCAGCATTATCGGGAGAAATTGACACTTAATATTCAGGACTATTTGACGATATCAAATATCCCCCCACTTGAACTCTACTTGCCCTCAAGTAGACCTTATTAGAAAGATCACCAAAAAGATATATCCCAAAACCTGGAAAATATAAGTTTACAAATCCTTTATGCTAGAATAAAACAAAGCCAAACACCTCACGAAAGGGGAACAAAATACTTAAATCTCTCAACTATTCTAAGTGTCAATTTCGGGGTGATCACTCAATCGCACAGTCATAGCATGTATTCTATCATAAGCTTGGCGGTTACACAAATCTCCACCACTAGAGTTAATGGCTAAACAATTCTCGAAGGCAATATGGGTAGACACGACAAATGTTAAGGGGTGACTCGTCATTACTAACATGTCATGGCAAAGTGGACAAAATCAATGATACATGACCAAATCCATGGCCAAGACACCAAAGATTGCTCACTGCATCACCTAGATACCCTTCATGACTAAAGGGTTGGATAAGACATGGGATATATAAACGGTGTAAAATAAAAAACAAGCATGTAGTCTAAATCTATAACCAAGTCATCATCACTTACCGTCCGCCCAAAGTTCAAGCTTTGAAGTCAAGAAACCAGAGGTGGCCGTGATGGGCACACTACCTTTTCTCTAACTGTTGGCATAACTACCAACTCCAATATTCAAATGTGACCGAGGTGGCCTCCTCGATACTAAATCTATGAAGCTCATAATGTAGTGCTTATAACATTGCACTTTACAATAACATACCAACTAATTTATTTATTTATTTATTTTTCGAAACATCATTTTTTTTTCAACATAACAATGGGAATTCGGGGGGTCTTCAATGAACATCAGGAATGTTGTCGATGAAAGCGTGATTTCCGAACCTTTCCACTCGAACCTTGAACTTAGGTAAATGATGACTTCTCAATCACAAATAAAGACTACAGGGTAGGCTAAGGTGTATAGGTGTATTGAAAAAATATATCGAGTTACCAAAATGAAAGGAATGGCTCAGATGGGTGTATCTAGGGGTATCTTGAACTAAAGGTAAGTGCAAAAAAGGGTTTCACATAGGGGTCAAAAAGTCCAGGTGACTAATCGATAAACACACAATGATAGGCTGTTTGGGTGATAATCCTATAATATTGCCTTTTAAAACTGAAAAGTCCAAATACATCGAGCTAACTCAACATACCTCATCTATGGTCTCGAAATGATGCAAAGGCCAAGTTCTAAAGTTTACAAGCTACCGGCACACTCATAATTTGGTGGATTTGGGGTAAAATATTGGAAACGGATAAGGCTAATCTCACCATATAATATCAAGGGTTGTATGTGCTCGGCTAAGGTCTAATCTACTTAGGTTAAGAAAAACATGTTAAAATTTTTAAAATGGAATAATTTTTCAAAATAAACTAGAAAAATGAGGGCAAATAATGTTCAAGAGATAATTCTACTCCCGTCCCCCCACTTGAACTATACAAAGTCCCTTTTGTACAAAGCATAAAGGTGAAGAGAAAAGTAGAATTAGAGCGAGAACTTCCCTGAAATTTGCTCCATAAAGAAAGAAGGCCCACGAAAAAAGACGTGCCTTCGTATAAGCATCATGAACAAAATTCAATCCCTGAACTCACAATACCGACAAGCATAATTCTAAAAAGAAAAAATTAAAAATTAAAAACAAACCTAACTCACTTTCGTAGGAATCACGATTGCATTTAGCATATGCAACAAGCCTTTTAAACCACTTGGTGTCCCAAGTGGACGAGCGACGTCTCGTGAGGGTTTACAGGGAACACACCCACAAAGTTCATTTAAAAAACTAATACAAGGTTATTGTGATTTAAAATGAAAGAATTAAAGCAGATGAAGGTTACGTCGTAACTCTTTTGAGGGAGTTACGCCGTAACTGGCAAAACCTGACATAAGCTGCAAAGCAAGTGGTTATGGTTTAACCACAGAGATGGCATTACGCCGTAATGATTAATGCGCCAAGAATTATGCTGCTAAAAGGTTGGTTATGGCGTAATCACATAGATGAGTTACGCCGTAACTCTGGTCAGATCAGCAAACTACAGCAGCAATTATTTCCTCGTTTCCTGCAAAAATAGTCAGATAACACAAAACCCTATAGAAACGGAAATAAAAAAAAAGAAAGGGATAATTCGGGTTGTCTCCCGAAAGAGCACTTTTCTTTATTTACGAATCTTTAAGTTAGACTCAGAGCCGCGGGGCTTCTATGGGGGACTTTGGACTTCCATGACTTTCATCAGGTTATGCCTCATCCAGGCGACATTCATGGCCGTTCGGAGGTATTCATTAGTTTCGATTTTCTGGATTTTACAAAATTTTTCCTCCGGTTCCAAGTGGTAGCGAGTGAATTCGTATTTTTTGACAATTATAGGTGGTGGTCTCTTGTAGGGAATCCCAAGGAGTTTGCACCTCCTTTGCTCATAAGCTTCATCTTCGAGATAAGTAAACTCCTCATTCCCTTGCAATTCAAGGTAAACAAGGATCCCTTCAATGTCATCATCATCAGAAGCTGTACCTTTAAACCATTCTTCATCAAGCAGATTCTCCACTAGTACATGCTTGCATTCTTCTTTTTCATTTCTAACCAACTCCTTGTCATCTTCAATTGTTATTTCACTCGTGTTGTTAAGACTTTCGTTGTTTGAATTTTCTCGATTCATGTACTCCTTCCAAATCTTCTCTTTGGTTAGCGTGTCCACATGTCCATACTTAATCTTCACCCAACTATCGAATCTTAGGTTGTCCAGCCAAGGAAAACTCGTTCTCTCCTCATCATTGGTTGAGGACCGAAATAATTCATCTCTTCCTATTCTCCCAGAGATGCTTCCCTCGTTACACAAATCATCATAAGGGTTGCATGACGCCCATAAAATTTCCCTAGGAGATTTTACTCTTTCGCACTAGTGACTGCGTATTTCCTTGTTGTTAGTTTCACTCAAATGCTCATCCGTGTAGTAGATGTGTTTATTAGCTACTTCCTTTTTCCGAATGTGCTCCTCGTAATCAATTTTTAACTTTTTAAGAAGATTCGAGTTAATCTTGGCATACCCGAATTGTACTGCGTACCAGTCATCAAATGCCAAGTCACCGAACTATATACAATGTCTTTACGCTCATGAGGGCATGTCCACTCTTCCTCTCTTTCACTATCCCCGCCGTTGCAATACTCGCGAAAGGGGTTGCATGTAGGCCATGCTTGTGTGGACTCCTCATCAGCTATGATGACCGGAGTACACCAGTGAGTGATAAGTGGCTCTTCATCATCTTCTAGGGAGAGTTTCTCGAGTCTTTCATCATCAGTATATGCAGGCCACATAAATTTGTTATGGTTGATCCTATCCTTATTGCTTCCTCTATCACAAATCTCATTTTGCACCAGTGATATTTCTTCTTAGATCTGGGCAGAGGGCACAAGTCAATGTCGTAGGACCATTCGTTTCCTGATTCGTCCACTTCGAGGAGTTTTTCTGCCCACGTACCGTAACTGAGATTCTTGGTTACGGCGTAATTCGTTAGAGTCGTTTTCCTCAGTATTCTTCATAACCCTGTTATTGCTGTCAAAAACATAGTTACGCCGTAACTCATAAGGAAGGTTACGGCGTAAGTCAGATCTGTCGACGAGATCAACCCCTGAATCCGTATCATTTTCCTGAACCTTCGAGTTATCATTAGCAAAAATCACTTTACATTCCATAGTTGGTTTAGATCCTTCAGGTTTATTGTAATTCGTCCTTACTTTTTCACTGAGCTTTTCCACCATGGATTCTAGGTTGTTTAGGGTTGTGTCGTGCTTGGAAAGGTTTCTGTCAGTGTTTTCCTGGAATTCTTTTAACCACTCATCTTACTCCTTTTGTCTTTTGGCTGAACTCTCCAGGAACTTGTTGATTGTTTCTTCAAAACTGGGCTTTCTTTCTCCATAAGGCCCACGGTTGTAATTTCCGCGATACCCATTATTATTTCGATTATCTCCGTAAAACGGTCGATTTTCTCCATACTTGGCTTCTTTAATATTTTCTTCGTCGACATGAGGACAATTATTCATGAGATGTCCTCCTCCACAGCTTTCAAGACCTACTTGGATGGCATGAACGGTTTCTCTGACCTTCATCATATCTCAACTAAGATTTTCAATTTTACTAGCGATTGCTGCCATTCCGTCAAAACTTCCGCCTTGGTTTCTTTTGCTTCCTCTGTCGTGCCATTTCTGAGAGTGATCCGCCATTTTTTGAATGGCCTCAATTGAAAGAGTAGGAGTCATGTTCGGGATAGGTCCTTGATAGTCCAACATTTGCCTTGTAGTTACGTTAATTCCTTTGTAGAAAATGTTGACCTTCTGCTGGTTGTTCAGATCATGTGTAGGACACTTGTAAAATAGATCATTGTATCTATCCCAGGCTTGGTACAACGTTTCGTCGCCTTCTTGCTTGAAATTATGGATTTCCAAAATCTTATTAGAAATCTTTGATGGCGGATAATATCCTTGAATAAAGTGCTTCTTAAGTAGCGCCCAAGTATTAATTGCCCCGGCGGGCAATCTTTCAATTCATCTTCTGGCATCTCCAATAAGAGTCATTGGGAATACCCTTAGCATAACAGCATCATGAGACACGCCCGGAATGTTAAAACGGCTTGCGATGTACAGGGCATTTTCAATGTGCTCATATGCATCATCGTCCCTGTTTCCTAAAAAAGGGTTAGCACGAAGCTCCCTCATAAATAGGTATTTGATTTCGAAACGGACATCCGCTCCAATTGCCGTTCTTACGAGACCCGGCCCTTGTTCCGCCCTTGTCAACGCCAAATATTCCTCAAAAGTGAGGTCATCGATGTTAACAACTTCCATGGTACCTGAAAACTTGAAATCCGATCGTGAGAAAAGTTTAAAACCAAATGAAAGACTTAATATTAATCCTAATATAACTCCCCGGCAGCGGCGCCAAAAACTTGATGCAGGTTTTACTAACCAGGTTTTAATATTTATATGGTCTCGTTATACCTATGGTCTACCCTAATGCACTAACAGGCAGTGTACCCGGTCGCGCGTAGTGTAGTAATTGGTAAAGCCGAGGTCATCCCAAGAGCTATGTGTGTTAGACTATTACTAAGTCAAGGTGTCACAGATTAATAAAGGTTTCGATAGGCATTTAATTAATTAAACTACTAAAGCAGAATAAAATCAAATAAATGATAAAGGTAAATCAATAGAGTAGAGTGGTGCTAACCTAGTTAATCCTCCTAGCTAGTTATGTCTACATCTGCTTACTTCCAATTACTTCAGGTGGGGTCAAAGTCGAGAGGACAGCATTTGGTCAATTAGCCCTAAACCAAGTCATTAAGTACCGCTACATGCTAGATTTATAATAGTGAATGCCCGACCGTTAGGAACTTAGACACGCACCCCCTAATTCTTAAGTTCATCCAAATGATAGGTGATCAGTTGGTCAAATCGCACAAGTTGAAAGGGTCGTCAGTTGGTCATATCTTACCCTTCTCGTCTCAGTCCGCTCACCTAGGGTCAGTTGATCATATCTCCTAGGAAATTGGCCTCTATCACCATTCAAAACTACCGAACCAAGGGTGGCTACCAATAAACTATGCATGTATACACTTAGAAATAATTGTACAGAAGTAAAGTAAACGCAAACAAAACAATTAAGGAATCATAACTAGGCCAGCACCAAGAGGTGCTTAGCCGCTCATATTAATCATGCAAACCAATTCAATAATCAAAGTTACGAAATACATGAATTGAAAGTAAAAAAATATAAAACGCTAATGCTTATCGTAGGGAGTGATTTCTCCCTTGGAGACAGCTCCGTATGCTCCTCTAGACCTGCCTTGAGCTTTTTCCCATGTTCTCTGAGTGTTGTTTTTGGAATGGGATGATTAGAAATGCTGGAATTCGTGGGTTATTTATAAGCCAGATCTGGGTTACGGCGTAACCAATATCGGAGTTACGTCGTAACCTTCTAGTTCATCATATTTTGCACTAGATCTGCTGGTTACGGCGTAACCTAATAAGTGGTTACGCCGTAGTCATCAATAAACTCGGTTACGTCATAGTTGATGGAGTAGTTACGGCATAAGTATCAGCGGCGTGGAACCTCATTTGACCTAGTATAGTTACGTCATAACCTTTGGGAAGAGTTACGCCGTAACCTTCTGATAAGTTGGTTTTCTGAGTCATGCAATAGTTACGGCGTAATGTGAGAGATGAGTTACGCCGTAACTTCTTCAAAATCAGCATACTATGATAATTCTCCAATTCCGTGTCTCTTTAGCTCCAATGCTTGTAATTTACCTGAAAGTGCAAAACAATGAAAAACAAGCGTAAATCCATATAAATGATATAAAATACCAGCATTATCGGGATAATTTGACACTTAATATTCAGGACTATTTGATGTTATCACGTAACCACTCATAAGTTTACGCCGTAACCAGCAGATCTAGTGCAAAATCCGATGAAATAGAAGGTTACGGCGTAACTCCTATATTGGTTACGCCGTAACCCAGATCTGGCCTGCAAATACCCCACAAATTCCAGCATTTCTAATCATCCCATTCGACACACAACACTCAGAGAGCGTGGGAAAAAGCTCAAGGCAGGTCTAGAGGAGCATACAGAGCTGTCTCCAAGGGAAAAATCACTCCCCTACGATAAGCATTAGCGTTTTATATTTCTTTTACTTTCAATTCATGTATTTTGTACCTTTAAATATTGAATTTGTTTGCATGATTAATATGAGCCGCTAAGCACCTCATGGTGCTGGCCCAGTTATGATTCCTTAATTGTTTTGTTTGTGTTTACTTTACTTCCGTACAATTATTTCTAAGTGTATGCATGCATAGTTTATTGGTAGCCACCCTTGGTTTGGTAGTTTTAAATGGCGGTAGAGGCCAATTGCCTAGGAGAAAGGACCAACCGAACCTAGGTGAAGAGTGATGTTATAAGCACTATGTTATGATCTTCATAGATTTAGTATCAAGGAGGCCATCTCGGTCACATTTGAAGATTGGAGTTGGTTGTTATGCCAACAGTTGGAGAAAAGGTAGTGTGCCCTTCACGACGTCCTCTAATGACACATCTACCTTGCATTTCATGATCCGGTTTCTTGACTTCAAAGCTTGAACTTTGGGCGGACGGTAAGTGGTGATGACTTGGTTATAGATTTAGACTACCTGCTTGTTTTTTATTTTACATCGTTTATATATCCCGTGTCTTATCATACCCTTTAGTCATGAAGCGTGTCTAGGTGATGCAGCGAGCAATCTTTGTTGTCTTGGCCATGGATTTGGTCATGTATCATTGATTTTGTCCGCTTCGCCATGACATGTTAGTAATGATGAGTCACCCCTTAACCTTTGTCGTGTCTACCCATATTGCCTTCGAGAATTGTTTAGCCATTAACTCTAGTGGTGGAGATTTGTGTAACCGCCAAGCTTATGATAGAATACATGCAATGACTGTGCGATTGAGGGATAACCCCGAAATTGACACTTAGAATAGTTGAGAGATTTGAGTGTTTTGTTCCCCTTTCATGAGGTGTTCGGCTTTGTTTTATTCTAGCGTAAGGGATTTGTAAACTTATATTTTCCAGGTTATGGGAGATATCTTTTTAAGAATCTTTCTAATAAGGTCTACTTGAGGGCAAGTAGAGTTCAAGTGGGGGGATATTTGATAACATCAAATAGTCCTGAATATTAAGTGTCAATTTCCCCCGATAATGCTTGTAATTTATATCATTTATATGGATTTACTTTTGTTTTCCTTTGTTTTCCACTTTCAGGTAAATTACGAGCATTGGAGCTAAAGAGACGCGGAACTGGAGAAATATCTAAAGATTTATCACAGTATGCTACTTTGAAGAAGTTACGGCGTAACTCATCTCTCACATTACGCTTTAACTATTTCGTGACTCAGAAAACCAACTTATCAGAAGGTTACGGTGTAACTCTTCCCAAAGTTTACGACATTACTATATTAGATCAAATGAGGTTCCACGCCGCTGATACTTACGCCGTAACTATTGCATCTACTACGACATAACCGAGTTTATTGAAGACTACAGTGTAAATACTCATAAGGTTACGCCGTAACCAGCAGATCTAGTGTAAAATACGATGAAATAGAAGGTTACGGCGTAAGTCCTATATTGGTTACGCCGTAACCCAGATCTGGCCTATAAATACCCCATAAATTCCAGCATTTCTAATCATCCCATTCCACGCACAACACTTAGAGAGCGTGGGAAAAAGCTCAAGGCAGGTCTAGAGGAGCATACGGAGCTATCTCCAAGGGAAAAATCACTCCCCTACGATAAGCATTAGCGTTTTATATTTCTTTTACTTTCAATTCATGTATTTCATACCTTTAAATATTGAATTTGTTTGCATGATTAATATGAGCCGCTAAGCACCTCATGGTGCTGGCCTAGTTATGATTCCTTAATTGTTTTGTTTGTGTTTACTTTACTTCCGTACAATTATTTCTAAGTGTATGCATGCATAGTTTATTGGTAGCCACCATTGGTTTGGTAGTTTTAAATGGCGGTAGAGGCCAATTGCCTAGGAGATATGACCAACTGAACCTAGGTGAAGTGTGATGTTATAAGCACTATGTTATGATATTCATAGATTTAGTATCAAGGAGGCCATCTCGGTCACATTTGAAGATTGGAGTTGGTTGTTATGCCAACAGTTGGAGAAAAGGTAGTGTGCCCTTCACGACGTCCTCTAATGACACATCTACCTTGCATTTCATGATCCGGTTTCTTGACTTCAAAGCTTGAACTTTGGGCGGACGGTAAGTGGTGATGACTTGGTTATAGATTTAGACTACCTGCTTGTTTTTTATTTTACATCGTTTATATATCCCGTGTCTTATCATACCCTTTAGTCATGAAGCGTGTCTAGGTGATGCAGCGAGCAATCTTTGTTGTCTTGGCCATGGATTTGGTCATGTATCATTGATTTTGTCCGCTTCGCCATGACATGTTAGTAATGATGAGTCACCCCTTAACCTTTGTCGTGTCTACCCATATTGCCTTCGAGAATTGTTTAGCCATTAACTCTAGTGGTGGAGATTTGTGTAACCGCCAAGCTTATGATAGAATACATGCAATGACTGTGCGATTGAGGGATAACCCCGAAATTGACACTTAGAATAGTTGAGAGATTTGAGTGTTTTGTTCCCCTTTCATGAGGTGTTCGGCTTTGTTTTATTCTAGCGTAAGGGATTTGTAAACTTATATTTTCCAGGTTATGGGAGATATCTTTTTAAGAATCTTTCTAATAAGGTCTACTTGAGGGCAAGTAGAGTTCAAGTGGGGGGATATTTGATAACATCAAATAGTCCTGAATATTAAGTGTCAATTTCCCCCGATAATGCTTGTAATTTATATCATTTATATGGATTTACTTTTGTTTTCCTTTGTTTTCCACTTTCAGGTAAATTACGAGCATTGGAGCTAAAGAGACGCGGAACTGGAGAAATATCTAAAGATTTATCACAGTATGCTACTTTGAAGAAGTTACGGCGTAACTCATCTCTCACATTACGCTTTAACTATTTCGTGACTCAGAAAACCAACTTATCAGAAGGTTACGGTGTAACTCTTCCCAAAGTTTACGACATTACTATATTAGATCAAATGAGGTTCCACGCCGCTGATACTTACGCCGTAACTATTGCATCTACTACGACATAACCGAGTTTATTGAAGACTACAGTGTAAATACTCATAAGGTTACGCCGTAACCAGCAGATCTAGTGTAAAATACGATGAAATAGAAGGTTACGGCGTAAGTCCTATATTGGTTACGCCGTAACCCAGATCTGGCCTATAAATACCCCATAAATTCCAGCATTTCTAATCATCCCATTCCACGCACAACACTTAGAGAGCGTGGGAAAAAGCTCAAGGCAGGTCTAGAGGAGCATACGGAGCTATCTCCAAGGGAAAAATCACTCCCCTACGATAAGCATTAGCGTTTTATATTTCTTTTACTTTCAATTCATGTATTTCATACCTTTAAATATTGAATTTGTTTGCATGATTAATATGAGCCGCTAAGCACCTCATGGTGCTGGCCTAGTTATGATTCCTTAATTGTTTTGTTTGTGTTTACTTTACTTCCGTACAATTATTTCTAAGTGTATGCATGCATAGTTTATTGGTAGCCACCATTGGTTTGGTAGTTTTAAATGGCGGTAGAGGCCAATTGCCTAGGAGATATGACCAACTGAACCTAGGTGAAGTGTGATGTTATAAGCACTATGTTATGATATTCATAGATTTAGTATCAAGGAGGCCATCTCGGTCACATTTGAAGATTGGAGTTGGTTGTTATGCCAACAGTTGGAGAAAAGGTAGTGTGCCCTTCACGACGTCCTCTAATGACACATCTACCTTGCATTTCATGATCCGGTTTCTTGACTTCAAAGCTTGAACTTTGGGCGGACGGTAAGTGGTGATGACTTGGTTATAGATTTAGACTACCTGCTTGTTTTTTATTTTACATCGTTTATATATCCCGTGTCTTATCATACCCTTTAGTCATGAAGCGTGTCTAGGTGATGCAGCGAGCAATCTTTGCTGTCTTGGCCATGGATTTGGTCATGTATCATTGATTTTGTCCACTTCGCCATGACATGTTAGTAATGACGAGTCACCCCTTAACCTTTGTCGTGTCTACCCATATTGCCTTCGAGAATTGTTTAGCCATTAACTCTAGTGGTGGAGATTTGTGTAACCGCCTAGCTTATGATAGAATACATGCAATGACTGTACGATTGAGTGATCACCCCGAAATTGACACTTAGAATAGTTAAGAGATTTGAGTGTTTTGTTCCCCTTTCATGAGGTGTTCGGCTTTATTTTATTCTTGCGTAAGGGATTTGTAAACTTATATTTTCCAGGTTATGGGAGATATCTTTTTAAGAATCTTTCTAATAAGGTCTAGTTGAGGGCAAGTAGAGTTCAAGTGGGGGGATATTTGATAACATCAAATAGTCCTGAATATTAAGTGTCAATTTCCCCCGATAATGCTTGTAATTTATATCATTTATATGGATTTACGCTTGTTTTCCATTGTTTTACACTTTCAGGTAAATTACGAGCATTGGAGCTAAAGAGACGCGGAACTGGAGAAATATCTAAAGATTTATCATAGTATGCTACTTTGAAGAAGTTACGGCGTAACTCGTCTCTCAAATTACGCCGTAACTATTTCGTGACTCAGAAAACCAACTTATCATAAGGTTACGGCGTAACTCTTCCCAAAGGTTACGACATAACTATATTAGGTCAAATGAGGTTCCACGCCGCTGATACTTACGCCGTAACTATTGCATCTACTACGACGTAACCGAGTTTATTGAAGACTACGGCGTAAATACTAATAAGGTTACGCCGTAACGAGCAGATCTAGTGCAAATCCTATATTGGTTACGCCGTAACCCAGATCTGGCCTATAAATACCCCACGAATTCCAGCATTTCTAATCATCCCATTCCACGTACAACACTTAAAGAGCGTGGGAAAAATCTCAAGGCAGGTCTAGAGGAGCATACGGAGCTGTCTCCAAGGGAGAAATCACTCCCCTACGATAAGCATTAGCGTTTTATATTTCTTTTACTTTCAATTCATGTATTTCGTACCTTTGAATATGGAATTTGTTTGCATGATTAATATGAGCGGCTAAGCACCTCATGGTGCTGGCCTAGTTATGATTCCTTAATTGTTTTGTTTGCATTTACTTTACTTCCGTACAATTATTTCTAAGTGTATGCATGCATAGTTTATTGGTAGCCACCCTTGGTTTGGTAGTTTTGAATGGCGGTAGAGGCCAATTGCCTAGGAGATATGACCAACTGAACCTAGGTGAAGTGCGATGTTATAAGCACTATGTTATGAGCTTCATAGATTTAGTATCGAGGAGGCCACCTCAGTCACATTTGAAGATTGGAGTTGGTAGTTATGCCAACAGTTAGAGAAAAGGTAGTGTGCCCATCACGACGTCCTCTAATGACACATCTACCTTGCATTTCATTATCCGGTTTCTTGACTTCAAAGCTTGAACTTTGAAGCTCATGATCCGGTACTTAATGACTTGGCCTAGGGGACCAGGACTTATAAGGGGACACCTGACTTCTCTTGTGGTGGCATCTTTGCTGATAGGTTAGGGCGAATTAACCAAATTTTGTCCTCTCGACTTTGACCCCACCTAAAGTAATTGGAAGTAAGTAGACGTAGACATAACTAGCTAGGAGGATTAACTAGGTTAGCAACACTCTCCCCTATTGATATTCCTTTATCATTAATCTGCTTTTAATTGCTTTATTCTGTTTTAGTAGTTTAATTAATTAAATCCCCATCGAACCCATTATTAATCTGTGACACCTATACTTAATAATAATCCAACACACATAGCTCTTGGGACGACCTCGGCTTTACCGATTACTACACTACACATGACCGGGTACACTGCCCGTTAGTGCATTAGGGTAGACCATAGGTATAGCGAGACTTTATAAATATTAAAACATGGTCAGTAAAACCTGCATAAAAAATGTTTTAGGGTTTCAACCACTTTTCCTTAAATACTCTTTTTCACCGTTTTTAAAACCACACACGTGTCTCTAAGAGTCGCTCTTATCCGAATTTAAAACTTTTTTAAAATTTAAAAAAAAAGTCTTTTTGGTCACCGGGTAAAGTGGGGATTTGTGATCACTATAGCGGGCAGCTAAGGAGGTTAGTTGGCATTAAATGTGTAGGTTAGGCGCATAGTTATCTTATAAATGATAAGCTTTGCAGCGAGAGGACATTTCTCTTTGCAGGATGAAGTCGAAAGGAATGCCACTTCGCTCATATGCATCACTTTCGACTAGGGGGCTTGATGTTGTACCCTCCGAACAGCTCGAAGGACACTCCTTCGAGACGTGTCGAAGCCATTCTGTTCGAAGGCCCAAGTTAGGTCTCCAGAATATTCATAGGCGTCAAACCATTCGTAAGCACAAAGGTTACCTAGGGGGAATTCGCCATTCGAAGCCCTAAGCCGTTCCGGGTATGGTTGACGAAGGAGTAAAGAATAGGAGAACCTCTTGAATTGGTCAAACCCACGATATCCCTCTCTTTCCTGGCTTCCTCGCCAAGTTTGAGAACGTTGGTCACTAAGCCCTAGCGGTTACCCACAAACATGGGACGCCCCCATGTTCTCCGACATTCACGCAGAAGTGCCCCTAACCCTATTTCTTCCATTATAAATAGGTTGGACGGGCAATGGATTATGGTAAGCTCATTCAACACTCATCTCTTTACTTACACACATTTATACAACCATAATTCATACTTACTCTCACGCCGGAGGTGGTTCGCAGGGTCCAACCCCTGCGTAATCACTTAACGTAGTGTCTTCGTATTTCTTATTCTCAGGTGAGAGACAATCTTGACTGGAACATACACCCCTCATACCTTTGATCATCATCGAAGCCTGGTAATGCAATTTATTGTACAATCAGGTATCTTAAAAGATCATGAAGAATTTCATGTCTATGATTTTCAAAAAATCCTAAAAAGATTATATAGCAAAGGTATGTTCTTCTATAATTTACTTATAGATAAATTATTAATGTATGCTTCCTAGTTTTATTACAAAAAATATTACTTATAACACGTAAAGAATCATAGACTTAATACGTATACTCCAATATCACAAAATTCTCCAAAAGGTTTTTATCTATATTAAACACATCATCAAGAATAGCATTCTTGGTTGATTTTTATAGACAAAACTACAAACTAGTCATATTACCTCGTAATGATAACTTGGCTAATCAAAAGTTGCAGTCATCATTTCTCACATAAGGGTATTGGCATTACATTAGTAATCTATGTCAATAGTATTCATGTGAAACTTTCCATATCATGATAAAATAGTTTTTTCTCATGATTCTTAACTTCCCAATTTATGATTCATTTGTAAAAAGGAAACGTCGTCAAAAAGGACTAGTAAACACAAAAACTCATCAAAACCTCGAACCATAAACAAACCTTAAGTTATAGAGCTAAACCTTTAACATTAATCAATAATTAAAACTCCTGTGTCAAAATTATCTAGTTCACTTAAACTATTTAGTGCTTATCTACCGCATCCCCGTGATTGAACTAGCCGGATGCCTCTTTAAAGGGATCCGTGGGAACCGGCACATATGAAGATAGAATAAGTGCTTGATGATCACTATGGAGTTTTACTTTCAACTTTACTCTCCTACATACGAACATAAACCCTAAATTACTATTCATAGGAGCTCATTCCTCATCATTCCAAGGAAAGAAATCACTTGTGTAAGTATTATCTTCACTACATTGTAATTTCCATCTTCTAGTTCCTAGTAGCACAATTTTTCATCTTGAGAACATTGGTTCAATCGGTTTATCACAATTTGTTATCACATTGTTTTCTAAGATAAACTAATCAAAGAATCAACATTGTTAAATACAAAGTAAAAACTCATTTTGAACTCAAAAGAGATGTATTGAGCAAAATTGTGATGAACCTCATTAGGATACTATTCACATTATTGACACCACATTGTGGTTTTGGTGTTTTGGATAAACCATGCCGAGCTCTAGGCAACAAGACTATCAAGATACAGCACACTACATACGATGTATCATAGAAAGGAAGGACTTAGTCGCGAAGACCGAAAGGCCTTCAAAATGTTAAAAAATAGGTTGTTTCACGAGGGCCGTGTACTCGAACCTTCATTTATCGATGATTGGTGCAAAACCGTCAAGTTATCTCACGCAAGCTAGCCACTTGTGAATGACCAACCGTAAGAAACTCAAAACAGCTCACACACCAAATTCAATTAAGATCAGAGGAATGTAGTGGATTCCTGGGTCGTTAAGTCCCACGGAGGATGAATTGGTGTATAAACATTTGATCAGATGGTAGAATGATCACTAAGGATAGTGATCAATAAGGGTTTTGAATAAGAAATTACACTACTGATTGATTGATATGATATTTAGATACAGAATTGATAAGCACAATAATCAGATAAGAAAACGTAAATACGTACGTTTATTAAAAACGTAACTTATAAAACAAAACGTGAGTTTTAAAGAAATAAAAGGCCTAAAAATATAAAAATGATATTTTTGGAATCCTAAAAACAAAAGAAAAATTATTTGAAAAAGAAAATTATTTTTATGACTATTTTTCTAATTATTTTTAATTAAAAACTATTTTTAACTACTTATTAATAACCTAAAATATGATAAAATAGGAAATAAAGCTAGAAAAATCAAATTATGATTTAGAAAAATCTAAAATACTATAAAACTTATTTTAAAACTAAAAATATATTTTTCACACTTTTTATCTATTTATTATTAATTAATTATTATTTATAATACACTTAAATACTAGAAAATAGAAAATTAACCTGGAAAAATAAAAATTTAACTTGGAAAAATCTAAAATATTATAAAACTAATTTTAAAACTGAAAAGATATTTTTTATGCTTTTTAATTATTTATTACTAATTATTTAATACTTATTAACTATTTATAATTTTAATAAATACTAAACAGATAGAGAAAAATATGAAACTTTTTCTAAAAATACTTTATAATGACAGAATACTAGGAAAACTATAAAAACAAGGTTTGCTTAATAATAAGCTAAAAAGAAAAATCTAAAAAGTTAAATTCTATTAAATAAACGCTATCACTAATATTAAAATGATGTTTTTGTTGTTTTTATTTTATAAAATTACTTAACTACTTATTATAAACAACTTTTATGAAAACAAAAATTTTATAAACTAAAAATAAGCTGTTTTTAAATGAGCTTATAAGCTACAGTGGACTAATGAGCTTATTTTGATGAAATAAGCTCAAACAAACTTAAAAACTGAAAACAAAGGTTAAATAGGCTACAAATAAGCTAATGCTACTTATATTAATCTAGGAAGCACAATTAAGCACACTAATAAGCTGAAACTAGGCAATAAGCACTTAAGACTGAACTAATTAATCAAACAGACTTGTGCAGACTTTGACAAGCAATTTAAGCTATGGGTAAAAGCTCTTAAGCTCAAAATAAAGGTTGGGTCAACAAGTTGGGTTGATTGGCTTTCTAAAAAGCCAAAGTTCTTACTGTGAAGCTTATTAACAAGCTTTTGACAAGCTTTTGAAAAGGGGACCAGTTAACTGCTCAGCATCAGCTGAGACAGTTGGAGCTGAGAGATGGGACAAAACAAAAGCTACTAGCAGCCCTAACTAAAAAGCTACAAAATGAAAAAATGAACTTGGGACATTGAAATGGCTTGGTTGGCTATCCAAAGAAACAAGTATCATAGGCTGAGATTAACTAGAAAGCTTTTTGTGAGCTTGAGAAAAAGGTGGTAAAACTTGTGCACAGGGCACCTTTTTGAAATGGTGCCAGAAATAAGCTAGAAAATAAGCTATGTAATAAGCTTTTTAGAAAATATAAAAAATACTATATTAAAGCTAAGCAGCTATATTTTAACATCCTAGAAGCTCAAGGCATGAGACTTAATATTATGTTCTATATAAAATTTTCTTTTTTATTCAAAAATGACTTAACTGAAAATTTGACTTTTTTATAGAACATGCAGTTTTGACTTATTTGAGATTTGAGCTTAACTTATGAACTGATTATGATGTTTTGAGATGAAATATGACTGAGATAAGCTATGTTATTAACTCTTATACCTAAATGCAAGTTTTAACAATCCTATAACTAACTGTTTTGCTAGTAAGAACAGATTCAAATAAAATTTGACTTATGCTACTCTAAGATGCAAAATAAGGACTGATCTAAGTTTACTTTACCTACTTGATACTGAATTAAGTGATATTAATCCTATGGCTAACCTAAAGCACAGATTATAAAGCACATCCAAACACTAGTTTAAAACTTCCAAATAATAATAATAACTATCAAATTCTATCCTACTTATGCAGAGCTTCAAACAAGTTTATAACTGATAACCTAAAGCTATAATAACATCAAGTCTAGTATCAATTACAAACAACCATGATCATATTCATACTAATAACATAACAGATTTGAAAAAGGTTTAACACCAAAACTTACTTGATTTCCAGCTCAATTTGGGCAGTATATCAATGCTAAACCAAGATTAAAAACACCAATAAATACCCAATTCAGCATAAGAATCAACCCAATTCCATTTCTGAGCCAAAAATCATCCACAGTTGACTTTCGTTGACTTGTTTTGGATACTTGAGAAAATGAAGAGTGCAATGAACATAAGCCTTGAATAAGCTATAGTTTAGCTTAACAAAGCTCAAACAAACAGTAGCAGAGCTTGTTAGAAGCTTTTAAGATGATTTGAACTAGGAAATTGTATAAACTTGAAAATCAGACATAAACTTGAAATTGATAGCTAAAATATGTTTACATACACTGAAAACACTTAAATAAAATACTTGAAAGATTTTGAATTACAATAAGAAGCTTAAAATAAAAAAACGACATAATTTAAACTAATCTACTCTACTACTTTTTCTCTTCTGCTTCAAACTTGCTTTTAAATGACTTTTTCATCACTGTCAACATCTCTGAATCTTTCCCATCATATTTGAACCATTGGATCATTAGATTTCATCACATTCGTGCACTTGGCACTTTTGGCGGGAAAAGTCTAAGAAGCAGGTTTTTGCATTAATTGAGATGGTGAGTGGGCTTGCAAGGTGGAGGGGGCATGGTGATGTGGTAGATATGTGCTGGAAAGGTTGAGATAAGGTGGTGAGGGCAGATGGAGGGGGATGAGTGGACACAGGTGTTGGGGTGGGAGATAGTGAACAGTGCTGGCGGGTTTTATTTCTTTTAAATTTCGGGTTTTAAGTATTGGGCCTGGGTTATATCTGGTTTGGGTTGGACTTGGATTTGGTTTAATAATAAGGTCCGTTTGTTCTGGTAGTAATAACAAGCCCAAGGACCATTTGTGTAATATGATGAATTTTCAAGGACTGATCCTGCAAATATTCCAAAGCTAATACAAGGGCCTAACTTGCCATTCACTAATAGTACAAGGATCATTAGTAATAAAATCCCATTTTTTTAATAATTCCAAGGACCTTTTATGTCTTTTTTGAAACTTAAGGGACTAAAAGTGTAATTTCCCAAAAGTTCACCATAAGGACCAATTTTGTCATTTATAAATAGTATAAGGTTTATTTTGATTATTTTCTTATTTTTTAAAACCTTAGGGACTAATTTTGACACTTTTGCAAAGATGAGGGACCAAAGTTGTAATTTTGTGATTTTAAACTTCAAAGGATTATTTTGAACAACTTGTGAATCCCAAGGACCTAAAATGATATTTTACAAGTTTTGGAATGACCAGGGACTGTTTTTGACAAATTTTCAAACTTGAGGGACTAAAACTGCCAATTATGCAAACTTGATACGTTTTTCATCAGATTTTGATGTTTTTGCATTTAAAACATATAAAACACTTGTTTGTGATATTTTTATCATTTTGAAGCATTTCTGAGTGTTTTCAGATGTTTTTGGCATTTTATCAGTACAAAAATGATGAGTATTTAGACACTCATCAATCGACAATACCGACATCTCTGAAGTCTTTGTGGGAATCAACTTTCAATGTATTCTAACCCGTCAACGAACAAATATGCCCGGTATTTGTTTTTGAGTTCTACAAGAGTATAAGTATCATAAGGAATGAGGATGGAACCATATCAATCGCTTTTGTCATCAATGAACACAACTATACCTTCACCCTTGAAGAGTTTGCTCGGATACTTCATATCCCTTGCCAAGGAGTATGCTTGTATTCAAATGAATGGTCACTAGCCCACCTCCATGACATGGTCGATGAGCATCCGGTTTATTCCACACCGCTCCCGGATCCAGCTACGGTAAGAGATACCGTCTTCATTCAAAGAGCCTCCCCGTCTCGGGTCACTAGGAAATCAAAGGTCATCTATAGGGATCCCTTTCAAATGGAACTTTCGGATATGTTCCCTTTGTACAAGAAATGGGAACTAGTGCTAAGAGAGAATGTCCTTTGTTTGGTGGGAAATAAGGATCATCCCAACGCTTGCCTAGTCTACATGATCTATTGCCTTGTCAATGGAACTCATTTCAACCTTGCCTATTACATGGTTAAACGGATGGCAAGTGTTTCAAGGACGGACAAGATGGTGATACCTTATGCTATGCTTCTAACACTCCTAGCCAATTTTGTCTTTGCCCTAGATCCATCTCCCTATACCGATGACCACTTCTTTAGCAACAAGGTCATGGTACCCTTGACCAATGGGAAGACTACGAGGTTTATGGTTGAAGGCAAGAGACCTCATCCACCGACGGACTCATCCGAAGAAAGGGAGGGAGAAGGAAGCAACCCTATAGGCAACCACCAACTTGACCTCGTGGCATACATTGAGCAATTTTCAGACATCCCAAGCCCATCTCAAGAATTTCAACAAACGAAGGGGATGTTTAAATGTCTTGCCAACTTTCTTATGGGGAAGAAGAAGAAGTAGGCTTGAAGGGTTGAAAGGTGAATCTTGGAGGCGTTGGAGGAGAAGTGTGAGTTAAAGGGGAGGTAAGGTCGAGGACCTTAAATTCGAAAAATGTTTTGTAAAACTTATTAATCATTATTTCTGTAACTTAGGACTTTGTATTTGTAGATGGTATGACGTAAACAATGACACCCTAACCTAGACGACCCAAATAGGAATTTTACGACAACTTGATTAAAATCAAAAAGTCGGTCTTCCTTATATTTGCTTGCCTATTTATCACTCTTACATACCATGATTGATATACCTTGCTTACATACGTGATTGCTTGATGTAGAAATGATTAGGTTTGTAATTTGCTAAGAGTTGAAAAATCTGCACATATCCTGTGAAGCTACTGGTCAGCAGTTGTCGGATCCCTGAGCTATAACTAGCCGGATCCCTCGTATGAAGGATCCGTGGGATCCGGGTAAACAGACATGGGAGTTTTACACTTTTACTTCAATCCAATCTTCCAGACCTTATTAGACTAATTAAACATGTTACTTTAGGATCACTTAAGTCCTCCTCAAACCCATATGGTTTCACATTCACTCATAACTAACTTAGGATCACTTTCAAGGTATTTTTGAATTATCACTTCATCAAAACTCACCATATTTCTGCTCCAATGTTCACACATGGTTTCTAACATCTTAAAACACCTAACTTGATATTTCTCTCAATTTTAGCAAATTGATTTTAGTCATCCTTATCCCAAAATAGGCTAAAAACTAGTTTTTCATTTTTTAGGATTTTTAAGGAATTTTCCAAATTTTTCTTAAGTTATCATCTGATCTCTAGGGTAATTTGACATCATGTGACACCTTCAAAATCTTAGTATCATGCTTAAGCACTTAGTTACACACATAAAACCTCTATTTTTCTTACTAAAAACCATCATTAGATATCTTCACTCATTATGGTTGGACATTTAAGTTCTATACCATTTAAGACATCGTAGGGAACCTAAACACTCAAGATTTATAAGTACTAAACCTTGATATAACATCATCAATCTACTTCATTACTGTCTGAGAGACGGATCCCCAAATTATAACTAGACGGATCCCCAAAGTTAGGGAACCGTGGGATCTGGGTCTACAGAACAGATTAAGATCACTTTATTCATCAAATTCAAACTATCTTTGGTAGTCTAAACACTTTACCTTGCCCTAAATGACTCCCTAGGATATAACAACACTATGGTTGACCTTAGTGCATGCCAAAATTCTTAGTGGTCAAGAATTTAATTCACTAACCTAATTTCTTCCTTTATAAACCAAGTGTGCTTATGCTTCCAAACGACCATTCAAATCACCATTCAAATTTAGTAGCTAAGACATCCATTACATCCTCTTTTTCACTATGACTAAAGCATCTAACATGACCTCTTCAATCAAAGGTTCCTCCAAGAAAAATGCTCATATGGTTCATGAGATATCATCAACCGAGTCATCACCCGTCAAGAACTCAAATACTAGAATCCCCCCTCAAGAAACTCAACCAACCAAAGCTAAAATAACCGCTAGGATTAGTATTCGACCTTTTGATTTAAAAAGGCCTTCACCAAGCACTAAACCAAATACACCTAGCTCAAGTAAAACAACTAAGCCATCATTTCTAGAACCTAGACTACACTCCTTTACCGCGCCTCTTTCGCATCCAAACCTTTACTCTTTGGAAGACTAACCACCAAGGACTTCTCATTCACTATCCTTCTCGTTAAATAGGGAACTACCTTCACCATCAAATAGTCCATCCTTAGGAACAAGGAATCACCAAGGACATAACCATATATATGACTTCCCTTTTCCACCACCAACTCATACATCATAACCATCATTTTTAGTTGAACCACACCCTACGTCACTTAACTCAACTGCAAAAATCCCATCAACCTTTGTGGAACCTCCTCAAAACATTCCATCTCCTCCGTCTCCTACTCATGACAATAATTTCCCTAATTGTCAACTTACCCAAGGTTTAGTTCAAGAAGTTCAAAATGAGTTTCATTTCATGTTTAATCATCTCCTTGAACGATTTGACCAAATCAACAAATCTACACTTCCTTAGAACCTGAGATTACATGCACATAGATTCTTTTTATTAGTTTTCGGCACGACTTAGAATTATTAGAAAATGTACTACATGCTTTTGTGATTCTCTTAGTTTTAGAGATATGTATATCATTTCTCATATTTTATTGAATGAAATTACATGTTGTACGCCATATGGTCTTGAGAACATATTTGGTGCCTTAATACATTACTTATTTTGATGTTACAATCACATTTCACATCCACATTGCTGTCATGAGATTGTAGTTACACGGATCCCTCCGTTTTTCCTAGACGAATCCGTCCAAAGGAGGAACCGTGGGATCCGTGCAACAAAAACACTTTTTATTACTAATTTGCGTCTCATTTGCCGGAAATTATGCATCATATACTTGCTTTCTAACCTTAGTTATGTAGATTTTCAAATACACATGAAGACTTTGAAAGCCTTGACAAGGGGGAGCTTTTCGTCAAAGCAAAGCCATTGCAAAAACACTTGCAATATTTCCATTTAGGATTTCATTATTACTTGACGTCCTCCTCAAAAAGGAGCACTCGTCAAGGGGGGGCATTTCGTCAAAAGACGAAACCATTTGCAAACATAATTGCAAAACACTCGATTAGTCTTCCTAATTACTTGGTGCCCTCAACAAAAAGAAGCACCCGTCAAGGGGGAGCTAAGACGAGAATTCTTCTCCTCTCTTACTCTCTACTTTTCATATTATTACTTTATACACGTTTTTTGTAAAACAATGTGTTAGTTTCTTTTCGTCGCTCTTTTTGTTTCGACAAAAATGGGGAGAAGAGAGTAAAAACTCTAATTCAAACTTTTACGAATTTTAGTTTTTCCTTAAAATAATCTTATGTTTTATCATCAACAAAAAGGGGGAGATTGTTAATACAAATAAGCCGTAAAAACGTTTATTTATATTTTAAGATCTTCTAATGTTTTGTCGATAACAAACGTAAAATCATTTTAACAAAACAAATGAAATACGTAAATGGTTTGAGCCAATAGTTTAATAACACACTTACATTTTCATAAAACACTAAAACAAGTAATATTATTTACATCTTATAGAATTGCATATGTATAACAACTAGTGTTTATCTAATATAGAAATGTGCATGGGTAATGTAATGGGTAAAAATATAAGTCCTTAACCCATTGACTAGATACATTGAATATTGTTGGGTAAAACCCAAAGTCCATGACCCATACCCATGGAGATTGATCTATAAGCCATGACCCATTGCATGACATCAGGCATGAAGTCATATTAGGTATGATCCATGACCCAAGACCCATGACCCAATGTCTAGATACATTGCACCTTGTTGGGTGTCCATAACCCATGGTTCATAACCCATAACCTGATTTGCAACCCAAAATCCGGACTTAAGCTGACCCAGATGTCGGATCCCTTGGATTGCACTAGCCAAATCCCTCTAGGGAGGGATGATAAGGATTTAAAACATACACTTTTAAGGGGTCATTTAAGCCCTTAATCGCCCACTTTTATATCCGTTACTGCTTAAATTCGTTCCTTTTCACTTTTTAGGTCTCTTGAAGGCAAAATGCTGGAATGATGCTTATTTGGACGAAAAGGTGTGAATATGTGAAGAAAATGGCTAAAGTCAAGATCAAGACACTCAAGCTGTTGGAAGTGCACCCGACGGCGTCAGAAAGAAAGGGCGTCGCCGTCCCTATATTTTTGACGGCTTAGGAGCGAATTTTCTATTTTGCATCTGACGGCGTCAGGCTTTGAAGAGTAGGGCATCACGGAGACTTTTCTTCTCAGACGGCTTAGATCCAGACTCAGACGACGTAATGACCGAAGGTTGACGGCCTCACAACTACAACGTGACACCGTCCCAATGTTGACTTGGCCAAGACGAAACCATAATGACGGCGATCAGACGGCGTCACAATTAAAAGGTGACGCCATCGTAGTTGTAACTCTATATATAGAATTCGATTTTCAGACTTTTAAAAGAGGTAGACTTGTGGAGTAAAAACCTAAAACGATTGTAGTCCTTCTTGGACAGTATTTTAGGGTTCTAATACCCTATTTTACATCGAGATAAGTTATTTATTCCCTTGATTTCATTATGTCTTCAATTGAATGTGTGTATGCTTGCATGTTTAACATGTCCGGCTAATTTACTTGTGTATTTTCTTAGATCTGTGAAACCTAGTTATTGAATATTGATTGGTTGTCTCTTATCTTAAATGTAATTGGCTTAGGAGTGCTTAAAACCATCGTTGTGTTTTTAATGCTTGATTAATCTTTGTTGAACTTTAGCTTATAGTTACTAGTGGAATTGTAGGCTAAATATCCAAAGATAACCTTAGTGTTAAGTTTATGAATCCTAGAGATTCTGTAGTCATTAACCTTAGGTAGCTTCAAAGAGTTAGGGATAAAAGCACACCCTACGATCTTAGAAAGCACAACGCGTTAAGAATAAGGACGTGACAATTCAACCATAAATAAAAGATAACTAGGGAGTAATAGTATCTAGGTAGGCACATCTTTAATCATTATACGAGCACACTTCAATAGATATAGACTACCCCTTAGATTAGATAATTAGATAAATAGAGTAATCGGTAGAAATACCACCACCCAAATCCAATACCCCGAGATCGTACCTTTTATTTTCTAAAAAATATAAAAAAGATAAAAAAATAATCTTCCTCAACCCCAACCTTAGCGTAGTAATTACTCACTAGCATTCCTATTCCCCTAGAGAACGATATCAATCCCAAGGCTTACCCTAATACTGCACTACAACGATTAGGTTCACTGCCTAGGTGGTTGAAAACTTTCTCGAAGAAAAGGAAGTTTCCTTTAACCCCGAATGTGCGTTGTACGCATATCAAGTTTTTGGTGCCACTACCGGGGAATAGAATAGCTAGTTAGATTTCCACCTCGTTTAGGTTCCCTTGCTTGATTCTTATCAAGTAAGCTTTTTTATCAATTTTAGCTTCCTAGTATTCTATCCCCCTTCTTCGTGACCTTTGTTCGTAATCTTATCACTTTTCATCATGGAAGGTGATAATCAACCACCACTCATCAACCCACCACCAAATGACCCGCCATGAGGCCGCACTCTTGGTAAATACTCTAGACCAAGCAACCTAGGCTATAGGAACACCATTGAGCTCCCCGATCAAGCTCAAACTACTGCCCTACGATCTGACACCATCCGGTTGGTGCAAAACGGATGTGCATTCCATGGACTTCGTTCCTAAGATCCTAATCAGCATCTTTAGGATTTCCTTAAAATCGTCGATTCCATCGACCTCGATGCTACTACTCGGGAGACCACGCACTTGCGTCTCTTCCAATTCTCTCTATGAGACCAAGCTAGTAATTGGCTTGAGCGACTTCCCGCCGGCTCCATCTCAAGTAGGGATGATCTCACTACTCGTTTCCTTGCCCAATTTTTACCACCGGGGAGAACAACTAAGGTTAGAAATTAAATCTTGATGTTCCAACAACATCAAGGTGAATCTCTCTACGAAGCATAGACTCGATTCAAGGACTTGCTCCATAAAGTCCCTCATCACGGCATTGATCTTTGGCTTCAAGTCCAAATATTTTATGATCATGTCAACTTCTCAACTAAGCAATTCATCAACCAAGCGGCTGGTGGCAAACTTAGTGATCTCACCTCGGAAGAATAGTGGGGTACAATAGAGGACCTTGCTCTCTTTGACAACGAAAGTTGGAATGACCCCCGTGAGTTGCCCAAAACTATCAAGGCAATCTCCTTGACTCCTATTGACTCACAAACTTCCGATCGTAGGATGCTCAAACTTGAAGATCAAGTCATATTCCTAATGAGCTCTTACAAAAAACCTAAGTCTTCGCATTAAGTGAACAAAATCACTCTACCTTGTGAGTTGTGTAGTGGTCCCCACGACACTCGTGATTGCACAAGACTCCTCGAACAAGCTTTTACGGACTACACCTCCACGTGTACTGACGGAGCGAGAGAGAAGTGGTACACTTTCAAGCCCGAACAAAACAACTTAGGAAACTCCTACAACCCCTCATGAAGGAATCACCCTAACCTTAAGTGGAACCAAAACTCAAACCCACCCTAAAGCTCATCTAGTCTACCTAATAGGTTCAACCCTCCAAATACCGGGAACTCCCCTAGTCTTGAGGCAATTGTGTCTAGATTCATGTCATCTCAAGAAACTCGATTGACTAAGCTTGAAGCAAATTTCAAGCAACGACAGGGCGATATGACAAACAAACTCAATGCCCTCTTAAAAGCCTTCAATGACCAGGAAATTGGAGCACTACCAAGTGACACTATAAAGAACCCAAAAGTGAATTCGACTTCATCGACTTCATGTTCTTGCTCACCTTGGGAGAGTGAATATCCAAGCCCTTCACACCGAAAAGTTCATCCGGTTAACACCATGAATACGGGTTCCAAGCGATCCCCATGAAGTACCAAGGACTCGAACCATTGGTCCAACCAACTCTTGAGAAACCCGTCAACCAAGAACCCAAACCTAATCTAGAGGAGGAGTACAAGGAACTCTACCAAGAAAAACCGATTCTTGAAGTCTTGGCTCATGCACCTTATTACAATGCTTTAAAATAAAAATATAAGAAAGAACTTAAGCTAGGAGAACGTGGGTCCACATTTGTGCAAAATAAGTTACTTAAGAAGTTAGATGATCCCAGCCTATTCATTCTTCCGTGTAGGCTTGGAAACTCCAAACCTTTCGACACTTTAGCCGACTTAGGATCGAGCATCAATATTCTTCCGTTGTCCCTCCATAGAAGCCTTAACCTAGGTAAGATAGAACCAACGAAAACCATCTTAGGTCTAGTGGATGGTAGTATTGCATATCCGATAGGGATAATAAAAGACATGGTAGTACATGTAGTTGAATTGACTCTTTTGGCGGATTTCCATGTGCTAGACATGAATAAGGACCCGACATGCCCGTTGTTAGTAGGAAGGGGATTCTTAGCTACCGCTAGTGCCATCATTGATTGTAAGATGTCTAAAATAGTGGTAGGAGAAGGGAGTGTGAGGTCAATTTACGATGTCAAGAAGCATATCTACTACAAAGAGGAAGAAATTCCCTATGAGATAATGTTAGATAGAACACCATCTAGATATAGGCCTTGGATTAATAAGGATTTCATAGGTCCCCAACGACCATTCTATCTAGAAAAAGGCCTTTGCTAGTAATTCAACTTTCCATGACAAAGAATTGGCTAGGGATATAGAAGTGAACCCGTTTGAGGATGCCTTCGTATTTAGGAAGATGACCGAGTTCCTAGGAAGATTGCCCGTTAATCTTATCATGAATAAGTGGAAAGTTGAGAGTGAGAAACCTAAGCATAACTGGAATTGGGATGGACCACCTAGTGATGGTAATGGAGAATGGCACATTAGGATGACAATCTATGACCCCAATGGATAAAAGTTTGAAAATGCGTACCAAACTAAGCGTACCACTAGAAACTAAAAAGATAAGTTTGATCCCTATGAAATTCTTGAGGATAAGCTTACTTACATAGGAAAGTAGGGGCACGACTTCAAGCCTAGCTACAAGATTCATAAATAAAGAAAAGCGCTTCATGGGAGGCAACCCATGCTTAATTGTTTGCTTGTTTGTGTGTAATATATCTTTTCATTGATTGTTTATTCTCATGTTTGAATTTGTGAAAATGCTTTATTTTGTCTTTAACCTCGTCTTAATTACATATAAAGGTATTTTACAAAAAGGATAAGTGTAGGGAAGATTACACACATTTTTAAAAGAACGTGAACATGAGAATTACAATTCTTGAAATATATATATATGTTTGTTTATTAGAGTCAAATGCTTGTATCGAGTCATAATGGATGTTTTGCAGGAATTTTTCTAGATTTTAAAGGTGCAATTTTTCCAGAATTTTTCCAGAAAATTGCAGCAGACCAACTTCTGTCAGGATAACCTAACGGCGTCAGACTCGCTACCTGATGGCGTCAGGAGGAGCAGAAACCACTTATCTAAGTTTCTCTCATTTTCTATTTAGTAGAGTCATATATAGCTTTACCGCCGATTTTACGCGAAGGTTTCGTTTGTTTTCTTCAATTGTGCAGGTTTTATTTATCAGGAAGAAGAAAGATAAGATTGGATGGAGATTTTCATGCATACATTCTTCTTGGAAAGATTTTAACCACAACTTCACACGGATCCTACCGAGCTAATCAGGGGAGTATTAGTTTCTTTCTCTTTTAATTACTTTCCGTTATCATAACTTTGATACTTTCGGGGAACATTGGGGACAATGTTCAGTTTAAGTGTAGGGAGGGAGAATAAAACGGGAACTTTGAAACTATGGCTATCCTTGATAAAGCGTCTCATGGATAGGAAGTTATATAACTAGCACAAAAACCCTTTACCACTCAAATTCCAACCCAAAAATGTGAGGTTCGTTCCTATATTTATAGGAATTAAAGCATTCAGCTTTAATGCTTCGAGAGTGTACGGGTAGTATAATAGATTCTAGAACTTGTTTTGTGATGCATCCCGAGATCGCTAGTGAGACTACACTTGTGTAGTTAGGAATAACTAAATTATAAGAGGCATTAGGATAACCCTTGTTTGATACCCATAATATAATTACTTCTTCCACATCGGTTGAGTAATTTCCCCACACCCTTGCGTTGTACTCATCCTTAGTACACGATACCCCTAGTTAACCCCTCAGAGCCTATCCTTTTCTTGGTTCTCGTAATGTTTCGGTTTTCCAGAATATCAATGAAGAGCATTGTTTACAATTCAGCCCCAAATGTACACCCAAATCGCCTTAGCCTACCTTGTATGCATTCACTTTTAGTGCATTATTGTTATCATACTAAACCCTTAGTTTAATTATCTAGTGTTAGGAATTAGAAATTCCAGGTATTAAAGAGTCGGTCACCTCAAGTATATGTAATCGTTAGAAAGCTCGTAGTCATAGTTCTTTTAAGTTAAGTAGTATTTAGTTAAGTAACACCGTGGAGGACGGACGGGTCTTTACCCACTGTATGCCTGATCCACAGCCCGATGTGTGGCGATTTATGTAAGACTATAAATACTCTCTACCTCCCAAGGTAGAGAGTTGGAGCTCATAATAAGATTTTCTTTCTCTCACTAAAGTTCCCTAAACCTCTAACTTTCTCTCTCTAAAACTCATCTTCTATACGCCTATGTTTGATTGTGTTATGATGTGTATGTGAAAACCAATATCTTACATCTAGTTACTTGCATAAGTTGCTAAGTCGAGTCATATCCTTTGTGTACAGTTTTGGGACGATTGGGACTCATGGGTAAAGTTAAAATTTTATGGAGTGACGGGAAAGAACGTTAAATTCAAATTCTCTTTATCTACGTAATAATATACTCCAAGTGTTTTTATCTTTTCAAATCGGGTCAAATTAGTGTTAGAATAATAAAAACTCTGTGTAGGGATGTGCCTATAAATCCCTTATATTTTTATGTTATCGTAGAGGAAGGTAGAGTAAAAATGTATGAAAAAAATCGAAAAAAAAGAGTGTTGAAAAAAAAAGAAAAAAAACACATACGGGCTACCATCCTACATCTATCTTTATATTTATGTTTGTTTGTTTCAAAGTTATATAGAGTTTAGAGAGTTGAGTCTTGGCTTAGCAACGCCATTCTTCTCATGCTTGTAACACAAAGATTTTTGACTTGCCACCACTAAATCACCTATCCAACCAAACCCTTTGTTTCCCTAACCGTAAGACTAACATTACAACCCTTTAAAAGACCTCTGTGGAAAACTAGAAGGGGGGTTGAATAGTTTTACCAATTAAAACTTTCTTTTAAACTATTTAGATCGACTTATGTCAATTTATTTAGATGTGTGTGTTGGATGTTGATAAACAAGCATATAAAGATAAGTAAAGAAAAGATAAGAGTAAGAAGCACAAAACCACAACGCGAGTATTTATAGTGGTTCGGCTACAAGGACACCTTCCTTGCCCTACTCCACTCCCCGAGTCACCTACTCGAGAGTTAGTAAACACTACACCTATCTCCTTATGGCGGAGAAGCCTTCACAACGTCGCCTACCCTTTTTCCGGTGCTAGGCTAACCACCGGGTTCTTTCACTCCAAGGTGAACCACACCTACACAACGTCGCCTACCCTTTATAAGGTACTAGGCTAAGTACCTAGTTTTTTCACTCCAAGGTGAACTACACCTACACAACGACGCCTACCCTTTATAAGGTACTAGGCTAAGTACCTAGTTCTTTCACTCCAACGTGAACTACACCTACACAACGTCGCCTACCCTTTATAAGGTACTAGGCTAAGCACCTAGTTCCATTGCAATGGAGGAACTACTGCCACACTACACCAACGACTAATCCCAAAGGAGATCTACTCCTTTACAACATCATCAAGGATATCAATATCATTGGATCTAATACCAGTCTATCTTGTACACCAAAACACACCATATCGAATGTACATCTAAGGCACCTTTCACTAATGGCTTTGACTAGACCTACAAGACACCCTTCACTAATGTCTTGTGTCTTGACTTCTAAGCACCTTTCACTAATGCTTCTAGTCTTGACTTCTAAGCACCTTCCACAAGTACTTATGATGTAGACGATAGATACCCTTCACTAATATCTTCGTCTTGACACATGAGACATCTTTCACTAATGTCTTCAACACTACACTTCTTTGAAGAAAGAAAGGAATCATCAACAAGAAGACTTCAGTAGCCTTGATGATGAGGAAGCATGGCAACTCATGGACTTGAGCTTGCTCGACTTCAAAGGTGGTGATCTTGCCTTTAAGAGGAACCTAGAAGATCACACAAAAACAAAATTAAAAACATAGATCTCTTGGATCTGAGGTTAGTGAGTTTTTAACTCAGGGAGAAACTGTGTTAGAAAGGGGTAAGAAATAATGATTAAATGGCTCACTATTTATAGAAGAAAAACTCTATTGTTCCCCGGATCCCACGGATCCCTTCCACAAGGGATCCGTCTAGCGTTAAGCTAGGGATCCGTGGGACGCTCCCTTTTACCCATGGGTATTTTGGTTATGGGACATGGGTTGAACCATGGATATTTAGCTAGATACAATGTATCTTTGAGTGCAATGCACTTAGTCATTTGGGTATGGGTTGATCCATTGGTTATGGATATTATTCATGTATGATATAAGCATGATGTCATGCAATGGGTTATGGGTCAAGCTCCATGGGTTATGGGATTTGGGTTGTACCCAACTACATTCAATGTATTTGCCCAATGGGTTGTGATACTTAAGTTTCAACCCCTTTATATTACCTAATATACTACATACTAGTTATGTGTATATTATACCCAAATATGTAAACACTAGTTGTTGTACATATGTATTACTAAATCATAAAATCACTTATACTTGTTTTAGTGATTTATGTGAAAATGTGAATGTGTTAGAAACTATTAGTTCAAACCATTTACGTATTTTATTTGTTTCGTTAAAATGATTTTACGTTTGTTATCGACAAAACATTAGAAGATCGTAAAATATAAATAAACGTTTTTACGGCTTATTTGTATTAACAATCTCCCCCTTTTTGTTGATGACAAAACATAAAATTATTTTAAGGAAAAGCTAAAATTCGTAAAAGTTTTGAATTTGTAGTTTTTACTTTCTTCTCCCCCTTTTTGTCAAAACAAAAAGAGCCTTGAAAAGAAGCAACACATTGTTTTTAAGAAAAACATGTGGAAGAAATAAAAAGAGGTAGAGAGCAAGTAATGGGAAAGGATCTCGTCTTTACTCCCCTTGATGAGTCCATCCCTATGTAAGGGCGTCAAGGAAGTGATACTAATCTAGTTTGTTTGCAAGTAAGTTTGCAAAAGATTTCGTCTAAGTGACGAATGTGCTCCCCCTTGATGATTGCAATTATGCAAGGGGATGTCACGAAATTTAAACCTAGTATTGCAAGTAATTTGCAATGTATTACTTTGACATAAAGCTCCCCCTAGCTTTAGGATGTCAAAGTCTTCATGTGTAAATTGAATAACTACAAAACAAAGGTTAGAAAGCAAGTATAATTCACAATTTCCTGCAAATGTGGTCCAAGTTAGTAGAAAATAGCTTTCTGTATCCCGATCCCACGGTTCCCTCCTAGTAGGGATCCGTCTAGGCAATTCTAAGGGATCCGTATTAGCTGATTAATTTCAGCAAAGGTGATATAACAAGTAATGTTATCACAAAAATGAGATATGAATACAATGTAATCATATGCTCAGAAATATAACAAGTAGCATGTAATTTCATTTAATAAAACTAGAGTTGTGATATACATGACTCTAAAAACTAAGAAAATAAGAAAATACATGACTAGGAATTTCTAAACAAACTATTGCTTGATGCTAGGACACCACTAAAATCTTCTAGCTCATGTTTTAGGTTTAATCTCGTCGAAACGTTCGAGGAGATGATAGAACATGAAACGTTGGTCTTCTCGTACTTCATGTATAAAACTTTCAACATGTTGACATTGATAGCAATCTTTGTCATGGCTAGATAGTGGTGGTGGAAGAAATGAAATGGCTTGATGCGAAGGATCAAGTGAAGCGGCTTGTGGAGCTTCAAACGATAGAGGGATTGGTGGAGGCGCATTTGAGAATGGCTCGACCAATAATGATTGTGGTGGTAGAGAAGTGTCAACTTCCATATGGTCGGGTGGTTGACTTTGATGATTTCTCATAATCCAAATGGGATTATATGATGGAAACGGCGAAAAGGAAGCCGGAGCAAGTGTTGACTCAACACCTTGATTTTGTACCATTATTCCTCCTAATGAGGAAAATGTTGTCGACGGAGGTGGATGAGACGGCCTAGGAGGAAAATCCTCTAAATTGTAGAGGTGTGGTGATGATAGTGGAGATGTAAAAGAAATAGCTCTAGGAACCAATGGTGATGGTTTAGTGGAGATGATATTGTTTTGCCTAGGAGGTATGGTGGTGTTTGGCATAGGTAGTTTTATGGGTACTATCCTTTTAGGAATTGGTTTGATTGGTTGAGGAAAGATCCTATCATTTGTTGGCTTGACCGAAGATGATTCGGTTGAAGAGATTTCGTGTATGACACGAGCCTTTTTCATGGGTGGTTCTTTGGTGGATAAGTTACTACTTGGGTTTTTCCTCATGATGAGATGATTTTAAGAGGTTTGTAAAGGTTTCTAAAGTGCTGGAAGTTAGGATGAAGGTGATGACTATGGAGGTCCTAACAAAGTGGTTTATAAACCAAGAGATTTGGCAAGTGCATTTAAGCCTTAAGCCACTAGGATTCATTGGAATGTGATGATTAACATGCACAAGAGTCAACTTTAGAGTTTGCACTGATCTAGGAACTCATTTAAGATGAGAAGGAGTGTTTGAGTTAGGAAGATGAGTTGAAATGATTGTTTTAGCAAGAATTGACATAAACTGTCATCCGGATCCCACGGTTCCCTCATTAGAGGGATCCGTCTAAGCTAATCCTAGGGATCCGGCTATCAGCAGCTGTGAAAGAGTGGAAGTGATGTTACTAAGATCTAAGCTCTATATCATCTTGTGTGTTTCAGTCCTCCTAAGTGTCTTAAATGAAGGGGTGCTTAAGTACTTGAAGGTAATGAGTGATGTAGCTAATGATTGTCTTTTATGGAAGGATTTGGAACTTTCATGAGTACCAATGGATGAGCAAGGATGACATTAAAGATGATAGTGTCAATTGAAGCTAAATGATCCTAGAGATTAGGTTGTGACTTAGAATAGTGTTTTGGAAAATATCCTAAAGGCTTTGAGATGTGAAAACTAGAATTTGATCAACTTTGATCAATTTTGAGGTAAGGATGATTTATGATCAATTTTGCCATAATCGAAAGATTTCTAAAGCTATATGTGAAGGATCATGTGAGAATGATGAGTGATCTAGAGAGCGGAAGAGTAATGGATTAAAGTGAAAACGATAGATCTACAAGCGTCTTAGAGTGTGATCTAGGTGAGTTATGTGTGAGTAGGAAGGATCTACTTATCTTGATAAGGACTTAATTTGCCTTAAGACACTATGTTTATCTTAGTGTGAGGTGTTCTAAGGATATGTTTGAAATATAATGCTTGCAATTGCATTTTCTGTTTGCCGGATCCCACGGTTCCTTAAAAGTAGGGATCCGTCTAGCACAAACATTGGGATCCGTCCATCTGCTCAACAGAACCTTTACTAAAGGTATGCAATGATCTTAACAATGCATTATATCCCAAGGTTGATTTAAAGGGGTTCTAATACTAAGATATCAAATGTAAGATGTTTTATTTCATGAAGGAAATAGAGTTACATTGATAAAGCACGAGTACAAGAGGATTGATCCTATTTGAAATACTACTAAGTTCCTTGAGTGTTTTCGCTAGATGGATCATCAAATGGTTGATGAGTGTTCGCGGATTCAGGAATGAAGAACGTCTTCATGATGGAAATGTTCAGCGGTTCCATCATGTTGTTCACAAGTAAGTACAACAGACTTTGAAATTGAGGATGAAAGTGCATGAAATTATGATAGAGGCGCGTCAAGAACATTCCATATGGAATGAGTTTATTCTTGGAGCCTTGAAGGTTAACAATTCGCCTTGCAAAGAAGTAGGCGAGATTGTATGGTTGTTGTGTTAGCACACAATACATTATGTGAGCACAACAGGCGGGAAGGATTTCTCGATTCCCTTTAAGACTCCAAACATTTTCACGTAGGATGAGTGCAAGGGCTTGTACTCTTCAAGAATATCCCGTGTGTGGATGATGTTTGGATTGAAGTGATGGGGTTTGCATAATATGCGAATTAAGTCTTGTGGGGAAGGAATGTGAGAACAATACGGACTATTTTCTTTACGAAAATTGAAGATAGAACCAAGAGACCAATCTTCAGTAAAGGCACATTGTCCATAATTTGGAATTCGAAGAATTTGAGCAAATTGCCCAAGAGTCAAAACAAACTTTTGGTTTTTGATCCAAAACCAAAGAGATAGAGAACAATCCTCGTTACGAACGAGTTCGACTTGACGAAAGAATTCCAATACAAATCTTGGACATATTTTCTCGTTAATTTCGAGAAGACATTCTAGTCCTATGGCTCGGAAAGAGGTATTGATAACTTCTTCGAATTGTAGAGAGGTGTCTACAATACGTCATTCATGGAAGTGACGGGTTTTGAGATTGTTGAACCCACGGGCATGAGTGCCAGGTGTGTTGTGTTCAAGAGAGATGTTAGGAGTGTAGATGCTAGAGAGTGAAGAATCAAACTCATATACGTGCGACATAGTGGCACCTATAGAAAAGATGAGTTAATAGAAGTGATGTTTGTGATCAACCTATGATTATCTAACATTTTTATTAGATTTTTATTAACAATGTTTTTTAACAAGAAAGACACTTAACTCACTTATGGTTTTAACATACTAGTGGAGAATTACTTTTAGAAGAAAAGTGGTTTTTAATTTGCATGAAAAAACTGTTCTCCAGTAGGACGGATCCCACGGTTCCTTTTCAAAAGGGATCCGGCTAGTATAACTTCCGGGATCCGTAGATCTGTAATTACAGAAACAAATTTAATGAAAAGCATAGGTTTTTAGATCTCATAGTTTTAAACCAAGATATGTGTTTTAACCTACATTTTTTTTAACATGCATACATGACTTCTAATGTATCACGAAAGAAAGACATAAAACAAAGAAAAAATGATAAACACATAATAGCCTAGATAACTATATTATTAGTAATATTTCATTTCAATACTAAGAATGATACAAAGGATTGGGTATATAACCCCAATGTAGATTAACAACACAAAGTAAATGTCTCCGTATGTGAACTTCATCATAGGGAACACAAGTGCGATGAGTGTTAAGGCGACGAGCACGAGGGCGATGTAAACCGTGTTTAAGATGATCCTTCTTGGTTTCGGTTGAGACGAAAATGGAGAGGAAGATGAAGTTTTGAATGAGAGAAATTTTTGAAATTGGAAGATTTGAAAAAGTGAGGATAGAGTGATTGACGGTGGGAGTATTTATGGGAAAGGAGGAATTTTTGAAATTCGTGTTTTGTTTTATTATTGGATTAACCGAAATAAAACATAAGTTTTATATACCACGACTTTAGACGAAAAAAATAACACGTATGTGAGAAAAAGGCTTTCTAATAAAGCTTCATGTAACACATGTATATGCACAAAAGATAATCATATAAATACCTAAATAGGCATATTTAATTATCAAGCAAAATAAAAAGAAAATCATACCTCTAGCGCACTTAGGAATGTCTTTACAAATGACACAACAAATGTCACTTAGACGATTCCCGCTCCTTTGCGTTAAAGATACCTTCTTAAGGAAGGTATTCTTGTTACCAAGCGATTCCTACAGCTTGGTGGGTATGAGCTTTGACTAATCAACATGACAAAGAAGATTAGTTCAATTAAATAAAAAAGTAAATAAAAAAATGTTGTTATCAAATCAACATCCAAACATATAGTTTTAAAATACATGGGGTTTGTTTTTATGAAAACCTCTTTGTAGTTTTCAATTAACCATGGATCGTATCAAGTTTTTAAAGTACAATATACTTCAAGAAACTTGGTAACGAAGCTCTGATACCAATTGTGGAAAACTAGAAGTGGGGGTTGAATAGTTTTACAAATTAAAACCTCTTAAACTATTTAGATCGACTTATGTCAATCTATTTAGATGTGTGTGTTGGATGTTGATAAACAAGCATATAAAGATAAGTAATGAAAACATAAGAGTAAGAAGCACAAAACCACAACGCAAGTATTTATAGTGGTTCAGCTACAAGGACACCTTTCTTGCCCTACTCCACTCCCCGAGTCACCTACTCGAGAGTTTGTAAACACTACACCAATCTCCTTATGGCGGAGAAGTCTTCACAAAGTCGCCTACCCTTTTTCCGGTGCTAGGCTAACCACCGGGTTCTTTCACTCGAAGGTGAACCACATCTACACAACGTCGCCTACCCTTTATAAGGTACTAGGCTAAATACCTAGTTCTTTCACTCCAAGGTGAACTACACCTACACAATGTCGCCTAACCTTTATAAGGTACTAGGCTAAGTACCTAGTTCTTTCACTCCAAGGTGAACTACACCTACACAATGTTGCCTACCCTTTATAAGGTACTAGGCTAAGCACCTAGTTCCATTGCAATGGAGGAACTACTACCACACTACACCAACGACTAATCCTAAAGGAGATCTACTCCTTTACAACATCATCAAGGATATCAATATCCTTGGATCTAATACTAGTCTATCTTGTACATCGAAACACACCATATTAAATGTACATCTAAGGCACCTTTCACTAATGCCTTTGACTAGATCTATAAGACACCCTTCACTAATGTCTTGTGTCTTGACTTCTAAGCACCTTTCACTAATGCTTCTAGTCTTGACTTCTAAGCACCTTCCACAAGTGCTTATGATGTAGACGATAGATACCCTTCACTAATATCTTCATCTTGACACTTGAGACATCTTTCACTAATGTCTTCAACACTACACTTCTTTGAAGAAAGAAAGGAATCATCAACAAGAAGACTTCAGTAGCCTTGATGATGAGGAAGCATGGCAACTCATGGACTTGAGCTTGCTCGACTTCAAAGGTGGTGATCTTGCCTTTAAGAGGAACCTATAAGATCACACAAAAACAAAACTACAAACATAGATCTCTTGGATCTGAGGGTAGTGAGTTTCTAACTCAGGGTAAAAGTGTGTTAGAAACGGGGTGAGAAATAATGAAGAAATGGCTCACTATTTATAGAAGAAAAACTCTAATGTTCCCCGAATCCCACAGATCCCTTCCACAAGGGATCCGTCTAGCGTTAAGGTAGGGATCCGTGGGACGCTCCCTTTTAACCATGGGTATTTTGGTTATGGGTCATGGGTTGAACCATGGATATTTAGCTAGATACAATGTATCTTTGAGTGCAATGCACTTAGTCACTTGGGTATGGGTTGATTCATGGGTTATGGATATTATTCATGTATGATATAAGCATGATGTCATGCAATGGGTTATGGGATTTGGGTTGTACCCAACTACATTCAATGTATTTGCCCAATGGGTTGTGATACTTAAGTTTCTACCAATTTATATTACCCAATATACTACATACTAGTTATGTGTATATTATATCCAAATATGTAAACACTAGTTGTTGTACATATGTATTACTAAATCATAAAATCACTTATACTTGTTTTAATGTTTTATGTGAAAATGTGAATGTGTTAGAAACTATTAGTTCAAACCATTTACGTATTTTATTTGTTTCGTTAAAATGATTTTACGTTTGTTATCGACAAAACAATAGAAGATCGTAAAATATAAATAAACGTTTTTACGGCTTATTTGTATTAACAACCTCTTAGATAGTTTTTCCTAGGTGCTTACGGCAAAGAGATGGAGGTTTATTGTCTCAAGCCTATGGTAATCTATGTACTATGACCGGTTAATGAGTGTTTATCTTCCATTTCCATTTGATATATTTCATATACAACCAAGAGATGAGAGTATCCAAACATCACTTGTGATGTGCTAGTATATAATTTCCGTTCTTGTTATGACTTTTGCGGGGCTTATACTTGTCAATGAATTATGTTAAACCATGGCATTATGCCCCCTAACTTATAAATTGATAGAACAACACTATAGTTAACCTTAGTGCATGCCAAAATTCTTAGTGGTCAAGAATTTAATTCATTAACCTCATTTCATCCTTTATAAACCAAGTGTGCTTATACTTCCAAACCACCATTCAAATTTAGTAGCTAAGACATCCATTACATCCTCTTTTTCACTGTGACTAAAGCATCTAGCACGACCTCTTCAACCAAAGGTTCCTCCAAGAAAAATTCTCATATGGTTCATGAGATATCATCAACCGAGTCATCACCCATCAAGAACTCAAATACTAGAATCCCCCCTCAACAAACTCAACCAACCAAAGCTAAAATAACTGCTAGGATTAGTATTCGACCTTTTAATTTAGAAACGCCTTCACCAAGCACTACACCAAACACACCTAGCTCAAGCAAAACACCTAAGTCATCATTTCTAGAACCTAGACTACACTCCTTTACCGCGCCTCTTTCGCAATCAAACCTCTACTCTTTGGAAGACTCACCACCGAGGACTTCTCATTCACCATCCTTCTCGTTAAGTAGGGAACCACCTTCACCATCAAATAGTCCATCCTTAGGAACAAGGAATCACCAAGGACCTAAACATATATATGACTTCCCTTTTTCACCACTAACTCATACATCATCACCCTCATTTTTAGATGAACCACACCCTACGTCACTCAAATTACCTCAAAAAATCCCACCAACCTTTATGGAACCTCCTCAAAACATTCCATCTCCTCCGTCTCCTACTCATGACAATAATTTCTCTAATTGTCAACTTACCCAAGGTTTAGTTCAAGAAGTACAAAATGAGTTTCATTTCATGTTTAATCATCTCCTTGAACGATTTGACCAAATCAACAAATCTACTCTTCCTTAGAACCTGAGATTACATGCACATAGATGCTTTTTATTAGTTTTTGGCACAACTTAGAATTATTAGAAAATGTACTACATGCTTTTGTTATTCTCTTAGTTTTAGAGATATGTATATCATTTATCGTATTTTATTGAATGAAATTACATTTTGTATGCCATATGGTCTTGAGAACATATTTGGTGCCTTAATACATAACTTATTTTGATGTTACAATCACATTTCATATCCACATTGCTGTCATGAGATTGCAGTTACACGGATCCCTCCATTTTGCCTAGACGAATCCCTCCTAAGGAGGAACCGTGGGATCCGTGCAACAGAAACACTTTTTATTACTAATTTGAGTCTCATTTGCAGGAAATTATGCATCATATACTTGCTTTCTAACCTTGGTTATGTAGATTTTCAAATACACATGAAGACTTTGACACCCTTGACAAGGGGGAGCTTTTCGTCAAAGCAAAGCCATTGCAAAAACACTTGCAATATTTTCATTTAGGATTTCATTACTACTTGACGTCCTCCTCAAAAGGGAGAGCACTCGTCAAGGGGGGCATTTCGTCAAAAGACGAAACCATTTTCAAACATAATTGCAAAACACTCGCTTAGTCTTCCTAATTACTTGGCGCCCACAACAAAGGGAAGCACCCGTCAAGGGGGAGCTAAGACGAGAATTCTTCTCCTCTCTTACTCTCTACTTTTCATATTATTACTTTATACACGTTTTTTGTAAAACAATGTGTTAGTTTCTTTTCGTCGCTCTTTTTGTTTCGACAAAAAAGGGGAGAAGAGAGTAAAAAATCCAATTCAAACTTTTACGAATTTTAGTTTTTCCTTAAAATAATCTTATGTTTTATCATCAACAAAAAGAGGAAGATTGTTAATACAAATAAGCCGTAAAAACGTTTATTTATATTTTACAATCTTCTAATGTTTTGTCGATAACAAATATAAAATCATTTTAACGAAAAAAATAAAATACGTAAATGGTTTGAGCCAATAGTTTACTAACACACTTACATTTTCATAAAACACTAAAACAAGTAATATTGTTTACATCATGTTGGGTATTATCCATGATCCATGACCCAAGACCCTTAACCCAATGTCTAGATACATTGCACCTTGTTGGGTATCCATAACCCATGGTTCATAACCCATAACATGATTTGCAACCCAAAATCCTGACTTAAGCTGACCCAGATGTCGGATCCCTTGGATTGCACTAGCCAGATCCCTCTGGGGAGGGATGATAAGGATTTAAAACGTACACTTTTAAGGGGTCATTTAAGCCCTTAATCGCCCACTTTTATATCTGTTACCGCCTAAATTCGTTCCTTTTCGCTTTTTAGGTCTCTTGAAGACAAAATACTGGAATGATGCTTATTTTGACGAAAAGGCGTGAATATGTGAAGAAAATGGTAAAAGTCAATATCAAGACACTCAAGCTGCTGGAAGTACACCCGACGGCATCAGAAACAAAGGGCGACGCCGTCCCTATATTTGTGACGGCTCATGAGAAAATTTGCTATTTTGCACCTGACGGCGTCAGGCTTTGAAGGGTAGGGCGTCACGAAGACTTTTCTCCTCAGACGGCTTAGATCCAGACTTAGACGGTTTCATGACTGAAGGCTGACGGCGTCACAACCACTACGTTACGCCGTCCCAATGTTGACTTGGCCAAGACGAAACCCTAATGGCGGCGATCTGACGGCGTCACAATTAAAAGGTGACACTGTCGCAGTTGTAACTCTATATATAGAATTCAATTTTCAGACTTTTAAAAGAGGTTGACTTGTGGAGTAAAAACCTAAAACGATTGTAGTCCTTCTTGGACAGTATTTTAGGGTTCTAATACCCTATTTTACATCGAGATAAGTTATTTATTCCCTTGATTTCATTATGTCTTCAATTAAATGTGTGTATGCTTGCATGTCAAATATGTCCGGCTAATTTACTTGTGTGTTTGCTTAGATCTATGAAACCTAGTTATTGAATATTGATTGGTTGTCTCTTACCTTAATTGTAATTGGCTTAGGAGTGCTTAAAACCATCGTTATGTTTTTCATGCTTGATTAATCTTTGTTGAACCTTAGCTTATAGTTCTAGTGGAATTATAGGCTAAATATCCAAAGATAACCTTAGTGTAAAGTTTATGAATCCTAGAGATTTCGTAGTCATTAACCTTAGGTAGCTTCAAAGAGTTAGGGATAAAAGCACACCCTATGACCTTAGAAAACACAACGCGTTAAGAATAAGGACGTGACAATTCAACCATCAATAAAAGATAACTACAGAGTAATAGTATCCAGGTAGACACATCTTTAATCATCATACGAGCACACTTCAATAGACATAGACTACCCCTTAGATTAGATAATTAGATAAGTAGAGTAATCGGTAGAAGTACCACCCCCCAAATCGAATACCCTGAGATCGTACCTTTTATTTTCTAAAAAATATAAAAAAGATAAAAAAAATAATCTTCCTCAACCCCAACCTTAGCATAGTAATTTCTCACTAGCATTCCTATTCCCCTAGAGAAAGATATCAATATCGAGGCTTACCCTAATACTACACTACAACAATTAGGTTCACTGCCTAGGCGGTTGAAAAACTTGCTCGAAGAAAAGGAGGTTTTCTTTGACCCCGAATGCGCATTGTACGCGTATCAAGGGATTTGTGGGAACTGTGGAACAGTAGAGAAATTTTCCTATAACTAGTGAGCCATTTCACTCTTGCAAGTTACCCCTTTTACACATACTCTCTTAGTATTGTAATATCTCTAACCTCAGATCCAAAGGATCTTTCTATGTAGTTTTTTGTTTGTGTGATTCTCTAGGTTCCTCTTAAAGGCGAGATCACCACCTCTTGAATTCGAGCAAGTTCAAGTCCATGAGTTGCCAAGCTTCGTCATCATCAAGACTACTGAAGTTATCTTGTTGATAGTTCTTTCCTCCCTCCTTAGAAGTTTTGTGTTGAAGGCATTAGTGAAAGATGCCAAAGGGTCAAGTCGAAGGTATTAGTGAAAGATGCCAAAGTTTCAAGTCGAAGGCATTAGTGAAAGGTTCCAAGGGTGTACAATCGATATGGTGTATCGATGTACAAGATAGATAGTTTGGGTTAAAGGTTATTAATATCCTTTATGATGTTGTAATAAGGAGTGTGTCTCCTTTGGGGTAGTCGTGTATTGGTGTAGTGTTGGGTAGTAGTTCCTCCTTTGTAATAGAACTCGGTATCTAGCCTTGTACCGGATAAAGTGTAGGCGACGTTGTGATAGGTTTGGTTCTACCTCGTGGAAGAACCAGGTATCTAGCCTTGTACCGAATAAAGTGTAGGCGACGTTGTGATTGGTTTGGTTCTACCTCGTGGAAGAACCCGGTTTCTAGCCTTGTACCAGATAAAGAGTAGGCGACGTTGTGAAGGCTTCTCTGCCACATTAAGGAGCTTGTGTTGTGTAATATTTACGAACTCTCGAGTGGGGAACTCGGGGAGTGGAGTATGGCAAGGAAGGTGTCCTTGTAGCCGAACCACTATAAATACTCGTGTCATGGGTTTGTGTTCCTTACTCTTTATCATTGCATTACTTGTTTATATGTTTATCTATCATCATCCAACACACACAATTAAATAGATTGACATAAGTTGATTTAAATATTTTAAAACAAAGTTTTAATCGGTAAAACTATTCAACCCCCGCCCTTCTAGTTTTCCACAAAGTCCTTTGTTGGTTGCTTGTTATTTCTAGACTTTAGTGGTGGAGATATGTATCATTGCAAAGCTTATGATAAAATACTCGTCACGACCGAGCAATTGAGCGAATTACTAAATGTTACCACATAGATTAGTTGAATAATTTGAGTATTTTCATTTCCTATTTTTTGAGGTGTTTGGTTGTGCACTTTTGATTGAGTAATATACTTAAAGATTACTCCTAGACTATTTTTTCGGATATGTTTTCATTAGTAAAAATCCTGAGTCTACTTGAGGACAAGTAGAATTCAAGTGGGGGGATATTTGATAACATCAAATAAGTACAAAATATACGTATCATTTATCCTGTTTATATTGCTTCTTTTATGTTATTTATATGAGAATTGGTACTTAATCGTTCACTTTTGTTAATCTTAGTACATATTTGAGCAATTGATGAAAGTATATGAAAAGGACATGATTTGGAGCTAAAACGAAGAAATCAATCAATGTTGACTTTTCAGAGAGCGATTATGCCGTATTCACCTCTAGCAATATGGCGTATCAAGATCTTGACTTCAACAAAACATCCATGACGGGAAGGATACAAATATTCGAAGGAATCAATACGACGTATCCAATGACGGTTCGTACATCTTCTATAATATTTTAATCATGGAGCTCACGCTAAAAGAGCTCAAGACGCGAGATTGGATACCTCCAATACACTATATCGACCGAGAATTAGAGACTATAGTTACAAAACCTAAATTACGAATTTAGTAGAACTTTTTACCACCAAGATCGACTCCTAGGCGATTTTAAGAGCAAAGAAGGTATTGCAAACTCAGTCATTTATAAGGAGAACTCTTTGTAACCTAATTGCTTTGATTAATCATTCAGTTAGTGTATCGTTTCACTATGAATCATACTTTTATAGTTTTGATTATTACTTTGTACTTTGTTACTAAGATTATGGGCTTACACCTTAGGTGTTAGCCAAGTTTATGAAGTTCATTTATTTTTTTATATGTTTTACATTGTTTACTAGTTTATCTCGTTGGATATTATTTATGTTTATCGCCAATACTCGTTTACTTGCTTAATTTCTGTAATTTAACTATCAGTAATTGTTGTTACTTGAACTAATTAATAAACCTAAGTTCCATATGATACTAGTAGAGTGTATGGAAAAGCATCTGAAAGGGCCCCTAGTTAAGGAAAACTACTTGGAACAGTCCCTTGGCAAATTCCACTATTAGGACTAGTGAGCTTAATGCCTCTAGGTTAGATAATTATAAGATTAAAGAAAGTAATTAGTGAAAATAGAAAAAGTTTAGGTTGCCACTTGTGACACCTAGATAGATTATAAATAATAGTTGAAGGACTTTATGCAGGCTTTGCTAACTGTGACAGCGTTGACCACATGTTAGTCTCGGATTAAGGGAGAAGACCCACTGATAAGGTTTTAAAATGTACCTTTTTGAGGGGTCGTTTAAGCCCTTATTTGATCACTTTTATATCTGTTATTACTTAATATCGTTTCTTTTCACTTTTTAGGTATCTTGAAGGCAAAATGCTGGAATGACACTTATTCGGATGAAAAGGCGCGAATATACGAAGAAAATGGCCAAAGTCAAGAATCGAGACACTCAGGCTGCTGGAGCTGAAGGGGACGGTGTCAGGCATAAATCAGTGACGCCGTCAGACAACTTTTGTGATGGTTCAGTAGCCAAATTGCTTATTTACAAGTGACGGATTCAGGTTTTAAAAGAGTAGGGCGTCGCAACTCAGACGGCCTAGATTTGATCCAGACGACGTCAGAGACTGAAGGGGACGGCGTCATAATCATAAGGTGACGCCGTCGCAAGACTAACGTGGCCAAGACGAAACCCTAATGACGGCGACCCGGTGGCATCACAAATCAAAAGGTGACACCGTCGCAATTGTAATCTTATATATAGAATCCAAATTTTTAGTTTTCAGTGTGTAGTCTTTTGGAGTAAAAACCTAAACCGAACCAAGGCTATCTTGTACTGTATTTTAGGGTTCTATACCCTATCTTACATCAAGATAAGTGTTTTACTTCATTAATTCAATTATGTCTTCAATTACTTGTTTGTATGCTTGCATGTTTTCCATGTCCGGCTAATTTAATTGTGTGTTTGCTTAGGGAATATGAAACTTAATTATTGAATATTGATTGGTTGTCTCTTATCTTAATTGTTAATGATCTAGTATTGCGATAGGTCATTCGTTGTGTAGTTAATGCTTGATTAATCTTTGTGAACCTTAGCTTATAGTACCTAGAGTCATTGTAGGCTAAACCATCCGAAGAGTACCTTAGAGTTAAAGTTTATAAATCCTAGAGATTTTGTAGTCATTAACCGTTGGTAGTTTCAAAGAGATATGAATAAACGCATACCCTATGACCTTAGACACACAACACAATTAAGAATAAGGACGTGATAATTCCACCACCAATAGGAGATAATTAAGGAGTACTAAAACATAAGTAAACACATCTTTAAATCATCATACGAGCACACAATAATTAGACATAGACTACATACACCTTAGATTAGATAATTAGACGAATAGAGTAATCGGTAGAAATACCAACCCCCCAAATCCAAACCTCGAGATTCTTACCTTTCCATTTCCTAAAAACATAAAAAAGATAAAAAAATAATCTTCCTCAACCCCAACATTAGCGTAGTAACTTCTCACTAGCAATCCTATTCCCCTAGAGAACGATATCAATTCCTGTGGCTTACCCTAATACTACACTACAATGATTAGGTTCACTGCCTTGGGTGTTGAAAAACTTGCTCGACGAAAAGGAAGTTCCTTTGACCCCGAACGACGCGTGTAGCGTTATCAAGTTTTTGGCGCCGCTGCCGGGGAATAGAATAGCTAGTTAGGAGTTCACCTCGTTTAGGTTTCCTTGCTTGATTCCTATCAAGTAATCTTTTTTTTCCATTTGTAGCTTTCTCGTAGTCTATTCCCCTTCTTCGTGACCTTTGTTCGTAATCCCATCGCTTTCATCATGGAAGGTGATAACCAACCACCATTCATCAACCTACCACCAAATGACCCGCCAAGAGGCCGTACTCTTGGCGAATACTCAAGACCAAGCCACCTAGGTTATAGAAACACCATTTAGCTTCCCGACCAAGCCTAAACTACGGCCCTGTGATCCGACACCATCCGGTTGGTGCAAAACGGATGTGCATTCCATGGACTTCGTTCCGAAGATCCCAATAAGCATCTTAAGGATTTCCTTAAAATTGTCGATTCCATCGACCTCCATGCTACTACTCGTGAGACCACACGTCTGCGTCTCTTCCAATTCTCTCTACGGGACCAAGCTAGTAATTGGCTTGAGCGACTTCCCGCCGGCTCCATCTCAAGTTGGGATGATCTCACCTCTCGCTTCCTTGCTCAATTTTTCCCACCGGGGAGAACCACTAAGCTTAGGAATGATATCTTGATGTTCCAACAACGTCAAGGTGAATCTCTCTACGAAGCATGGACTCGATTCAAGGAGTTACTCCATAAAGACCCTCATCACGGCATTGATCTTTGGCTCCAAGTCCAACTCTTCTATGATCATGTCAATTTTCCCACCAAGCGATCCATTGACCAAGCGGCCGGTGGAAAACTTAGTGACCTCACCGCGGAAGAATCATGGGGTATAATAGAGGACCTTTCTCTCTATGACAACGAAAGTTGGAATGACCCCCGTGAATTGCCCAAAAACGTTAAGGCAATCTCCTTGCCTCCCATTGACTCACAATCTTTCGACCGTAGGATGCTCAAGCTTGAAGACCAAGTTAAATTCCTAATGAGCTCCTACAAAAATCCTAAGTCTTCACGCCATGTGAACAAACTTTCTTCCTCGTGTGAGCCATGTAGTAACATGCGCACTTGCACCAAATTCCCCGAACAAGCTTCCGTTGACTACACATCCTCGCGTACTAATGGAACGGGAGGAAGATTCCCTACAACACTCGGACCTAGGACTTTTAATGACGCCCGAGAAGCATGGAAGGGTAAACCCAACTTCTATTGGGAACAAACCAAAGAATTCACATCTAATGATTTCTCTTGGCCCCTATCTCATGGCCCTACCCAACAAAACATAGAAGGGATGTTGCAAAACATAGTCGCATCCCAAGAAGCTCAAATAGCTAAGCTCTCGAAACGTTTTAACCAACAACAAGCCGATCTCGATAGGAAGATAGATAACCTCATGAAAGCCATAACCAATAGTGACAAGAAGGTTAATGCTATCTCAACTCCCGAACCTTCCGGTGTAGAGAATAAGGACCCAAGTAAGCTAGCTAAGCATGTTCAATTCGTCAATACCATCTCCTTAGTAAAGCCCAATAGAACAAATGACGAAGCGGACCAAGAAACGATACTTGAGGTTAGTGAAACTCCTAAGGATGAAACAACCGAGGAAGTAGGTGAAGTAGGCAATGACTATTTCAATAAGTTTCCTACGGAAGAAGAGCTCTCTCGCCACCCACACTTAGTACGAGACCTCCGTCACATGTACGTTAGGAAAAGCCCTAGGATCAAGTTTGGGAACCCTTGGAATCTTAACATACCATGTTGCATAGGACACCTTTTCATGGCAAAGGCCTACATTGACCGCAAGTCCCCAATAAACATAATCACTAGCACCTACTATAATTGGGTAATGAAGAAGCCTAACCCAACTAGGCAAGACCCCGATAATCCTAGGGTTAGTTGCAATTTTCTTGGTAGCGTTAAGGGGGATTGTCCATTGTTAGCCTTAATAGTTTTTATTAGAAGTGATGGTCATTCACATTTAGGAACTTTGTATCGTGTGTTAGATATCGTGATAGAATAGTCAACGGGCTCGTGGACTGGGCTAAGCTAATTAGTTAGAAGTTAAGTTAAGCTAGCCTTATATCAATCCATGTCCAACCCAAGCCCAAACGAGCCCATGCCAAGCCCATTAGGGCATCTACTACTTGTACTATATAAACCCCTCAAAGTCTCATTTGAGGGGTGTGCTTGAGTGTGTTTTGTGTGTGTTTTTCATATGAATATTGTTTTCATCTTCTACTCTTTGTCTCTCTAAAATACACATATCTTCATTCAAGTCACCACATCTTTTTTTCATCTTTCTAGATATTTTGTGTGAAATGGATTGATAAAAAGGGTCCTAACAAGTGGTATCAAGAGCCTAAAGATGATTTAAAAGTGTTTTTTGAGTTAAAAAAATCGTGTCTTTACTGTGAAAAATCACATCTCTAAATTTTTTTTCACTGTTTCATCTTGTTTTAGCTTATATACGTGCTTATTTGTATTTTGTCCAAAATGTTTTTAATACTAAACTGATATTGAGTTTAAAAACAGTTGTTACAAAGTCCAAATATTGAAACTTCATCTTTTTTTTCTACTCATTTCTGTCCATTCAGTAATACTTTTTGTCCACATCTTTCTATCTTGTCAATCTTTTTCTTATCTTTTTCTTTCTAGTGGTCAAAAAGTGGTACAAAAACTGTCTGAAAAAATTGGTCGGAAAACGCTGCCTGAAAAACTTGGTCGGAAAAAGTCAACAAAAAAGTCAAAACCCTCGTTTTTTACGCATCAGGTTCCTGGTTTACGCATAAGACCCCATTTTTACGCCTAAGACCTTACGCCTATCTTCAGTTCAGTTACAATTTACTTGGAAAGTATATTGTAAGTGGTTACGCTTAACTCTTACTCGTAAGGGCTTAGACAAAGGCTTACGCGTAAGGTTGTTTACGCATAAGGTTTTTTCAAAAAGCTTACGCGTAAGGTTGTTTACGCCTAAGCACAAAGAGTTTACGCTTAAGTCTTTACGCATAAGGTTTTTCAAACAAAGTTACGCGTAACAATTTTTACGACTAAAGGTTTCTTCAAAACAAGTTTACTCATAACCAGTTTAACTTATTTCTGTCCTACTTCTGTAACGAAAACAAAAATCCCAGCTTCAAACATTCAAAATAAAAACCATTGATATGTCATCATAGATCGATTGTTAGAAGTTTACACTTCGTTTATTATTCGAATCTTGCAAAGAAAGAACAAAACACAAACGTTTCATTCCCACTTTCATTCGATTTAAACAAAAATATAACAACTTTACAACCTACCTGAGCCGTTTAAATCAAGAAACATAACCGACTGCTGCTACAAAACGTTTCGTGGGTTTTAATTCACGGGCAATCAAGAATCAAAGAGGTGGTTATCATTGATTGTACTCGGATTTACAAGAAAGAAAAGGTCAAAATTATTTCTCTGTGAATCGGGTTTGGTGGATGTTAGATTTGCTTTTGGTTGAAAGAAAAGATAAGAACGTTTTTTTTTGTGTGTGGCTGCGTTTTTTTGAGATAAGGAGATTAGGTTTAAGAGCAATTAGGTTGGGTTAAGTGTCTCTTTATATCTGAACATTAGGTTTAGGTTTAGTATAATTGGACTTGGGCTGTGAAGGCAAAAGCATTTTGGGCTTTCATTGTCATATCCGAAATCTTGTCACAACTTTGGGCTGAAATTATTAAAAAACTTAAGGGATGAATTGCATGAATTTTTGCTATAATTTTGGACCAAGATTGTGATTAAGCTTCGATAATCCGAGACTGAGTATTATTTTGGGATTGAAATTTTCCGGGTTCGTTGATTATAAATACCGTGCTAGTTATCGGAAAACACAATTCGAAAACAAAATTACTTCTTTATCGTCTACAAGATCCGTAAATTCATCTCACACGTTCACAATGTCTTTTCTCAACAACTTCCTACTATCGATCAATATGGACTCTATTGTTCAGTTCTTTGCTCCATATCCTAAGACCGAAAAGACGGTGTCCGAGACTGAAGAATATTTAACTGAAAATGAGAAAACGTCGACTGATAATGAGCAAGAGGTTGAAGAAAATGAGCTTCCAGATCACTTAAGATATCTTGACTTGAGATTTCCAATTTCATTCGTTGAGCATATGAAGCGCAAGCCGTTGACTGAACAGGCACGAAGTGCTGAAGCATTGTTTGAATCTAAGCCAAATGCACCTGAATATCTGTAGGGTATTAAACACAGTGGTTATAGCGAAACAGAGGTTAAGGAATCAACTAGGAATAACTGTTTTATGACTTCGGTTCAGCAAGCTACCTCTGTCGATCACAACAAAGATTCAGGTTATTCAGAATGCAGTGTCAAACCAATGACGATTCAAGAAAAGGTTCAGTACATGTTGATGTTAGCACATAAAAAGGAGTCGGGAATACAGTTAACTACTGAGGAATACGACTTCACGGAGGCAGGAATGGCAGAATTAGCAAACATAATTGCAACCTCCAGTCAGAAAGTCAACCAGCAGGACACAACATCATGCGGTACTTTTGACACAACTCCCGTCTACGACACAGATCCAGTTAATGAGGTACCAAATTATATTAATGTTGCTAGTTCGTTTACTCATGAGAAGCCACATTCTGTGTCTCCTGCACCTTATTATGACACATATGTGGGAGAGCAAGTTAATAGCAATGTTAACTATGAAACTCCATATATGGATCCTAATGGAGGTCAAGTTGCACATAATGGTGCTAATGATGAGGAAACAAGTGCTTACTTTGAAACATTAATTAATAATTGTGGTATTGAGATTGAGAAAGTCCAAAAGGTCAATCGCGACGTTAAGGCCGCGAATGTGAAATTGACCGCTGAGCTTGAGAGTTACAAGGTGAACGCAAAAGCTTTTGAATTTCACAAAAACAAAGAGTCGGAATTAGAAATTGGTTATCGAGATTCTGTTTTAAGAGAAGAAGAATTGCAAATCAAGTATAACACACTTGATGTGAATTTGAACTTGAAAATAAAATCTTTAAACAAGGAAATTTCAGATCTTAAAAACCAACTTTCTAAACAAAAAGCAACTTACTCTGATCTTGAAAAAGAGAAGAAACAGTTAATTTCAGACTTTTCAAAACGAAAAGATTCTCTTCTTGATGAAATTCTTGATAAAGATGAAATAATCAAAAAATTGGAAAATTTGCTTGTTACAACGGGTCATTCAGCTAAATCAACTAATATGCTGATTAATCAAACAAATCCGTATTTTCATACAACACAAAAAATGGCTCTTGGTAACTCACCTCCTTGTTTCCTCAAGAAAGCTCAGAAAGAACAGAATGTGTTGAATAATGGAAAAGCTGTGCATGAACCTATAATTGTTCATGATTCTCTTGAAATGTTACAACTATCTGATGAGAGTAGATCAAAAATGCAACAAAAGAATCCAGATCTAAAACCAATTGATTATAACAAATGGAACAAAATTAATGCAATTACTTTTGTTTTACAAAAAGAAAAGTCAAAGTTTTCCATCACACCCAGTGTTTCAAACAAAGTGTCAACACCAGTTTCAAAATCAGTTTCAAAACATGTTGTTGTCTCACAATCTCTTTCGAAAATCGAACAAATGTCTTCAAACAATCCTTTTAACACAAGTGATGCGAGAAGTATTTTAGACAATGTGAAAACTCGAATTGCGGATCATCAAGAGACTGTTAAAACTAAAACCAATATTACTACTAACATCTGGTTTACTCTTCATGATGACGAAATGAAAGCATTTTTTGAAACTCAAATTGCCCCTCAGTTGAATGCCATCAGTGCAAGGGTAATTCATTTTGAACAAGCATTTTTTAAAGAAACAGGTGACTTTGTCAAGGACCATAAATCCCTGGTAAAGCAAGTTAATGATTGTTTTGAACATATCAAAGTTTTGGAAAATTTGAATGATTCTCTCTTCGAAGATGTTATGACTACCGATATCATGTCCATTATCTTACAAACATATTCTGTTGAAGATCATGAAAGACTCCAGTCTGAGACCTCCGCAATTGTTTCAAAATATGAACAAGCTCTTGAAAAACTTGAAAAAGAAAACGTGTCCTATTTTAAACAACTTGATCGAATATCTGAGGAATGCAAGTATGACAAATTGTCGTATGAGCGTGCCTACAAGGACATGAAAGAGCAAAATGATCTTTTGAGAGCTCAGCTGGGATGTCTAAAAGGAAAGGCTTTGGATACTAAGTTTGAAAAACCATTGAATGAGGAGAACTCAAATGTTTTCAAATCGGTTTCCAAACCAAAAATGTCTATTTCTCAGCCTCCTCCAAAAGTCAATGAGAAAAATGATTTGTCAAAAACAGTCACTCCACAGTCCTTGCCTATTAAAAAGAGAATTTTCAAAGGTTTTGAAACAGAAAAAGCAGCTGTTGAAAAACTAAAAATGATTACACCTAGCCTTTCTAGGAATATCACACGGAATGTGACAGCAAATCCAGTTAAATAAGATGTCGGTTCTAATGACATGGTCCAAAATCACTATCTAGAAGAAGCTAGGAAAAAGGCACAGACTCGAAAAGACGGAATTCTAGGTGCAAAATCTAGGGTGATGAATTCTACGAGATTTCAAGGCAATGCTAGTAGTAGTAAACCATTACCTAGGAACACTCAAAAGACTAGGGATTGGATTGCATCTAAGAGTTGTCACGTAAAAGAAAATGCTATGCACGTAGAAAACAACACTAGGAATTCTAAGTCTTTTTCGAACAAGAATCAATTTCCAAAAGACTGTAGTGACAAAGTTAAAGTTGCTGTTTTAAACAAGAATGTTGAGTTTGTCTGTCCTACATGTCAAAAATGTGTCTTTTCAGCTAATCATGAAGCATGTCTTGCAAAATATCTCATGAACAAAAATTCACATGCTAAAGTTCAATCCACTAAGACACCAAACAGAAACAAACCCGTTGACAAGATGAACATCGAAAGGAAACCTAATAGGTGGATCTCTTCAGGACGTAGTTTTTCAAAACATAAGTCTTTCGCTGAATCTGACAAGAAAACTTCTCCTAGATCTTGTATTAGGTGGATTCCCATGGGAAAAGTTTTAAACAAAGTAGGTCTTAGATGGATTCCCACAGGAAAGATTTTTGATACTTGCACCAACACAGATAATAGTGAAACTCATCATGTTAAGGAAGTCGAATCCACTACAACCGTGGATAGTGATCACCCTCACCATGAGGAAACATCTACTTCTAACACTGTTATTTGTGAAAATTCTTCTTCTGTGGATGCAGGTACTTGTAAAAGTGTTGAAGGTTCATACACCCCATGCGGTAAAGAAGAACTTTATGCCAACATTGCATGTGGAAATCCTTTTCTTATTCCACTCTTAACTCCACTTTTACTTGTCCCAACTTAATTTCTCTTTCTTCAAATCTTCTTTGTAAATATCTTTTGAAAAAAAACCAAAATACAAAATTTGAAAAACCAACAAAAACAAAATATAAAAATATAAAACTTTCAAAAATACAAAAAAAAATATAAAATCAAAAATCCAAAAATATTCTTCTACGATATGTCTCTCGTATAATCGATATTCTGTACGTTTCTAGAAATGTCATTCAACAATGATACGGGTATGTACAGATGCTTGAGCGAGAGTTCTTTAATTGTTTTCTAAAACATGTCGTTTCTCAAAATTTCTTCATAAAAACATAATGTCTTCTGGACACATCAGTTCAGAACCCGCGCTTCAAAGAAAGGAAAGTGCTTAACCAAATCAAAGGTTTTAAATATTTTTCAAGCACTATTCCTAATAACATAATGGCTTGCAGTTACTACAGACTGTAACCCGCACTTTAAAGAAAGGAAAGTGCTACGCAAAATCGGTTTTCATAAATATCGAGCACTTATCCTAAAACAAATGAAGATAATTCTTCTTCAATATCTTCAAAAGATTTTTTTAAAATCTTCATCTTGTGTACCATTGATTCGAAATTTTTCAAAAAGATTTTTCAAAATCTCTCACATTTGGTACCAAGATAACTCCCTCTAAACCCTTAAATGATTCCAAATTTTCTGTAAGAAAATTATGCTTTCGTTAAAGGGGAGTATAATCCAAAACTGTTCCAAAATTCATGCTAAATCAGTTTCTCTCCAAATGCTTTTCGAAAAACATATCTTTTAATCATTTTGTCTCAAAAACATCATAGATATGCTATTTTTGAGGGGGAGAAACGTGATTAAAATGTGATAAAAAAGGTTTAATGATCGTTGTTTGAATCTCAAAAAGAGCTCGACCTAGTTGAAACCAATGAATTGACGAGGAATCAAAGTCAGGAAATGTACCATTTTGAGAAACTTTCTATGGACTTGACCAGGACGGGTAATAATTTCAAGCTAGTTATCTAGTGATGTAAACGTGTCTCGAATCGGTCTAGTTCATTTAAAGTCGATCAATTCAAAAAGTGCAAACTCTACCCTCTCTGTGCAGATTTAAGTTAAAACAATATAAGCACATGTGAAGGGGGAGTGTTTCTGAAAATATAAAACTCTCGAAGTGTTCCAAACACGTTTTCAATCATAAACACTTTGAGAGATTTTCAAGAAAAAGGTTTTATGGCAACATAGGATAGTCATGGAGTTATAAGGTGTCTAATGATAGGAAAATCCGTCCTATGATCCGCCAGAGCTAGAGGGATCTACCCAAGGACATCACCAATAGTTTAGAACTAGAAGTCCTTAGGTATGATTGAAAAAAGGAGTAATGTGAGAAAGGAGAAAGAAGGGGTTGAAGAATTAAAAAGAAATGTAATGAAAAATGGTGAAAAGAAATAGCCCTCCATATTCAACCTTAGGGCATAAACCGGGTTCAATCCATCTGCTACTTGTTGTCACTAGATGACACTGGTATTGAAGACAAAGACGTCATGGACCCAGTGACGCACTGCACTAAACCTTCTAGCCACTCAATTCCTCTTAAAAGGATTTGTTTCATTCTCACTGGGAACCCTGCATAATCTATTGACCTTCTCTTAGAGTTGGTTGGTATTGAAGAAGGAGACCCTCTCCCTAGTCACCGCTCAGGAAAACCAAAATGCACTAATCGAGTCTAGAGCCACGAGATTCATTAAAAGATCTCATAGGAACACATGACATGACATCGCTTGTTGTTCATCAATAAGGACACAAGTGATATATTCTAGAGTCCTACGCAGATCTTAGCAATCTGCCAGAACATTTATGAGAAGTTTCACATCGGTGATCTTCAGTGATTGAATGGAAATTCCTGCCAGGGTCAACATCAAGCAGCCCTGACAGCAGGTCACTTCGGTAACTCCCCGTGGATTACGCTTAGTGTGTCTCAAACGGTCTACAGTCGTGAGGTGATGCTTCGGTGTACCTCAGCGACTCATCTGAACTGTAGGTGTACTTTGGTATATCGCGTTATCTCACTTGTGGGACTCCAGTTCAGGAACGGCCTCTGTGAGAATTAGAGACGTGTTTTCACACTATGCTGTTAACACCCTCAAAATTTAAACTTGTAAGTGCCGGAATCCGCTTATTGCTAACCTGTTTTTATGTTTTCTTCTTATGGAACCTCCGGAGCGGATTGATCATGCAGACTCGCCACATGCTTATTCCAACAACACATGAAAGTTCTCATCAAAATCAAAGGCTACTCAAAGTTAAAGATAATTCTTCGTCAATGTCAAAGAATCTACAAAGTTTAAAGACTCGAGAACCACATCATTGGTAACCAAAAGACAAATAGAAGTGTGAGCATGGTGGAGAAAGGCGTGGAGACACCTAACCAACGAAGTTGACAACGGCAGACAACCACATTATCTGATCACAAAGCATGAAGGAACAACGAATCAAGACTATTCTATATCAACACACAAAGTGGAGCATCATTTGAATGACCACCCCTTAGGGGGAGATTGTTAGCCTTAATAGTTTTTATTAGAAGTGATGGTCATTCACATTTAGGAACTTTGTATCGTGTGTTAGATATCGTGATAGAATAGTCAACGGGCTCGTGGACTGGGCTAAGCTAATTAGTTAGAAGTTAAGTTAAGCTAGCCTTATATCAATCCATGTCCAACCCAAGCCCAAACGAGCCCATGCCAAGCCCATTAGGGCATCTACTACGTGTACTATATAAACCCCTCAAAGTCTCATTTGAGGGGTGTGCTTGAGTGTGTTTTGTGTGTGTTTTTCATATGAATATTGTTTTCATCTTCTACTCTTTGTCTCTCTAAAATACACATATCTTCATTCAAGTCACCACATCTTTTCTTCATATTTCTAGTTATTTTGTGTGAAATGGATTGATAAAAAGGGTCCTAACACCCGTCTACGTAACTAGTTTCATGTTTCCTACGGATTTCATAGTGGTGAATGATATTAGTACGGCCATAGATCCTAGCTTTTCTCAAGTTATTCTAGGAAAGCCTTTCATAGAAAACACCGGGATGAATTATGATCCATCGTTAGGGATAGTGTGATTCAAGGATGAGACCGATGATGTAGCTTACCAAATGTCGTTCAAGATTAAGAAGTTTTCATCACTCTCTAATGATGAAAAGGAACTTAAACTATCGGTCTACTATAGGAATGAGGAGGATAAAGAGAAAGGTAATGGCCAAGGTTCTAGGTTTCTATAAGGATTGCTTGAAACTAGGACCAGAGTATAGGACCGATTGGGGAGAAGATGACCTCTTAGAAAAGTGCATCATAGGGCACTTCTACAACATGGAACCCCCCAATGAAGGCCGTCATGAGGAAGAACGTGACAGTAATGAAGTCACGTAGGGGCACGACTTCGAGTCTAGCTACAAGAATCATAAATAAAGAAAAGCACTTCATGGGAGGCAACCCATTCTTAATTGTTTGCTTGTTTGTGTCATATATCTTTTATTGATTGTTTATTCTCATGTTTAAATTTGTAAAAATGCTTTATTTTGTCTTTAACCTCGTCTTAATTACATATAAAGGTATTTTACAAAAAGGATAAGTGTAGGGAGGATTACACACGTTTTCAAAAGAAACGTAAACATGAGAATTACAATTATGTAAAAGATATAAATGTGTGTTTGTTCAAGTCAAATGCTTGTATCGAGTCATAATAGATGTTTTGCAGGAAATTTTTCCTGATTCTAAAGATGTAAATTTTCTAGAATATTTTTCTAGAAAATCGCAGACCAGTTTTTGTCAGGATAACCTGACGGTGTCAGGATCGCAACCTGACAGCGTTATGAAGGATCAAAAACAACTGATTACTTTTTCTCGTTTTCTGAGCTACTTATAAATTTTTTTGGAATTTTCCAGGTCTTAATTTTCCATAAATTCTGTAAACATCCATTCCACAAGCATTATATCCTAGTTTAGTAGAGTCCTATATATATTATTACCGCCGATTTTATGCAAAGGTTTCGTTTGTTTTCTTCAAGTGTGCAGGTTTAATTTACCAAGAAGAAGATACATAAGATGAGAAGGAGCTTTTCACGCAAACATTCTTCTTGAAGAAAGATGTAACCACCACTTTACACAGATCCTACCGAGATAATCAGGGGAGTATTAGTTTCTTTCGTTTTTTTAGTACCTTCTATTATCATAACTTTGATACTTTCGGGGAACATTGGGGACAATGTTCAGTTTAAGTGTAGGGAGGGAAAATAAAACGGGAACTTTGAAACTATGCTTATCCTTGACTATTTGCTTTGTCCAATTGCATTTGCGTAATAAACCATGAGAAAATGTCGGCTAGGGTAATTTTGGCACCAAATTTAAATTTTTTCATGACATATAGGAGTGGGCCATTAGTCTTAACAAAAGTGTCTCACGGATAGGAAGTTGCATGACTAGCACAAAAACCTTTTACCACCTAAATTCCACCCAAAATGTGAGGCTCGCCCTTAGATTAGTAGGAATTAAAGCATTCATCTTTGATGCTTAGAGTGTGAACCGGTAGTATAATAGATTCTAGAACTTGTTTTGTGATTCATCCCGAGATCGCTAGTAAGACTACACTTGTGTAGTTAGGAATAACTAAATGATAAGAGGTGTAGGATCCTAAATATTATTGTGTTGATGATTCGGGTGGTCTTGGATGATGAAAATACATGTTTGCCATAGTTAGAGAGAAAGAAATGAGAGGGAGTTTCTTGCAGAGACTTGGTTCACAAAATGCAAGGTTAGATTAAATGAAAAGCTCCACCCCTTCCAAGGATGGAAGGGGTATTTATAGTTACAGACATAACGACCTCCTGACGGCCTGTGGATCAGGTATACAGTGGGTAAAGACCCGTCCTTCCTCCACGGTGTTACACTAAACTAATCTACGCTACAAACTAACTAATAAACTACTAAGTAACGTAAATAATGACAAGTCTATGAGCTAACTTATGCTAGATAATATTTGGGGTGACCGACACTTCACTTATGGAATTTCTAATTCCTAACAATCTCCCCCTAAGGGAGGTCACCTCATGTTTTACATTTCGAATCCTAGCATTCTATTCTTGACTTTGTTCTTGAGCTCGTAGACTTCAATTCTTCAATTCCGCAATCTTTGTGCTTAAGTAGTGACTCTTCATAGCCCGCATATTTTGTAGTTTTAGTGGAGGCCATTAACTGATCCACATCTTTGATGATCTTCGAGCTTTCATTGAGATCATCAGCCACAGTAAATCTCTGGATCTCCCTTTATTGTGTTGCCATCATGTGATTTTGTGACTCTTGGACCGACATGCTCACACTTTCAGGATCATGACATCTTTCCATCAGAGTAGCGGAAGCTTTACTGGTTCATGATATTTGCAACAGCGTAGCAAAAGCATAGTATAAAATATCAGAGCCAGGTTATGTAGATATACACTATTCATGATTTCTTCAATTAAGTGTGGATGCTGTGAGCATGCGGCTTTGGATTGACTCCTCAATTCTGATCAGCTGCAATCGTCCAAATGTACCTGCAAACAAAAGTTAGCAATAAAACACACGAAAGTGTCTTTGATCACTTTCGTTGAATTGAGGTACACGGCCCACGGTTCCCCGTTGATCAGTACAAGTACTGCCTGTGATCAGGTAGGATTCCTAAGAATCTCCTTGACAGGGTTTCGCAACTGTTCTAGCCGTTCTCAAACCGGAATGTCTCAAAGAAGACAACACGGAGTAAGTGAACCAGCGAATTGAGATTCACTGATTAGTGAAAATGATTTGAAAACAATCGTGTATTGCTTAATAGAAAGTGTTTTGCAATACAACGAAGGTTTTATGGAAAATCAAATATCAATCATAAATACCCTTTAATTTTGAAACATTAATACACAGTCGATGTGCTATAGAAAAGAGTTTTTGAGCACAACGACCGGTTTTTCAAAGGTATCCGTCAATCCTTTTCCTGGACCAAGGTTGATTCACGAGTGAATCGCCCCATCGTTTCTATCCAGTTGTCACAAGCTTGATCTTACGAGAAGATCTCACATGTCACCCACCAAGAGCTTGTTTGATGTTGGCTCTAGAAGGATTTCCATCTTCATCGTGAATATTTTCATATCACTCGGATGTTCTGGCAATACCACAAGGATAAAGCGTATGACTCTTAATATATTCTTACTTTCCATATTGTGTGAAACAACAAGTCTTAATTAATTTTGTGTCCTAATGAGATATTGTGGATGATCTCTTGGCTCTAGACTCAATTGTGCTCATTTGGTTCCTATGCGGGAGACTAGGGAGAGGGTCTCCTTCTTCAATATCAACAATCTCTAAGAGAAAGTCGATAGATTATGTAGGTTCCCCGTGAGAATGATACAAGCCCTTTTAAGAGGAACTTGAGTAGCTTGGGAAGTTTAGTGCAGTGCGTCGCTGGGTCCATGACGTCTTGTCTTCAATACCAGTGTTACCTTAGTAACAACCAGTAGCATATGTATTGAACCTGGTTTCTGCCGTAAGGTTGAATTATTGGAGGACTATTTCTTTTCACCCTTTTTCACATTCACTTCTTTTTCATTCTTCAACCCCTTCAGTGCTACCGAGACTTCATTACTATAAACTTGTTGGGTTTATTCTAGTTCTAGTTCTATCTCAGTCCGCACTCTTCCCATATCTCACTTTTCTCCTTTTTTCATCATACCTAAGGACTCTACACTATCTAGTGGATTATACCTGGGTAGATCCCTCTGACTCTGGCGGGATCGTCAGAACTAATACCTAACCTCACCATCCTTATAACTCTGTGCAAAAAGTAAAATGGTCGGTCTTTTGGTACAGTTCATTCTTCCTTAAAACCAATTGAAAAATCATTTGGAAAATCAATGAAGGTACTTGTGAAATAAAATCAAAGCATTTTGTACCTTAATAGTTTTGATCATTTAGAAATGCTCCCCCTCAGCATGTGCATATGATATTAAAATTCTTTAGCACATGGAGGCAAGAGTTCTTTGAAATAAATTCTTGATCACAATTTCCGTAGAAAAAGCCATTTGATTTTCTTGGTAAAATTCTCCCCCTCCAAATGTGCTTTGGATATTTGAAATCATTTTATCACATAGAGGAAAGAGTTCTTTTGAAGCCCATCCACGAACACAAAAGCCATTAAGAAACCATCTGTTCCCCCTCAATATGTGCTTCGAGATTCAAAAGTGTTTAGCACATATGAGAGAGCAGTATGCACACTTGAATCAAAACGATCACCTTTTCTCAAATTTCATTATTAAATCACAAATTCTCCCCCGATCAAAAATATCAAACCCTTTGAGATTTTGGATCCCAAGTGATTTAATACGGTTTAGTAAACATGTTAGATATTAACTTTTCACATACACATCAAACCATAACACAAAGTAGCATATAGATGGAATTCTAGAGAGAGAAAGTTAGAGGTTTAGGGAACTTAGTGAGAGAAAGTGAAAGATATTATTATGAGCTCCAACCCTCTACCTTGGAAGGTAGAGAGTATTTATAGTCTTACATAACTCGCCACACTTTGGGCTGTGGATCAGGCATACAGTGGGTAAAGACCCGTCCGTCCTCCACGGTGTTACTTAACTAAATTACTACTTAACTTAAAAGAACTACGACTACGAGCTTTCTAACGATTACATATACTTGAGGTGACCGACTCTTTAATACCGGGAATTTCTAATTCCTAACAATCTCCCCCTAAGGGAGGTCACCTCAATTATGTACCAAAATTACATTGAATACAAATAGATATAACATTTAACAATTGATCTTGCATTCTTGATGTAGTCCTTTGCTCCTAAGCTCGTAGCCATTGATTCTTCACAATGCATGTTTGGTTACTTCAAGTGGAGGTCTTTTACTGATCCACGTGATAATAATTTTGAGCCATCTTTTGAGATCATCAGCTATCAAAAATCTCTAATACATCCTTTGTGGTGTTGTGACTTTAGGACCGACATGCTCACATTCTGGATCATGATATCTTCTCATCAGAGTAGCGGAAGCTTTTGTTGAATCATGATATTGGCAGCAGCGTAGCAGAAGCATGGAGTGAAAATATCAGAGTCATTGATGCACTAATCATGATTTCTTTTTAGATGAATGTGTTAAGTGAGCATGCGGCTGTGGATTGACCGCTTCATTCTGATCAGCTGCAAACGTCGGGCGTACCTGCATACAACAGTTAGCAACAAATCGTACGAAAGTGTCTTTGATCACTTTCGTTGAATTGAGGTACACGGCCCACGGTTCCCCGTTGATCAGTACAAGTACTGCCTGTGATCAGGTAGGATTCCTAAGAATCTCCTTGACAGGGTTTCGCAGCTGTTCTAGCTGTTCTCAAACCGGAACATCTCAAAGAAGATAACACGGAGTGAGTGAACCAGCGAATTTTAAGTCCACTGATTGATGAAAAGAGATTTGAAAAACAATCGTGTATTGCTCAATAGAAATTGGTTTTTGCAATACAACGAAGGTTTTATTGAAAATCAATTTATCAATCATAAAAATACCTTTTGGTTTGAAAAAAGAGTACACAGTCGATGTGCTAAATAAAAGAGTTTTTAAGCACAAAGACCGGTTTTTCAAAGGCATCCGTGAATCCATAACCTGAACCAGGATTGATTCAAGAGATTGAATCGCCCCATTGTTTCTGTTCAGTTGTCACATGGTTGATCCATATAATAGATCTCACATGCCACCTACCAGGAGCTTGTTTGATGTTGGCTCCAGAAGGCTTTCCATCTTCATTGTGAATATGTAAACACATCACTCAGATGTTCTGGCAATACCACAAGGATAATGCGTAGGACTCAAGATATAATCTCTCTTTCCACATTGTGTGAAACAGAGAGTCTTCATTGAAAGTGTCCTAATGAGATTTATTGATGATCTCGTGGCTCTAGACTCAATTTGTGCATATTTGGATCCTGTGCCGGAGACTAGGGAGAGGGTCTCCTACTTCAATATCAACCATCTCTAAGAGACAGTCGATAGATTATGTCGGTTCCCCGTGAGAATGAAACAAGTCCTTTTAAGAGGAACTTGAGTGGTTTGGAAAGTTGAAGTGCAGTGCGTCACTGGGTCCATGACGTCTTGTCTTCAATACCGATGTTACCATCAGTAGCATATGAATTGAACCCGGTTTCTGCCCTAAGGTTGAATTAATGGAGGGCTATTTGTTTTCACCCTATTCTCATTCAATTCTTTTTAATTCTTCAACCCCTTCAGTGCTTACCGAGACTTCATAGCTAGATCCTTGTTGGGTTTATTCCAGTACTAGCTCAGTCTTAGTCCGCACTCTTCCCTTATCTCATTTTTCTCCTTTTATCATTATACCTAAGGACTTCTACACTAACTAGTGAATTGTCCCTGGGTAGATCCCTCCGGTTCTGGCGGATCATGGGAACCAATACCTAACCTTATCATCCTTATATCACCGTACATAAAGTAAAGTTGGTCGGTCAATTTGGTATTGTTCATCTGCCATTGGATCCAATTGAAAACCATTTGAAAATCAATTCAGATACTTGTGATATATTATCAAAGCATTTTGTACCTGAATTGTTTTTTGATATTTTTAGAACGAGAACTCCCCCTCAACATGCGCATCAAGTATTTGAAAATATTTTGCACACGGAGGCAAGAGAAAGAATTAACTTCTTTGATTACCATTTTCTAAAAGATATCAACATCACTTCCCATATCAAATCAAGTAGATATGGCATTTCCGGGAAGGATGAGGTTTCCATGAATTTGCTCCCCCTCAATATGTGCCTCGAGGTTTGAAAAGAGTTTTGCACATACTAGAGGGAACCTGCACATTAGGATGAATGATCACGTTTCAAATCAAAGGTTTAAAATAGATGCTCCCCCTCAACATGTGCATTGAAAATTTGAAATCGTTTGTCACATGTGGGCAGGATAGCATGTACATCTGTTTATAACCATTTACCTAATTATCAGTTTAAATCAAATTTAAATCACACATTCTCCCCCGATCACAATTATCAAATCATTTGAGATTTGTGATCTCGTATAGATTTAAATTGATTTTGAAAGCTTTTAAGGAGAATTGTGACTTGATTGTGAGAGTGTTTTAACTGATACGGATCGGATTATGAGACTTTAAACTCCATTTATAAAACATGCATGTATATCTTTTGAAAACAATTTAATGCCAAATAACTTTTTAATTTAATTGAAATCATTCTCCCCCTCAATCAATGACGTAGGTTGTTGATTGAGAGATAGAGATTTTGACAAATAAGTCCTGATGATTATCAAAAATAGAGATTGAGTTATTTTTCAAAGCATTTAGTTTTCAGCAGATAGGAGTTTATAGAATCAGAGCTTTGGTGAAGATGTCCGCTAACTGATATTCAGACCTCACAAAATATAGTTCCACCACACCTTTTTCCACTTGTTCCCTGATGAAATGATGTCGAATGTCGATATGCTTTGCTCTTGAGTGTTGAACGTTGTTGCATGAGAGAGCAATAGCACTTTTATTATCACAGTACAGAGGGATTTTGTTGAATTCAAAGCCATAGTCAGATAATTGAGATCTCATCCATAAGATTTGAGCACAACAAGATGACATGGCTATGTATTCAGCCTCTGTAGAGGAAATAGAAGTACTCATTTGCTTCTTTGAAGACCAGCTCACAAGCTTATCACCCAAAAACTGAGCACCTCCAGACGTACTTCTACGTGTATCTTGACAACCTGCATGATCGGCATCTGCATAGGCCGTTAGTGACATACCGGTGTCCTTCGGGTACTATAGTCCCATATTGATGGTTCCTTGGAGATACCGAAAGACCCGTTTAACTGCTTCAAGGTGCTTTTTAGTAGGCTTAGCCTGGTATCTAGCACACATGCACACAGAGAACAAAATGTCTGGTCTACTAGCAGTGAGATACATCAGGGATCCAATCATACTTCGATATTTAGTTTGTGACCACTTCTTAAGGGAATAGTTCTACCAGTAGGCATCCATTTTCTAGTGGGCATTATCTGATTGGTCTTATGACCAACAGGTATCCAATAAAAACCTATTGTAAGATATTATATTGTACGATTTAACTTTTCCACTTACACATCATAAACATTAAAACAATTAGAACATAGATGATTTTAGAGAGAGAAAGGTGGGACATTCTAGATGGAGAAAACTAGTTGAATATTAGATTACCAAAGAACATCCAACCCTCTACCTTGCAAGGTAGAGGGTATTTATAGGTTACAACCTAAACGACCTCCTGACGGCCTGTGGATCAGGGATACAGTGGGTAAAGACCCGACCTTCTTCCACGGTGTTGCACTATACTATTATTCACTATTTAACTAACTACATAAACCGTAACTAATGACCAATCTACGAGCTAACTTATGCTAGATAATAGTTGGGGTGACCGACTCTTTCAGCACTGGAATTTTCTAATTCCTAACAATCTCCCCCTAAGGGAGGTCACCCCATATTTTACATTTCAAATCCTAGCATTCTAGTCTTGACATTGTTCTTGAGCTCGTAGTTTTTCATATATCAACATCGTAAACTTAGTGCATAGGTGGTGCAACTTCAAAGTCTGCAAAGATTATTACTTTAAGCAGGAGGTCCATTTCTGATTCACGATATAGTAAATATGAGCCAGCATTTGAGATCATCAGCTATCAACAATCTCTGTGACATCCTTTGTGGTGTGATGTTGTGACTTTAGGACCGACATGCTCACATTCTGGATCATGATGTCTTCTCATCAGAGTAGCGGAAGCATTTGTTGAATCATGATATTGGCAGCAGCGTAGCAGAAGCTTGGTGTGAAAATATCAGAGTCATTGATGCACTAATCATGATTTCTTTTGAGTTAAATGTGTTAAGTGAGCATGCGGCTATGGATTGACCGCTTCATTCTGATCAGCTGCAAACGTCGGGCGTACCTGCATACAACAGTTAGCAACAAATCGCACGAAAGTGTCTTTGATCACTTTCGATGAATTGAGGTACACGGCCCACGGTTCCCCGTTGATCAGTACAAGTACTGCCTGTGATCATGTAGGATTCCAAAGAATCTCCTTGACAGGGTTTCGCAGCTGTTCTAGCTGTTCTCAAGCCGGAACATCTCAAAGAAGACAACACGGAGTGAGTGAACCAGCGAATTATGAGTCCACTGATTGATGAAAAGAGATTTGAGAAACAATCGTGTATTGCTCAATAGAAATTGTTTTTGCAATACAACGAAGGTTTTATTGAAAATCAATTATCAATCATGAAAATACCTTTTGGTTTGAAAAATGAGTACACAGTCGATGTGCTAGAGAAAAGAGTTTATTAAGCACAACGACCGGTTTTTCAAAGGCATCCGTCAATCCATAACCTGAACCAGGATTGATTCAAGAGATTGAATCGCCCCATTGTTTCTGTTCAGTTGTCACATGGTTGATCTACATAATAGATCTCACATGCCACCTACCAGGAGCTTGTTTGATGTTGGCTCCAGAAGGCTTTCCATCTTCATTGTGAATATGTAAACACATCACTCAGATGTTCTGGCAATACCACAAGGATAATGCGTAGGACTCAAGTTATAATCTCTCTTTCCAATTTGTGTGAAACAGAGAGTCTTCATTGAAAGTGTCCTAATGAGATTTATTGATGATCTCGTGGCTCTAGACTCAATTTGTGCATATTTGGATCCTATAACGGAGACTAGGGAGAGGGTCTCCTTCTTCAATATCATTATACGTGTTTAACTCAGATCTCGGTGCTCTAGTAGTTATTTAGAGTAATCCTGTGAAAGTTACTTCTGAGAGACAAAGTGTGTTTAACCTTTCTCTCTAATATTGAACTCAGGATGCGTAATAGGAACACCATAACGGTCTTGTAGACTCACTACACAAATGTATAAGTGTTACTTCTACCTTTCGGAAGACCTCGGTTGTAGTTTGTTCGAGGACCATCCACCGTACACTCTAGATAATACATCTAGTTGGTACACTGTTGACTTGTCTTTGTTACCCCGCTAAGTTAGAGAACTTAGTTAGGACCAAGTCCAATACCTAACTGCCTACGGAAACTTTTTGGCCAGCAACACGAATTA
>BPTQ01000008.1:89064407-89116013 GCA_019973895.1 Chrysanthemum seticuspe
ATGTGTATAAGAGACAGGCTGCAGAGAGGGCCTTTTTCTCACGTACAGGTAAGTGCTCCAGGTGTCCTTGAAGATTTAAGAGATAGAGATCTTCGAAATCATTGGGCAGAAGATGTTTGAAGTCGTTCTCTTCAATGGTATACATTTTGAGATCAGCTCTTTTAAGGACAATCTTCTTCAAGTACTCATATCCATACATCGGGAAGATCTCTACACTGACAACGCTTAAGATTTGTAGTTTTGATCTGACCTCATTGCGTCTTTTATCAGCGCCATGTCTTTCAATGTAGAACATCTTCTTTTTGAACCACCAGTGGGAAATACCATAAGACGCTGCAATATCATACTTTTGTTCTTCATTTGCCCAGAATTGATCAGGAACCATCTGCTCAAGCCCCTGATCAGAATAGGTTGCAGCTTTCATCTTTGAAATAGATAGAGCAGGCCTTCTTTCCGCAGAGCGAGCACACAGATAGTCCAAGTCGTGATTGAAGAAGAATTCCGCCTGAATGGTTATCTGACCAGGTTCACCACCAAGAGGAAGAGATTTGTTGACATTGAAGCGACTGATTTGCTCACTGACTTGGTCATTCAGCATCTTATGGCATTCTTCCATCTGATATTGAAGATGGTTTGCATCAGAATGGAAGACTTTGACAATTTCGTAGGCTTGTCCTTCTAGATCTCTTGGTGTTATAGAAGAGATACTTTTCCGCTCACAAAACCATCTAATGAAGCTTCCCATATCACCAGTGTAGTGCAGAAGAGAGTCTTCAGCTGGGACTTCATAGTTATTGGTGATAACTGATGCCCAATTGTTGTCGGGAATCATAGAGTCAGACTCTGGGATTGTCCATGTGGGTTCTGGAGAAGGAGGTCTATCTTCCACAATGCAGCGTTGAATTGTGTCTCTAGAAGGAGCTACCCTGGATGTACTAGTGCGGTTCCCAGCCATGTAATTGTCAAACCAATCTTCTGATGGCTTAGGAATATGTTTCGTCGATGCATCATCTTCATCTGGTTCTGAGTCAGCCATAACTTGAGACTCTTCGTGGACTACTTGATCATCAGGAATTGAAGTGGATGTGGAGGTAAATCTTGAATCGATCGTCGTCCAGGCGGCAGATTTCTTCTGAGTACCCTGTTTGTTTGTAGAGTCTGATTGATTGGATGGTTTTGGAGTTGATGATGGTGGCTGTGATGGAGGTGAAATGGGTGTTGACGAAGGGTTCCCAGCTCCCGAAGTTCCAGCGCCTCCTGGTGGTGGAGGATCTTCGCGATCTTTGTGAACCTTCATCAATGTTTCCATCACAATTGTCCTTCTTTTCTTTTTAGCATCCTTTTCTCCGACTTCAATTTTAAACTGTTCATAATTGTCGAACCTGATGGATTCTTCAAGTGCCTCATAAAGTTTACTGTGAACCTCATGCTTGTCCTCTTCAGCCTCATACATTCTTTCACACAGAGCTGCTCTCATATCGGCGATGGGGAGGTCCTTGAATCTTTTAAGAAGTGGAGCCTCCATTGCCCATTCTACCGCATCCTTGACTTCTCCTTCAATAGCGTCAGTAACAGCTTCATTGAAGTTGAGGTGCTCCAATCTATAGACACGATCCACCAGAGAATCTACAGATTTGGGAAGTTGCCTTTCCAGAACTTCTATCCTTTTAATAGCTTTATCCAGAAGTTGATCAGACGTGAGAATCTGTGGAGGGGAAGCTGGTGGAGTCACTTCATCTGCAATTGTGAAGATGGGTTCTGGAGTTGGTGGAGTTGTCGTTGGTGTTTGTACGGTTGGTTGAGTAGGCAAGGGAGGTGGAAGTGCAGTTGATAATGAAGATGCAGTCATTGGAGGAATGGTTGAAGTATCTTGCTGAATGCTGACATCATACATGGATTGTGCAGAATCTAAGGTTTTGTCATTAATGAATTGATCACCAAAAGAGAAGTCTTCATCAAGATTCTTAAGTGAAGGTAGAGAGTTAGTAGACAGATTTGGTTCATCCATCTTCAAGGTCTCGTCAGATCTTGTCCCAAGGTTCTCCTGTGAGCCCTTTTGTAACAGAGTGTCAACATTCAACTCAGATTGAGTCTCACCAAGTGATAGAGATTCCTTGAACGTTTCAGGTACCACACCGGATTGTTCCTTTTCATGAGGTGAATCTGTTCTTCTCTTCAGCTCATATGGATTAGTGGTGCTAGAGGGAGATGAAGAGATGGTTAAAAGCATGTGAGCAGCTTGTTCATCACTTGCAACTCCTTTACCCTTGTCAAGTGTTATTGGGGCAGTTTGTTGAGATAGTTGAGAGGGTTCTCTTAACATAACTCCACCTACTGGAGCTTTCACATTTTGATCTTCAAGACTTTGCTGAATACCACGTTGCAGATCAGCGTCATCCTCATCAATTAACCTGAAAGTATTCCTTGGCACCTCAGTGTTCTCATCTATTTCCTTTTCCACTTTCTTCTTCTTTTCTTTATGCTTTTTGGATGAAGATTCTGACTGATGAGATCTTTCACGTCTCTTTTTAGGAAGAGAGGCATAGGATGCTTTGGAGTCAGAGGTGGTCTTGGGAGCAGTTGGTTGTAAAGGAGAGGGTGTGACATTAGCAGAGAGTTTGGTTGCACTTTTCATGTATTGCTTGAAGTAGTCCTTCTTCTTGATATCATCTGTGAGAAGAAGATCAGGAATTGGCAATCCAAATACTTCTTGATTCAAACCTCTAGGAACATATTTCAAGTTTCCTAAAATAAATTCATGTTCTGCTTTGTGAAGAGTTGATTCAGACCTAGGAGTGAAGTTGTGAGTTTGTTGCAGATACTGGATGACAAGTTTGGAGAATCTGATGCTGGGAATTACGAGTTTGTTCTGCTTCTTACGACCTTGAACATTGTTCAGAAAATAGGTTCTGTCAGATATGAATGTGGTCATTGATAGCGAGAATTCTTCCCAAATACGATCTGAGACATTCACATCAACCCTATTAACGATTCCCCATAGGATTTGCAAGATGGGAATTCTAACTTTATCGAACCCTGATGTTTTCCCAGACAAGCACACGTTCAGAATGGTTGCAATAGCTCTCCAGGGTTGATACATGTGTCCAGTGATAATGTCAGAGGCTCTTGAGATACTGTTCTGATAGCCTAACCCAATAAGAAATACGATCAGATCGTCAGCACCAGGTGGAGATACAGAACGAATGTCAGGGTCACATGATGTGATTCCAAGAGCTTTGCTCAAAATATCAGAATCAATTGTAAACTCCATATTATCCAGCTTGCAAGAGTATCGTGCTGTGATTTTATTCCATTGAACGGTGTTCCAGAATTGTTGAATGTAGATGGCAGGAATCGAGCATTGCTTGGTAATAGCACCGAAGAAGTTAGTGTTTTTGAGGATGTCAATTGAAACTTTGAATATCGGATTTTGTGGGAGCCTTTGTAGGTCCACATAACAGTTGCTTTTACCAATAGCAGCCCATTGACTTTTGGGAAGGATTTCATCGTCTGAGAGTATTCCGGATGATCCTGACGGAGTAGCGCTCTTTTCTGGGATTGAACTTGCCATTGATGTTCTGAGTAATCATACAGTCAATAGAGATAGATGGGAACAGGTTAGATAATAACTGGTAAGTGAGACAACATTAATCATGGATATAGAAACTCAGAATGAGTCCCCAAAACACATACAGAGAAGGATTGAGTGGCATAGATTACAAATATATGACAACATTCAGGTATATGATAACATTCATAAATGAAGTATATCAATGAAGTACATTCATACCAATAAATGATTCCATGACGAGCTTCAAGGGGACTTAAAGGACAAAAGAGTGCAATACAGAGAGAACATGACATGAATCAAGATACACATAACAAAGTGATATAACACATATGTGTGAGGCAAAAAGTAACATTTGGCAGTCGTGAGAGAACCCAAGAACCTTTTGCCTAAACAGAGATGTCATAACAGTTTACATAGAGTAAGTTAATTCAACAAGCCGAATTATGGGATCCTAGGAGTAGTGAGAGCGAAATCATCATTAGCAAAACTTGGAGCAATTTTAAAATTCTTGACCCTAAGACTAATTCTCAATCATGAACACTGTTATAAGCTTGTAAAAACAAGTTGTCATCTAGAGCCACGGACAAGCCACAAAAGGATTAGCACTCTAAGTCGCTAAGCAAATTCGCTAACATGTAAGACCAAGTTGCCATGAATAAAACCTAAACCAAGTCGCTACAAGCAGTCAACTAAGTCGCTAGGTAGTTAAATTCGCTAACTTGAAAATACAAGTCGCTATCTGCTAATTCGCTAACCAATTCGCTAGGATAATTCGCTAGCTCGTAAAGTCAAGTCGCCATGTACAGTAACTAAGCCAAGTCGCTACAAAGAGGTTAACTAAGTCGCTAGGTTATTAGTTCGCTAACTTGTAAATACAAGTCGCTAGTTACTAACTCGCTGACCAAGTCGCTGGAAATTAGTGAGCTAATTCGCTATGGAGACGTATTCGCTAAGTAGAACTCTAACTCGCCATGAAGAACATACATACTAAGTCGCCACCAAGAATCATTCTAACTCGCCACCAAGAACACCTTTTAACGAGAACCCATCAGACCAATCCATTTTAATCATACATCAATGTATCCACCCAATCAAGTCCAAACAATATATTCCAAACAATATAAAACACATTCAATCATTTTATAAGAACACACACACGAATACAATACAAAGGAAACCAATCCGAACCTAAGTGAGAGAGTCAACAAATCACAACACACGAACTCGAAAAGATCTGGATATAAAGAACATGTTAGAAATTGAACGCAAAAGCTTCAGAGAACAAAGATAGAGGGATCGAGGCAAACCTTTTGCTATGTCGCTAAAGCGAGCACAAATGACGAGGGAGAGAAAACGAGAGAGAAAGAGAAAGACTACTATTTTTTTTTTTTTTTTTTTTGAAGAAAAACAGGTAACTCGCTAAAGGGTTATCCCAACTAACTATGACAATATGACGCAATTGGTCCTTGTGGTTTTAAAATGGGGTGAGGTAATTCGCTAGTGTAATGAAACTATTACTATATGGCAACTTTGGTCCCTATGATATTGATGGTAGGCTGCAATCACATATAATAGACTAATCCTCTAGCAAAGATTATCACACTGATCACCATGAATTAATTAAACATTTAGACACATTAGCATTTAAATCTAAGGACGGCACTTAATACGCAGGTACACCCTGATAATCACATGAGCAGGATCTAACCACAACCTACAGAAACCATAACCAGATAGTAACAGAGGCAAAACACGACCTCCATATGCAAACGAGTAGGCATTATAACCAACACAGAAGCCAATGGCATAGATAGTCAAGAAAAGCATGTACACATTCTCCCCCTCAATCAAGTTCATCAAAGAACATTGATTGACATAAGTTTACCCTGATAAAATGAAAAACAAGAATATTTCAATTGTTCGAACTTCATCTATGATCCCGTGCCATTATTGAATGACATTTCTAGGGCCGTAGATGTTATCGATAACAGTGAAAATATTCTTTATTAGATAGGGAAAAACATGATAGAGTTTTGAAAACAGTATATTACAAGTTTTGTAGAAAAATTAATTTTTTTTTTTTTTTTTTTTTTTTTTTTTTTTTTTTTTTTTTTACATGATTAGTACAAGGACATGGAAGGGCGAGTCCAGATTCAAAATGAATAGGAGTCAAAGTAAGAAGTACATCAACTCTGGCAAGCTATAGCTCCTGAATGAGCTATGTTCATATCTGAGGGGAACCAAGTCATGAAGTTCCTGATTGAGTTGAGCATTGTACCTGAAAAAGACTGAGAGCACATTGTACTTGAAGCACATGTAGACTTGTGCATAGAAGGGTTAGTGACATGTTTAGTCTCACATTTCGATGCAACACAGTATGATCCAGGCATATCATTAATGGGGATCCTGTTAGGTTCTACATTCTTGAAGAATTTACCTGTGGGAATCCACTTGAGGCATGATTTAGGAATGTAAGTTCGTTTAAGTCCTGTATACTTAAATAATCTGCCAGTGGGAATCCATTTGAAGCCACAGTGAGATGAACTAAATGAGTGCACACCCTTCATTTGACTATTTGTCTTTTTGTGATCTGAAAATTTCTTAGGGGATTGATCTGTCAGACTATGTTTTGCATGATATCTAGTTAAGCTTGTAGCATTTTTGACTTGTGGGTGATGTTCATTAGTCCTGTGCTTGGGATTCATCATATCTGAATTAGGCAATGAAGTGACTGGTTTTGACAAAACAGACTTGTAATCAACTTGGGATGTAAGCTTAGATTTCAATGGTTTAGCTCTTTCAGACCTAAAGGCATTAGGTTGTTTAATAACTGTTCGTTTCAAGTGGTTCTGAATCGTTGACTTTCCCAACGTTGAAGGTTTTGCAAACTTAGTGTTCATCCTATTTCCAGCATACTTCCTGAGCTCATTTTTTAGGGCAACAATATTGAAGCTCTTATCCTGAATTTGTGCTTTGAGGTCATCAATATCTTTCATCAAGAGTGGTTTTGATTGATTGACTAACTTAGAGTTTGTTTCATCAAGATTCTTTCTTAAGTGCTCATTTTCTCTTAGAAGGTTGGACACACATAGAGCTAGTTCAGAATTCCTAGATTCTAGTGTATCACTTATCTCATGACAGTCATATTTCTGGGCTTCTGAAAGAAGAGATTTCAGATTTCTTATGGTAGAATCTTTGTCCTGAATCTGGGATTTTAACTGATTAATTTCAAAAAATTCTCTAAATTCTGGAAGTTCCAGATTACTACACTGTTTTTCTGCATAAAACATTTCATCCTTATGTTGTATTTCAAGTTGCAACGATATACAGTGTTTTTCAAGAATTGAAAATTTGTTTGAAAGTTCATCATATACCCATTTTTCAATCATGTTACTTGCACTAGATTCAGACAAAACAAAGATTGATTCCACATTGTTATGTTCAGGGTAAGAGTCATGTACCTTCTTATGAGAATTGGTGTGATCAGATAAGTGTACCTTGTTGATTGTTGCCTTTTCTGACTCTGAGAATTTGAGATCAGTGTTGTTTTCTTCATCCTTTTCCATCATAGCTGAGATTCTGTAATCAGTGTATTCTGCTGGTTCAACTGGAGTGGAGCATGACACGTCATCATTGTTCCATGGACACTCTTGACACTCATTCAATTCCTTCAGCTTGTTATTCTCTTTTGCAGCTTCCTCGATGTATGTTTCCATATTACTCATGAGTTGAATAAATGAGTTTCTGAACTCATGAATTTCCATTCCCGTGTGCTTCTTGAAGGACATTCCAGTCATGGTATTATCAAAATCTGAGGAGTATTCTTCCCGGATTAGTGGCTGAAATTGGTTGAAGATGGTTTGAAGAGCAGCATGAGAATCATCAATTGAGAGCTTTTCTTTGGTGATTTGAAACCTCAGTCGATCTAGGTTAAACAATACAGCTCTTGTTAAAGTGGGAAAGTCCTGACGAAGAATGGCACAACTTGTTCGATCCATGGTTGTTGCTAAGAGTAATTTGAGAAGCTGACTGAGATGTTGAAACGGCTCACTGGTGCATACCACATTCTTAGTATCATCTGAAGAAGTTAAGTGTGACATATTTGAGTTGTTCTGATTGATCAATACTGAGTCATTTGGTGTGAGGCCTTCAGATGGGCATTCTGTTTCACTATTCTGGGCTGTTTCATAGAGAGCAAGTACTTTGGTGATTAAGGGATCCGTGATGACTGACATTGTGTTATTATGAATTACTCCTCAAATCTCTAGAGAATTCAGAATCAATTTGCTACCAACAAACTAGTACTAATCCCTAGTCGCTAGAAAATACTACACCTAGTCGCCAACACTAATTCGCCAACACACTAAGTCGCTAGCAATAAGTGTACTAATTCGCTAGCCTTTAACTCGCTACACCCCTAATTCGCTAGAGTCCCAAGTCGCTAACAGAGAGACAAGTCGCTAAGTAGTAACTCGCTACAGACTAAGTCGCTAGCCAAATTTGTGCAGTAATTCGCTACACAAGTCGCTAGATATGCAAGTCGCTAAAGAGCAACTCGCTGCAGACTAAGTCGCTACCACAAGTCGCTAACCGTAGTGGAGATTCCACTACTTGTACTTTAACTCGCTAGCTCTAACTCGCTAGCTTTTATAACTGTAACTCGCTACAAAACTATGAAGCAAGTCGCTACCAAGAAACTTTTCCGAGAGCTAAGTCGCTAACATGAAAAACCAAGTAACCTTCACTTTTCAATCCAAGAACAACCCAACCAAGATGATTCAAGCTTACCAAATGAAAACCTAAACACTTTTGATGATTCTAAACATAAAAGTACCAACAAAATTCAAACTTTAACACAAGAAATCAACCAAATGATGCAAACACCACTAAACTTTTTCAAACTCAAAAACCACCTAAAAACCACTATAAATCCAAGGATGTGCAAGATATGATCTAACCATGGCTCTTGATACCAATTGTAAGATATTAACTTTTCACTTACACATCATAACATTAACACAATTAGCACATAGATGATTTTAGAGAGAGAAAGAGTGGGACATTCTAGTGAGAGAAACTAGTTGAATATTAGATTACCAAAGAACATCCAACCCTCTACCTTGCAAGGTAGAGGGTATTTATAGGTTACAACCTAAACGACCTCCTGACGGCCTGTGGATCAGGGATACAGTGGGTAAAGACCCGACCTTCTTCCACGGTGTTGCACTATACTATTATTCACTATTTAACTAACTACATAAACCGTAACTAATGACCAATCTACGAGCTAACTTATGCTAGATAATAGTTGGGGTGACCGACTCTTTCAGCACTGGAATTTTCTAATTCCTAACACCTATTCTGCTGAATGTTCTTCCTGTGGGTTTCCATTGTTTTCTAACTTTCTTTCGCTTTTGCCTTTTAGCCTTTTTAGCATGAATTTTAGCATTAACAATATTAACTGGACAATTAACATCATTAGGCAAAACATTGACATCACATCCATGATTAGAAACAGAATTCAAGCAATCATCAGTACAAGTTTTGCAAATAGTATCAGAATTCGAATTAATTACAGTACGCCTATGGCTAATACTAGAATCAACACGATTCGTTTTATTCGATTCAAACTTAAGGTTCCTAGATTGTTCTTCTACTTTCTTCCAGTGCACATTCTTAGCTTGAGAGGTCCTATCATTCCTTGTATTGTCTTGAGACTTTGACCTGCTCCCTTTAATGTCACTGATTACTCCTGTAGAGGGAATGGGAACATTAGTTTGTTTTACTACTCTTTGCACCACCTGTTTAGATGTGCTGGGATCTGAGCTACATGCAGGTGCACTAAGGTTCACTTTCTTAACACTAGAGGTACTGGGATTAGCACTCCTAGAAGGCACATTTGAGTTCACTTTCCTAGCATTGACAGATCTAGAATCTGAGCTACTCAATGGTACACTACTCCTCACATTCAAAACATTGGGAATCGATTGCAAATCATGTTTGGCCTTAGGCATTGAGCATGGAATCAAAGGGTTAACTCTCTCACCTAATGTCTTTGGGCATATTGTGATCAAACATTCTAAGATTTCTTGAGATCGTTTGGCATATAAGCATGCATGTCCAATTGCATTATCATGAGGTTTCTCTAGCTTATCCTCTTCAACAATCTCACGCAGGCATTCTAAGCAATCCTTAAGGGATGAGAAATATGTTTGAATGGCAAGTTTGTTGTTCCTTAGATGAGGGGGGACATATGTCACAGATAAAGCATATTTATTACTAGAGCGAACCTTAGATACAACATTCTCCTCATTGATCATTGGCATTTTCCCTTTTACCTGACTCTTCAGATTCTCGATTTCCTTTTGCAATGAAGTTATTTGTTCGTTGTTTTTGTTACGAGTGACTTTAATTGATTCAAACAACTCATTGAAATGACGTTTAACCTTTTCATTTTCTTCTATAAAACTTTCGTTTTCCTTTTGTAAAGCATTTACTAGGTTTTGAAGATGAAACGTTTGAGAATTCTGAGAATCTAAAGAAGGAGGCATTTGGGAGCCTGTCATATTGTTCGTTTGGCCCTTTAATTGAGAGATTTGGGCTTTCAACTTTCTGATCGTGTTACACTGAGCTTGAATCTGTTCATCTCGTTTGTTAATTTGAAAAACTGCATCAAACTCTGGAGCATCTGAAGATGTCTTGATATTTGAAGTTTTGACATTTTCTTTGAGATGTTGATATTTTAGTTGTAGATTAAAATACTCAACTTCTAGTTTAGAAAAATGTTTAACCAAATTGTCATGATCATCCAGTTCAATTTTCTCATTTAGTTTGGAATTAGTTTTTTCAAGCTCAATGACACGATCATGGGAGACTTTCAGGGCCACAGATAGTTCATGAAATTTGGAAGCATTAATAGAGCAATTTGAAGCAGTGAAAAAGACATCTTGAGTAACACATTCAGTAATAAGATTCTCATTTAATGTATGCAGGTTCTTTCTCTCAATCTCATTATATTTTAGTGCACGCTCATAATCACTAACTTCAGCAACCATTGCATCAAATTCCTTTTCCATACCCTTAATATCAGCTTCTACCCCCTTTTTAAGACTCTCAAAGTGATCTTTTAGAAGTTTAAAGAAGGGCATGACCTTAGTTAAATAACATTCTTTCATTTGTTCAAAACCTCTTTCTCCTTCAGTTATACCAGTGGGTGTGATCCTTTTCTTGCAAGTTTTCTCAAAATCAACAAATAGTTGAAATATAACGTATTGGCTAATCAATGTCTTGCTTTTAGTGGCAATTGTTCTAGGCACAAGATGCATTGGTGTATTAGGAGGATACACAGTTGCTCTAGGCATTTTCCGAAGGGGAGGGTTTGTTTCTACAATATTTTCAGCTTTCTGCTTATCTAAATCCATTTTCCAGAAGACTTGTTCGGGAGTCAACAAAGTCTGAGGCTTAAACTTGTTCAAGGAAATCCAGTTTTCCTTCTTGTAATCATGAGGAGAGAAGATTATGTTTTTCTCTTTGCATTTGGGATCATTTTGCTTCTTATTCATCTTTTCCCTAGTGGTTTCATTTAATATCTTATCTTCCTCAGTGCACTCAACGCAACTAGGTTTCTGCCTAGGCTTAAGGACTTCATTACCATCATAAAGTACCTTATGAGCATTTCTAGCCTTTTTAATTACCTCTGGATTTGGTTCCTCTACAAGGGGAACGCTATGTTTATCGCTTAGAACTCTATGCTTAGTGATCATGTGAGCAGTCTGAATGGTGTTTCCTTGTAAGTACAACTTGTTTTCAAGTTTGTTTTTCAAAGTTTTCAGATTATAAAAATCTCTCAAGAGTTTTGATTCCTTTGCATTAAATTCTTGCTTAAGCATTTTCACATTTTCTTGAAGTTCTTGTTTTTGCTTAGCTGTTTTAGAAAGTTTTTCTTGCAAGGAATTTAATTCTTGTTTCAATACTTCTTCTCTAAACTTACTTTTTCTAATTACTGTACTCACTTGGACATCCATTTCCTGCTCACGAGTGGTCAACTCAAATTTTGCCCGTTGTTCATAAATAGCAACACGTTCCTTATAGGCATTTAGTTCAGAAATTATGGAATCATCAGGAGCACATGCAGTGTATTCATCAAAGACATAGTCATTGTTGACTGCAGAAGATGCATCACTTGGTACAACTTCACTTTCACTTTGTTTCACGTATTGATCGTATGGGACAATATTGATATTACCCACATTTTCAATATTTGATTCAATAGTTTCAGTTGTTTGTACTTTGTCATGCATCTGTTACACATCAGCATCATCGTATAGTTTTAATACCTCTGAGATGAGTTTGTCCTTGGATGTGCCAGCTTGTGGTGAAGAAGAGATCTTAGGAGAAACCATTGGAGAGATGCTAGCCATAAAGATTGTGTGTGCAGTAGGTCCATCATCTACATCAGAGTCGTAAGCATCACAGTCAGCGACTTGAAAGGCGTTCTGATGATTGTGACCTATCTCCTGAATAGGCTGCTCATCCACATCTGCATCATAGGTCTTGGCATTGCCCTCAGCAAGAAACAGCAATTCCTCTTCATCCAACGCAGCACCATTGTCCTGAGCTTGTGCCAGCAACATCTTATCTCTGAAGTAATCAGCATTCTGAGGACGCTTTGGAGATGTGCAGTTCCTTGCAATGTGTCCTTCACCACCACAGTTATAGCATTTGATAGGCTTAGCTTGGCCTTGGTTACCATTCCTTCCTCGATTCTGATTGCCCACATAGCCTCTACCAGCACCACCCCTTCCCTGATCATACTGTCTTTCCTGAACTGGTTGCACCACGATCCTTCCATCTTTAACAGTAGCTTGATTGTGTGGGTTAGATGCTGTTCTAAGGTTGTTGTTGGTTTGTGGGAGAGAATTCATGTTTTGGCTAATCAGAAGAGCTAGTTGATTAATGAAGCTTCCCACGTGTGCATCAGCATCAGCTTGTTTGTACATAGGATCAGGAATGAGTTTGTGGTTACCATTACCCAAGGGTATGACTTGTGAAGCTTTGGTTTTGATTCCGATGTTTGAGTAGAAGGCAGTTGAATCATTAGACGAGCTTGTCTCTCCTGGGTTAGTTTTGAACTGATTGAGAATCAATTTTTCAAACATAGCATGTCTCTCATTCTGAAGGAGGAAGGCATAGAGTTGCTCATAGTTTGTGTTCTTCAATCCTTTAGTAAGCTTCACAGCGGTAACAAACTTGTGCCATTCGGGATTCATGTTGTTCACAAATTTTGAATTCAACTGAATGTTAGGCATAGTCATTCTGATGTTCCTCATGTCATTAACTAACTTATGAAATCTCACATAGTACTCATAGACATTCTCATCTGGTTTCATCTTGAAGTGCTCAAATTCGTCATAGAGTTGTGATTCTCTGTCTTCCATGGTTAGTTCTGAACCTGAGAGAAGCATCTTAACATTATCCCAAACAGCCTTTGCATCAGTGTTATGATTGATCAGCTTGTAGATTTCTTTAGGAAGACCTTGAAGGACAATGTTTGAAGCCCTGATATCTGCATCGAATCTCTTTTTCTCCTTATCATCAAGCTCATCATACATCTTAGGTCTGTCCATTCCGTAAACAGGAGTACCATCTTCATTAGTATCAAGTATGTCTCTAGTCGTCTCAACCCGATATGGTCCTTCATCAATGGATTTGAGAATGTTGACTCCATTTTCCTTTCCAAGGCAATACAATCTGATTCGTTGAGCCCAAGAATCGTAGTCAGTTCTGTCAAGCATGGGTGGACGAGTATCTGAGCCAGCTGCTTGAACATCCTCGGCAACAGTGGAGATGACAGTAGGGACGTTGGTAGACATGTTAACAGATTATACGGGATTTTATAACTCTATGATTAAACCGGGAAATAGATTCTTTCACGGGATTTTACTAAATCAAGAGAAAACCGTAAACAATCACTCAAGTCGCTAGATGATAAAGCTCTAAGTCGCTAGAAACAAATGCACTAAGTCGCTACCAATTAATTCGCTAGACAGCCAAGTCGCTAGAATCCCAAGTCGCTAACAGAAAAGCAAGTCGCTAAGTAGTAACTCGCTACAGACCAAGTCGCTAACCAAATTTTGGCAGCAATTCGCTACACAAGTCGCTAGAAACACAAGTCGCTAAAGAGCAACTCGCTACTGACCAAGTCGCTACCACAAGTCGCTACCTGTAGTGGAGAGTCCACTACTTGTACTTTAACTCGCTAGATCTAACTCGCTAGTTTTAACACTGTAAGTCGCTACAAAACTGTGAAGTAAGTCGCTACCAAGAAAATAGTCCGAGAGCTAAGTTGCTACCTTGAAAAAACAAATAAACTTCACTTTTCAATCCAAAAACAACCCAACCAAGATGATTCAAGCTTACCAAATGAAAACCTAAACACTTTTGATGATTCTAAACATAAAAGTACCAACAAAATTCAAACTTTAACACAAGAGATCAACCAAATGATGCAAAAACCACTAAACTTTTTCAAACTCAAAAACCACCTAAAAACCACTATAAATCCAAAGATGTGTAAGATATGATCCAACCATGGCTCTTGATACCAATTGTTAGATATTAACTTTTCACATACACATCAAACCATAACACAAAGTAGCATATAGATGGAATTCTAGAGAGAGAAAGTTAGAGGTTTAGGGAACTTAGTGAGAGAAAGTGAAAGATATTATTATGAGCTCCAACCCTCTACCTTGGAAGGTAGAGAGTATTTATAGTCTTACATAACTCGCCACACTTTGGGCTGTGGATCAGGCATACAGTGGGTAAAGACCCGTCCGTCCTCCACGGTGTTACTTAACTAAATTACTACTTAACTTAAAAGAACTACGACTACGAGCTTTCTAACGATTACATATACTTGAGGTGACCGACTCTTTAATACCGGGAATTTCTAATTCCTAACAAAACATGGGAGAAAATGTGCCTGATTTAAAAACTCATCTAGTTTTTGGATAAATGCTCCCCCTCAACATGTGCATTATGTATATTGAAATCGTTTGACACATGGAGGAAGGAGTGCCTTTGAAGGACTAAAACCAATTCCATTAAAATATATTTGAGATTTAAATCACGATCTCTCCCCCGATCAAAAATTTCAAACCAATTGAGATTTGTGATCCCAATTGATTTAAATCATTTAGAAGATTTTGGGGAAAGACGTGGCAAGATTTAATTCAGAAAAATGACCGATAAGGATCAATTTTAGACATTAAAGATTGTTAGTGTCAGGTATGATAGTTTTTAAGAGATCTTGATTTAAAATAAAATAATTTCACAATCAAACAAGAACAGAAAAAATTTCATTTTGAAAGATCTTTGAATTTTAAAGAAAATCATACTATGACATAAAATTAATTCTTTAGATCACCACTTTATTTCGTACAAATCGGAACTTTTGTGAAGAAATATCCTTTGAAAATATTTTATTTTAAATCACTCTCTCCCTCAATCGATGACTTTAGTCAATGATTGAGTGACTTAAGTTTTGATAAAATGAAGTCCGGCGATATTCAAAATTAAGTCCAAATTATTTTCAAAATAATATTTTCCATTTTCAAAACAATTTATTCAAATTTTTCAAAATTGTTTAAAAATGGTATCCTGCACAAAGATACGTTAGGTGGTTGAGAAGCTTCTGTTGTTGCTGTAGGGCTGGAAGAAAACCGTCTGCAGATGAAGTGAGACTTCAAACGTTGCATTTTTATGCCAACTGAGGTCAAATTAAGCTCCGTTTCTTCATTTGATGATGAAGAAAACCATCTGCTGATGCAGTGGGACCTCTTATGTTGCATTTCATGCTAACTCTCCATAGAAGTCCAATTAAGCTCCGTTTCTTCATTTGTCAACTCATGATATAATTACCCTTTCCTTTCGGCATCCAATCATCATCAGTTGTGGGATCCGTATCGGGAACATTCTTATATACCAATATACATGCGTATGTTAGTGAAGACACATACAGATATATGGTGGTCGACATCACCCAAACCGCAATCGACTAATAAAAGTCAATTCAACATATAAATCAGATCATATAAGGTATGGGAAAAATGTGTTCATCAATCTATAATCATCTAAACCTAACAATCACATCCTAGAATCCTAGTCCTTCAACATAGGCAATTATATATTTTTTTCAGATAAGCACGTAGGATGATTAAGAAAGTCCGTTAGATGATATAAGTTTGAAAACATTCTCCCCTTCAATCAATGACTCATTTTTTGAAACTTTTAAAAGCGCTGAAGTCATTGATTGAGTTTGCAAATTTTATAAAAACCCTGAAACTAATTGTTTTTAAAGGAACTCATTTACCACCATTTTTGAATACAACAAATATTTTTCTGAAGAATTATAGACGGAAAAAAATTTGTGTAGCAACAGCAGTCCTTCGACATACTTTCCTCATTTGTTTTAGGATAAGTGCACGAAATATTTAAAAAATGGTATAGCGCAGCACTTTCCTTTCTTGAAGAACGGGTTGCTATCTGAAATAATAGAAAGCCATGGTTTAAGCGCGGGTTACAGTCTGAAATAACTGCAAGCCATTGTTTGTGACCTGTTTTGAAAAGATATATTTACACCTCCTACTCGAACTTCATCTATGGTCCCGTGCCATTATTGAATGACATTTCTAAGACCGCAGATGTAATCGATACCAGAAGACATGTCTTTGAAAAACAATATTTTTGGTATTTTCTGATTTTTCAAATTTTTATGGATTTTTGTCGATTTTATATTTTTCTATTTTCTTTTGCTGGTTTTATATTTTTGTATTTGGTTTTTGATAAATATTTACAAAGATAGAGTTTAGATGATATAGTTTAAGAAGATGATGATACGAGTACCGAGATAAGGATATCGAGCAGCACGTCGTAGAAGATATAATTCGCCATCTCTTAAAATTTCACCACCAAAGCTTCCGAGGCTCCAGAATAGAAGACATAACATGAGCCTTTGAGAAAGAGAGACTTTGGCAGCTTCCCCCCCAAACCGAAAATCCATTAGATGAGCACATTCGAAGCTCTATTTCAAGCTTGCCTTAGCCAGGTGCACAGAGAAGCACACCATTACCATAAATCCCACTGCTCCTTTTATGAACGATAATCGAGATTCTCCATTCGGGGTTATATCATCCAATAGAACAGCAATGTATCATCCCACACCATAAAACAATCTTCTCATATTTCTTTTCTACTAACGTCTGAAGCGATCCACATCAAAAAAGATGTCAAGAGACCACTTCCCCCAAGTAGATGAATTGATGCAGTCAGTCTCTTAGTCTAGAGCTCACGAACCCGAATACACATACCTGAAAACAAAGAAACTTATATCATCGAAGTAGCAGATTAAGTCCAATAGCCAAAGAATAACCCCGATGTATACTTTTCTCTCCCCCCGAAGAAAGTGTATGAAGCTCAAGAACCCGAAGTACCCGAATGCCCAAAGAGAGAAAAACCGATAACATTGAAGAAGCAGGCCGACTCACTGATTATCTCTACGGATGACTATCTCTGCAGACGTCAACTCCGGAATAAGTGATTATATCTCTGAATCACTGATTAAGCACTCAAGTGAAACAGCTGAGCGCCCCCAATGTACACAATTCTCTCTCCCCTGAAGATTGCGATAACATCGAAATCATCACACACTTGTGTACCTCTTTTATCTTTAGAAACTTTCTTTTACATCACTTCCCCCAAGTCGTTGGAATAATAACACTAAAAGCCATGAGTCAAACCTTGAGTTTCTCTGCGGTAATTACAATAGTCTTCCCGGGATATCTTCAATCACTTAGAAGAATTAAGTTCATCAAGTTTACTTGCTTTGTGTTTAGATGTGTGTCTCCTTCCCCCTTGCTGGTTTTGACACTTCAGAATCATCAACATATTTTAAGCCCAAATACTTGAAATCTTTTTGAGAAGAACATCATTAGCTCAGATGTATCTGTGAGAATCAACTTGCTGAAGAATGTGAGCAAGTCTAATTGGGGATTAAATCAGACATTTCACTCTCCCCCAATTAGTGCTCTCCCCAAAGCTAACAATCTTTATGATGAATGTTCGGATTAAGAAGAAGTCTTTAGATCGTTAAATGCAACTTGTTTTTAGTCTTCAATCATGCAGCAGAAAGTGTAGAACAGACTGTAGACTCGACCTTCTTCAAGATTGTCTAGTTGGGGAATAGATAGTTAACATCTTCAACACACCAAAAAGAATCCAAATTAACTTACATCTTGCAAATCCCCTTAACTTAAAATCCCTCCCAATCAAACAAGAACAGAAAGATGTTTATTAAGGAAATCAGTAATCAGCCCGCAACGAACACACGAAATGGTAACACCAAGCAAACAATCACATCAAACATCATTGCTATGATCATTGCTCTCAAGTGGATCTTCAAAGTAAAACTTGAAGAGCATTGTGATGTGTTAAATAACAAGAATAGAAGGTTGTTCGGAATCATCATGTTGATGTGTACGTGAAGCATTAACCGGAAGCACTTTGTCGTTAAACTCATATCAGCTTGTGAATATGTCAACCAACGGCTCTAAGAAGAAAACTCCATGTGAAGATGACCCGATAAGAAGAAGATCGGTTCTTACATGAGTTTGGAGTCGTTTGACCATTTTATTCTCAGAAATCAATCAACCATGCACTAAATTCACACTTCTTCTCACCCTCAAGAATTGCATACGGAGTTGCCATTCTTGATTAAATAAGTGAAATCATCAAAATGTAGTCTTTTCACACTTCTCCCCCGCAAAATTAGCACATGATGTCGCCATTGTCATTATAGTTGAGCAAGTGGAATAAGAAAACAATCAACAGTAGTCCGGTTCACTTGATGACTGAAGCGCATGGAAAAATCTTGAAGCATGTTGATGAGAATGGTCATAATAAGAAGATTTCTCTTCTTCTGAAGATAAAGTGCGCTGAAACGTACACTTTTCTTTTCTTTAGAGAACGAGGCTTGAACTGTTGTGTTCAAACGTCATTATGATGAAGTACGAGGCCAGAACTGAAGTCAGACGTCATAACAAGATTTCTCTTCTTTAAAAGATAAAGTGCACTGAAACGTACACTTTTCTTTTCTTTAGAGTACGAGGCATGAACTGTTGTGTTCATACGTCATTATGATGAAGTACGAGGCATGAACTGAAGTGAACAGACGTCATAAGAAGATTTCTCTTCTTTAAAAGATAAAGCGCACTGAAACGTACACTTTTCTTTTCTTTAGAGTACGAGGCATGAACTGTTGTGTTCATACGTCATAAATCTCTCTCTTTTTAGCTCTCTTGGCAAAACATGTAATCAACCCCCTTATCATTCAGTAGGCTTTTTTTCGTGACAACTGATGGAGAAAACTCAATATGATGAATATGATCCTGAAGTAAACTATCCCAAACTCGTGACTTAAACTTGCACATGTGTAACAAAGAGCGGTGTCGAGAATTTATGCCCATTTGAATCTCTAAGTACTCTATACTCTTCAACCAACCAACCATCAAGTATAAGACGTACATCACCTCTTGAAGATCCACAATTGAATGTGACACTGAGCACTACAACGTAACTCCTTAAAGTGATAGTTATTTTGTGGTGGTAAGAGCCCAATTCCCCCAAGTGGTAAAAGAAAAGGTAAAAGACACCCAACAATAACTAGATTTCCAAGTCTTCATTTTTGATAATAAGCTCGAACAAGGATCTTTAAGAATCTTCATCCAACCATCCCCGATACCTTCAGATACTAAGTACACTCGCCCGTGATATTTCACTTCAACCTCAAATAAATAATAGTGAATTAACCCCGTTGTCACATCTTCTGGTAAATAGCTCAAATCTAGCCTTCTTTGACATTTAAATGAACTTTGATAATGGTTTCATCCCGACCATGGTTAAAAGCACATAACCCCATAAAACCATGTAATAACCAAACTACCATGACGAATATCCAAACACACATCCAATTCATGAAATACACCCTTTTATCCCTTCTTTGAATCAGAAACCATAGCACCAATATTAGATAAGATCCAGAATTACACTTTCCTTTCTCCAGGATGGTTCCAGCATTACGGGATTTTACAATTCTAAGGTTTAAACCAAGAAATAGTTTCTTTCGCGGGATTTTACAAAACCAAGAATAAACCGTAAGATAGATCCGAAAATGCACTTTACAATTACCAGGATGTTTCCGTTGTCACGGGATTTTACAAGTCTATGATTTAAACCGAGAAATAGGTTCTTTCGTGGGATTTTACAGAATCAAGACAAAACCGTAAACAATGTCAGCTTGAATATGTTATGACAACTTTGGTTTCGGTGAATATCTGTTTTAGGGGAACATGCAGTGGTTCATCAACGGTTCATTATCCAACATCATCAACATCATCAACCATCCAATAAACATTTTGGTAAACACATCATTCACGCATTCTGTTGGCTATAATAGTGACCATTTGCTGAAGTAAACCCGATATGCCAAACTTGATCATGAAGTGAAATTCCCCAAATTTGTTACTTAAACTTGTACTAATCCTTGTAAAGAAGAAACGGTGTACCCAGTGTACAAAACCTCTTGACGTATCCTCAACTGCGTGAGACACCGAAGTGATAGCTATGTTATGGGTTAAGCGAGAACAAATCACAACAGTAACTAAATAGCCAAGTCTTTATCACACTCTATAAATGCTCAAACAAGTCATCTTCGCTAAGGGTAGAAAGAAAGAAGACGAAATAAGTAAACGTGCCCAGAGAACCTCACTTCAAATCCAAATAAGAAATACCGTCCAAACAACTCCGTAGTCAACGTGGTTCAATAAACAATTCATGCGGAGACATAATATACTCCGTGAAAATGCATAAACCAAAGTACCAAACAACACTCATCATTAAGTCTCATTATCACAAATTTCTTCAATAAATCTCATTAAAGCCAAGTCGTATAAATCATATCTCAACCATGAGAAGCCCATCTTTTAATCATTCAATGCCCATTTTACATTTTCATCATAGTAGCATTCAAAACCAACCCAAGATTATCCCAATAGTCGGTCCAGGTGAAGCATTTCCGTTAAGCCCAGTCTATCCTTATCAAAAATTATCCCAACAAAATCCAATACTAATACCGTTCGACCTAATCAAAATTCCATTCGGTTCAAACCATACGATAATAATCATGAGATTCGATCCAAATCCACATCCAATATCCAAATCATAAATTACCACAAATCCCATTCTACGCAACACTAAATAACCATGATCTAATCCACAATACACGATTCAATATAGGAAGCCCAACCATCTAAGAGCAAGACTAATTCATGTCATAAAATACGGCCCACATCAGTTATAATCACGTCAGCCCATATGTGTGTCGGTCCATCATATAACTCACATACCGATCCATGATTAATACCCTAATCCATCGGGTATAAGACACAAACACCAACTACACTTAACCCTAGGATTACACAAAACAACCTAATTTCTCTCTCAAAAAATACGCCTACCTCCTAAACTCTCTCACCAACACAGATCTAATACCAAATCTGTTTAATCATCCATCCCAGATCTAAGCAAAACTCATCACATCTTAATCCATCATCATCTTATTATGCACCATCATAACCGAAACACATAACAAGTCATAGGAATCGAATCATAACAAACCCATTGTACTTGATATCTTCGTGACTTCTCCGAACGAATCAAGATATAGGCGTTAAGATCCTGGAGGGATTCTCATGTAGGTTTGTTATACGTTAAAGTAAAGGTCTTAAGTTTTAGTCATTGAACGAGCCAAAGAAAAGAGAATAACAGTTTTGTTATTATACTTTTCTTTCTTGATTCGTATATTAAAGATGAAGTGTAATCTTCAAACAAATCAATGATGATTGTATTCGTGAGATAGAACTTCTATGGTTTGATATTACTTGTTAATTCCATGAAACAAAATCTGAGATTTATTTGAATTTCTTTTTCATTTAAGTCCGAGTCGTATATGTTTGGAGATGGGATATAGAAAAGATTGTTGGAGTTGGTTGAGTGTGTATGAGTTGGTATGGTAGTGTCGTCGGCTCATTAACAGCAGTCAAATCTGAAGTATTGAATTAGTATTGTGGTTGAGACTAGTGAAGGTCGAGGTTAGCTATGTCATTCTTATTCTTCATTTATGTTCATGTCATGTTGCTAGGTCAAGTGACAAGTCGCTACGTTTTATAAGTCGCTAACAATTTGAGTCAAGTTGCTACATCTTTTTCATACACAAGTCGCTAACCTGTTAAAGAACAAGTCGCTATACGATTTTGTCAAGTCGCTACATCTTTTACTGTTAAAAACTCGCTTGACATTAAATAATGTCAAGTCGCTACTTTAAAATACATTGCATCTGGACTGTTTTTGTGACAAGTCGCTAACATGATATATGACTTTTTCCGATGAGTATTCCGACCAAATTCTGACCATATTCATAAGAAACCCATAAACCAAGCATAAAAATGCTTCCTTGACCCAAGTTTTGACCACAAAATAAGACTGTTTGACCACAAGTTATGTTCACAGATTTGGTATAAGTCATAAAAAAAACTGAATAACATGACATGGACAAAAACATGACTTGGAAAACACTTGACACAAGACAGATATGTAAAGATGAGTACATGAAAGACTAGATGACATTATTAGACCAAAACAAACACATGAAGAACTGTTTAAAACTGTAGTACCAAAATAATATAAAAACATTATCCGAACCAAAACAAATGGTGTAAAACAGCTTAAACATGAATCAAGAACCACAATAAATCAACACAATACAACAACCTTGGCTCTGGTACCATTTGTAGGATCCTAAATATTATTGTGTTGATGATTCGGGTGGTCTTAGATGATGAAAATACATGTTTGCCATAGTTAGAGAGAAAGAGATGAGAGGGAGTTTCTTGCTAGAGACTTGGTTCACAAAATGCAAGGTTAAATTAAATGAAAAGCTCCACGCCTTCCAAGGATGGAAGGGGTATTTATAGTTATAGACATAACGACCTCCTGACGGCCTGTGGATCAGGTATACAGTGGGTAAAGACCCGTCCTTCCTCCACGGTGTTACACTAAACTAATCTACGCTACAAACTAACTAATAAACTACTAAGTAACGTAAATAACGACAAGTCTACGAGCTAACTTATGCTAGATAATATTTGGGGTGACCGACACTTCACTTATGGAATTTCCAATTCCTAACAAGAGGCATTAGGATAACCCTTGTTTGATACCCGTAATATAATTACTTCTTCCACATCGGTTGAGTAATTCCCCCACACCTTTGCGTTGTACTCACTTTTAGTACACGATACCCCTAGTTAACCCCTCTGAGCCTATCTTTTTCGCGGTTCTCGTGATGTTTTGGTTTTCCAAAATATCAATGAAGAGCATTGTTTACACCCCACCCCCAAATGTACGCCCAAATCGCCTTAGCCTACCTTGTATGCACTCACTTTTAGTGCATTATTATTATCACCCTAAACCATTAGTTCAATTATCTAGTTGCTTGCATAAGTTGCTAAGTCGAGTCATATCCTTTGTACACAGTTTTGGGACGATTGGGACTCATGGGAAAAGTTAAATTTTGTGAGATGACGGGAAGGGAACGTTAAATTCAAATTCCCTTTATTTGCATAATCATGTACTCCAAGTGTTTTGATCTTTTCAATTCGGGTCAAATTAGTGTTAGAGTAATAAAAACTCAAGTGTAGGGATGTGCCTAATCCCTATATTTTGATGTTATCGTAGAGGATGGTAGAGTAAAAGTGTATGTAAAAAAAAATATATATCGAAAAAAAATAGAAAAAGAGAAAAAGAAAAAAAATAGAGTGTAAAATATATATATACGGGCTACCATTCTACATCTATCTTTTAATATATGTATGTTTATTTCAGTTATCTTGAGTTTAGAGTGTCGAGTCTTGGCTTAGCAACGCCATTCTTCGCATGCTTGTAACATAAAAATTTTTGACTTGCCACCACTAAATAGCCTATCCCACCAAACCCTTTGTTTCCCTACCATAAGCCTTACATTACAACCCTTTAAAAGACCTCTTGGATAGTCTTTCCTATGTGCTTACGGCTAAGCGATGGAGGTTTGATCTAGTCTCAAGCCTATGGTAATCTATGTACTAGGACCGGTTAATGAGTGTTTATCTTCCATTTCCAACTTGTTATATTTCATATACACCCGAGAGATGTGAGTATCCAAACACCCCATGTGAGGTGCTAATATGTAATTTTCGTGCTTGTTATGACTTTTGCGGGGATTATATGTGTTGTGGATTGTTCTAAGCTAATGCTTCATGACCCCTAACTTATAAATTAATTGGCTAAAATCACATTTTCTTGAGGACAAGCAAATACCAAGTGTAGGGATATTTGATAAGGTTTTAAAATGTACCTTTTTGAGGGGTTGTTTAAGCCCTTATTTGATCACTTTTATATCCGTTAGTACTTAATATCGTTCTTTTTCACTTTTTAGGTATCTTGAAGGCAAAATGCTGGAATGACACTTATTTGGACGAAAAGGCGCGAATATACGAAGAAAATGGCCAAAGTCAAGAATCGAGACACTCAGGCTGCTGGAGCTGAAGGGGACGGCGTCAGGCACAAATCAGTGACGCCGTCGGACAAGTTTTGTAAATGGCTCAGTAGCCAAATTACTTATTTACAAGTGACGGCTTCAGGTTTTAAAAGAGTAGGGCGTCGCAACTCAGACGGACTAGATTTGATCCAGACGACGTCAGAGACTGAAGGGGACGGCGTCACAATCATAAGGTGACGCTGTTGCAAGACTAACGTAGCCAAGACGAAACCCTAATGACGGCGACCCGACGGCGTCACAAATCAAAAGGTGATGCCGTCGCAATTGTTATCTTATATATATAGTCCGAATTTTTTAGTTTTCAGTGTGTAGTCTTTTGGAATCAAAACCTAACTGAACCAAGGCTGTCTTGTACATTATTTTAGGGTTCTATACCCTATCTTACATCAAGATAAGTGTTTTACTTCATTAATTCAATTATGTCTTCAATTACTTGTGTGTATGCTTGCATGTTTTCCATGTCCGGCTAATTTACTTGTGTGTTTTCTTAGGGTAAATGAAACATAATTATTGAATATTGATTGGTTGTCTCTTATCTTAATTGTTAATGATCTAGTATTTCGATAGGTCGTTCGTTGTGTAGTTAATGCTTGATTAATCTTTGTGAACCTTAGCTTATAGTACCTAGAGTCATTGTAGGCTAAACCATCCGAAGAGTACCTTAAAGTTAAAGTTTATAAATCCTAGAGATTTTGTAGTCATTAACCTTTGGTATTTTCAAAGAGATAGGGATAAACGCATACCCTACGACCTTAGACACACAACGCAATTAAAAATAAGGACGTGACAATTCCACCACCAATAGGAGATAAATAAGGAGTAATAAAACCTAAGTAAACACATCTTTAAATCATCATACAAGCACACAATAATTAGACATAGACTACATACACCTTAGATTAGATAATTAGACGAATAGAGTAATCGGTAGAAATACCAACCCCCCAAATCCAAACCCCGAGATTCGTACCTTTCCATTTCCTAAAAAAATATAAAAAATATAATCTTCCTCAACCCCAACCTTAGCGTAGTAACTTCTCACTAGCATTCCTATTCTCCTAGAGAACGATATCAATTCCCAAGGATTACCCTAATACTACACTACAACGATTAGGTTCACTGCCTAGGGTGTTGAAAAACTTGCTCGACAAAAAGGAAGTTCCTTTGACCCCGAACGACGCGTGTAGCATTATCACCCACCTTTTTTACATTCGTGAATGACCCACGAGAATAAGTTAGTTAACATTGCACTAGTAAGACATATCACTAGTATTTGGTTGGATGGACTTGGCTAGCAAATTCTTCCAAATATTGATCTAGACCTTTCCTATTATTGTTTGCTTTGTGTTAAAGTTTAATTTGTTCATTTGCTTTATTAGTTCAATTAAAAAATCAAACTCATGCCAGTCTCTTAGACTGAACCCCCATATTGCGTTAGTTTAGGTTATTTAGTTAATTAAGTTAGTTATAATACCTTCAGGTTAGTATTTAAGTGAGTCACTCTTTGCTAATGACTCTTACTTACCAATCACTAGCTATAACTGATCGGATACACTGCCCCGTTAGTGTTAGTCTATTGGTTAGTTCGGAAAAATATAAATATAAAACTTGGTTAAAATAAATAGACCTATAAACACATCAAGGATCCATTATCTCGCGTACGTGACACTAGGTTTGAGAGTAGCCCATTGTCGACTAATTTTCCTTCAAAGGAGACTACTACTTTTAGTCGGAGTGATGCTATTTCGTCTAATGCATCAAAGTGGATTGATTATACTGGTCCAATCGGTCTTAATAATGTGGACACTAACTCGTCTACTGGTCCAACAAAGGTAAATATTCCAGCATGCCAGGTTAACTATACTAACACAAATGTTCCAGCATACCGGGAAATTTAAAGCCAACTTTCATATTTGAAAGTTGAGAACAAGTGTGAGGATTCCGATCTTGCAATCCCATTCAAGTTTGTCGAAAAGGTGGGTGTTAGGTTTTAAAACACTCTTTATGGATATTTTATTGGTAAAATAATTTCCTTTCCCGTTGTTGAATATTATGTTCAAAACGTGTGGTCGAAGTATGGTATTTTGAGGGTTATGATGAACGCTTAGGGATTCTCCTTTTTCAAAATTAATTCGAAGAAGAGTTTGTAGGATGTTCTTGAAGGTGGTCCATGGATGATACGAAATATTCCTATCATCCTTAAACCATGAACGATGAACAAAACCTGTTGAAAGATGATTTCCATATTTTGTTGTGGGCCAAACTTCATGATGTTCCATTGGTTGCATTTTCTGAGGATGAACTAAGTCTTATTGCGACAAAACTAGGTACACCAAAAATGATCGACTATTTTACAAGCATGATGTGTATGGGTTCTTAGGGTCGTAGTCGCTTTGCTTATGACTTAATTGAGGTACGAGGAACATGATTTGAAAATGAGTTAACTAGTTGTTATTACCTTATTGGATGGGTTGGGATTCTCCAAAGAGACTGTTCAGGTTGAATACACATGGAAACCACCAAGGTGTTCTTCACGTAAGATATTTGGCCATGTGCTTGATCAATGTAAAAAAATTGTCGTGGTCACTACTCAAACTCAAAAAGTTGAGAAGTCGAACGATGGCTTTCAAGTCGTGGGTAATAGGCATAATAATGGGAAGAATAATAGATCCGAGGTTTGGGACTTACAACTTGTGAGTCCCAAACCTTGGATCTATTCACTTAGCTTGTATGAATGTTTTGCCTTGGAAGATTCGAAAAAAACTAAGATTGAAACTATACTTGGATGCTAACAGGTATGCGAAAACTTCTTGATAACAATTAGAAGAATAATCAATGAAACAGTGGTAAAGCAATGAACACAGTTATAACTAAAATGCTTCAATATTTTTGATTAATAATACGTATACTCTTTGCTAGTATTAGGTTTTGCAACCTTCAAGCTTTTCTTAAACATACACAGATTAATGTCTGTACGTATAACCTAGGATCTCCTTTTATATTCTAAGGAGTCCTTTACAAGATAAAGACTCATTTACAAATCATTACTATACGTATCTTCTAAATACACAAAATATATTCTGTTACAATCACATCACGCGTCTTTCCAATAATAACAGAAGTACTAACTTGAACTAGCAGTACTAACTGTCATAACTAGCAATACTAAGTTGTTAGTACTAGTACCAATAGTACTAACTTAAAGCTAACAGTACTAAGTGTTGGGACTTCTAGTTCCCAACAATCCTCCCCTAAACTTGTTATTTACCTTCAAATCACAAGTTTATGAGTAAAGTGTTCTGAGGATTCTTCCAAACACTATCTTCCCCTTGCAGTCCTTATAGTTTGATCACACTGATCCACGATCTTCCTAAGTAGCTCTTTTGCCATCTCAGAATCTTCATCAACAATAAGTTTGGCAGATAGCATGACAATCATTATACCATCTCTGAGTGGATACTCTTTCTCTATCAGCATAAATACATCTACTCCATTGGTTGTTGATACATGATGAACACCAGATGAGTCATAAAACTTCAACGTGGTAGCTCTATCATGAGCTTGGAACTTCCAAAGACTTCCATAGGGATCAAGATCAAATAGTCTGTCCAGCTCAACCCATAGCTCCTTCTCCTTATCATCTTCAAACTCTGCAAAAGTCTTGTACATTTTAATGTGATTGTCCGATCTAATTATTCTCTAAGACTTTCCAAAGTTGTATGTGTGAACCTCCCAATCAATTATGGGATACTTGTACTGTAGTGGTTCAGCATGCACATCTTCTGGAATAACCACCATAAGTTGTTGAAGCTTTTCATCAGTCATTTCATCTGATGATTCAACCTTTGTAGTAGAATCACCTTCTTCTATCTTCTTATTCTTTTTTTATTCTAATTCCAGTGTTGTAGCCTTTCTTTTGAGTATGTTGCCTTCTGGTTCAGTTCCCATAGGTACAAAGTCATGTACTCTTTTATAAGCTTTGACATACATCTCCTCAATCTCTGCATATGATTTCCCAGGCAGTTGAACATCCTTCTCATAATCTTGATGCTTCAAGTACAACTTCATATGCTTTAACTTTTGCTGTTTTCTACGAGGCTTAATGATGCACATACAAAGCGCGTTCTGGGTCAAAGGAACTTCCTTTTCGTCGAGCAAGTTTTTCAACACCCTAAGCAGTGAACCTAATCATTGTAGTGTAGTATTGGGTAAGCCTCGAGGATTTATATCATTCTCTAGGGGAATAGTAATGCTAGCAAAAAATGTATTATGCTAAGGTGGGGTTGAGGATGATTCTTTTTTTATCTTTTATATGTTTTTTAGAAAGATAAGGGTAAAATCTCGGAGCAATTGATTTGTGGGGGTGGTACTTCTACCGATAACTTCTACTTTTCTAATTATCTAATTCTATGGGTAGTCTTATGTCAATTGATGTGTGCTTGTATGATGATTAAAAATGTGTTTACCTATATACTATTACTTTCTAGTTATCTTTTATTGATGGTTGAATTGTCACGTCCTTATTCTTAACGCGTTGTGCTTCCTAAAGTTGTAAGGTGTGCATATGACCTAACTCTTTGAGGTTACCTTTGGGTTTAGCCTACGAAATCCGCTAGATTAATCATAAAAGAACTTTCACAAAGATTATTCAAGCATTAAACACAGCGAAATCCTAGTTGCACTCCTAAGCCAATTACAATTAAGATAAGAGACAAACTAATAATAATTAATAACTAGGTTTCATAGATCTAAGCAAACACAAAAAAAATTTAGCTAGATATGTTAAACAAGCTAGCATACACACATGCAATGGAAGACATAATTATACTATTGGATTAAAACACTTATCTTGATGTGAAAAATAGGGTTTGGGACCCTAAGATACTGTCCAAGTTGGACTACAAACGTTTAGGGTCTTTACTCCAAAAGTGTACCTCTCTAAATGCAAAAAAAATCGAATTCTATATATAGATTTACAACTGCGACGGCATCGCCTTTTAGGTGGGACGCCATCAGATTGCCGTCATTAGGGTTTTCGTCTTGGCCAATTTATCGATGGGACGGCGTCACCTTAGAGTTATGACGCCGTCAGTCTTCGTATGGGACATCGTCATGGTTCTGGATTTGGGCCGTCTGAGATGAAAAGTCTGAGTGACGTCCTTCTTCTTCAAAGCCTGATGCCGTCAGGTGTTATGAGCAAAAATTCTACTGAGCCGTCTGGTGCATGTTTTTATCAAATCTGTATAGAGGGACGGCATCGCCCTTTTATTGGGATGCAGTTAGGTTCAGTTTTAGCAACTTGAGTGGCTTCGATCTTGACTTTACCATTTTCTTCATGTTTTCACTCCTTTTTGTCCAAATGTGCATCATTCCAGCATTTTGCTTCCAAGAGACCTAAAAAGTAAAAAGAACGAAATTAAGCAGTAACGGATATAAAAGTGGTCGATTAAGGGCTTAAATGAGCCCTTAAAAGTGTACGTTTTAAATCCTTATCAAATATCCCTACACTTGGTATTTGCTTGTCCTCAAGCAAATGTGCTTTTGGCTAATCAATTTATAAGTTAGGGGGCATGAAGCATAGGTTTAAAATAATTTACAACAAGTAAAAGCACCGCAATAGTCATAACAAGCACGAAAATTATATACTAGCACCTCGCAAGGGGTGTTTGGATTCTCTCATCGCTCGGGTTTATATGAAATATAGTAAATGGAAATGGAAGATAAACACTCATTACATGGCATAGTACATAGATTACCATAGGCTTGAGACTAGATCAAACCTCCACCGCTTTGGCGTAAGCACTTAGGAACAACTATCTAAGAGGCCTTTACAAGGGTTGTAACATTAGGCTTACGGTAGGGAAACAAAGGGTTTTGTTGGATAGGCGATTTAGTGGTGGCAAGTCAAAAATCTTATGTTACAAGCATGAAAATCTTGGCGTTGCTAAGCCAAGACTCGACTCACTAAACTCTAGATAACTTGAAACAAACATACATAAATTTAAAGACATAAACAAAAGATAGATGTAGGATGGTAGCCCGTATGTTTATTCTTTTCTTTTTTTTATTTTATTTAACATTTTTTTTTCTCTTTTCTTTTTTCGATTTTTTTTGCATACATTTTTACTCTACCATCCTCTACGATAACATCAAAATATAAGGGATTTATAGGAGCATCCCTACACTAGAGTTTTTATTTATCTAAAACTAATTGACTCGATTTGAAAAGATCAAAACACTTAGAGTATTTAATTACGTAGACAAATGGAATTTGAATTTAACGTTCCTTCCCATTACTCCATAAAATATTACTTTTGTCCATGAGTCCCAATCATCCCAAAATTGCGTACAAAAGATATGACTCGACTTAGCAACCATGCAAGTAACTAGATAATTGATCTAAGGGTTTATTAATGATAACAATAACGCACTAATGGTGAGTGCATACAAGGTAGGCTAAGGCGATTTGGGTGTACATTCGGGGGTGGATTGTAAACAATGATGTTCATTGATATTCCAGAAAACCGGAACATCACGAGAACCGCGTAAAGGATAGGCTCTGAGGGCTTAACTAGGGGTATCGTGTACTAAAGATGAGTACATCGCAAGGGTGTGGGGTAATTACTCAACCGATGTGGAAGAAGTAATTATAATACAGGTTTCAAACAAGGGTTATCCTAATTCCTCTTATCATTTACTTATTCCTAACTATACAAGTGTAGTCTCACTAGGGATCTCGGAATGCATCACAAAACAAGTTCTAGAATGTATTATACTACCGGTACACTCTCTAAGCATTAAAGGTAAATGCTTTCAATCCTAAATATCTAGGGGCGAACCTCACATTTTTGGGGTAGAATTTGAGTGGTAAAAGATTTTTGTGCTAGTTATATAATTCATATCCATGAGACGCTTTATTAAGACTAAAGTTTTAGCTCGTACATGTCATAAAAAAATTTAAACTGAGAATTGTCCCCAATGTTCCCCGAAATTTATTCTCCCGTTTTGTTTTCCCTCCCTACACTTAAACTGAAGATTGTCCCCAATGTTCCCCGAAAGTATCAAAGTTATGATAAAGGAAGGTAAGTAAAAGAGAAAGAAACTAGTACTCCCCTTATTAGCTCGGTAGGATCCGTGTGAAATTGTGGTTAAGTTCTTTCCCAAGAAGAATGTATACGTGATAAGCTTCAACCAATGTTGTGTTTCTTCTTCTTGCCAAATATAACCTACACACTTTAGAAAACAAATGAAACCTTCACGTAAAATCGGTGTTAAAACTATATATGACACAACTACACTAAGATATAATGCTTGTGGAATGGATGTTTGCAGATTTTCTCGAAAATTAAGACCTGAGAATTTCCAAAAATTTATAAGTAGCACAGAAAACGAAAAAAATGATAAGCTATTTTTGCTTGACCTGACGTCGTCAGGCTTTAATACTAACGTCGTCAGGTTGTCATGACAGAAACTGGTCTGCTGCATTTTCCTGGAAAAATTCTGGAAAAATGACATCTTTAAAACCTAGAAAAATTCTTGCAAAACATCCATTATGACTCGATACAAGCATTTGACTCTAACAAACACACATATACATCAATTTCACTAATTATAATTCTCATGTTCACTTTCTTCAAAAACGTATGTAATCTTCCCTACACTTATCTTTTTGTAAAATACCTTTATATGTAATTAAGATGAGGTTAAAGATAAAATAACGCATTTTCACAAAATCAAACATGAGAATAAACAACAATGAAAAAGATATATGACACACAAACAAGCAAACAATTAAGCATGGGTTGCCTCCCACGAAGTTCTTTTCTTTATTTATGATTCTTGTAGCTAGACTCAAAGTAGTGCTCCTACGTGACTTCCTTACCGTCATCTTCCTCCTCATGACGATCTCTATTGGGGTTTCCCATGGTATAGTTATGCCCTATCATGCATCTTTCTAAGAAGTCATCTTTCCTCCAATTTGTTCTATATTCCGATCCTAATTTCAAACAGTCCATATAGAACCTAAAAATATTATTCATCACATAATCTACTCTTTTCTCCTTATCCTTCTCATTCCTATAGTAGACCGATAGCTTAAGTTCCTTTTCATCATAGGATAGTGATGAAAATTTCTCAATCTTAAACGGCATTTGGTAAGTTATGTCATCGGTCTCATCCTTGAATCTAACTACTCCTAACGATGGATCATAAGTCATCCCGGTGTTTTCTATGAACGGCTTTCCTAGAACTACATGGGACAAGCTAGGATCTATGGCCGTACTAATATCCTCTACAATTATGAAATCCGTAAGGTACGTGAAACTACCTACATAGACGGGCAATCCCTTAACTCTACCAAGGAAATTACAACTAACTCTAGGATCATCGAGGTCTTGCCTATTTGGGATTGGTTTCTTCATCACCCAATTCTAGTATGTGCTAGTCATGATGTTTATTGGGGACTTGCGATCAATGTAGGCCTTTGCCACAAAAAGATGTCCTATGCAACAAGGTATATTGAGATTTCTAGGATTTCCAAAGATGATTCGTGGACTTCTCCTAACATACATGTGGCGAAGGTCGCGTACTAAGTGTAGGTGGCATAAAAGTTCTTCTTCTGTAGGAAACTTATTGAAGCATTCATCACCTACTTCGTCTACTTCGTTGGTTGATTCTTCCTTAGGATTCTTACTAACCTCATGTACTGTCTCATGGTTCGCTTCGTCACTGTTCCTATTTGGATTCACTAGGGTGATGGCATTGACGAATTGAACGTGCTTGGATGAAGAGGGATCCCTAGTTTCAAAGTACTTACTTGGGTCCTTAATTTTCACACCGGAAGCTTCGAGAGAATGAGTCGAAATGGCATTAACCTTTTTGATGGTCTTCCTATCACTATTGGTCATGGCTTTCAAAAGGTTACCTATCTTCCAATCCATCTCGGCTTGTTGTTGGTTAAAGTGGTCTGAAAGCTTGGCTATTTGAGATTTTTAGGTTGTAACTAGGCGTTGCAACATCCCTTCTATGTTTTGTTGACTAGGGCTGTGAGAATTGGACCATGGGGAATCATAAGATGTGAATTCTTTGGATTGTCTCCAATTATAGTCAGGTTTGCCCCTCCATGCTTCTCGGGCATCATTGAAAGTCCTTGGTCCGGGTGTTGTCGGGAATCTCCCTCCCATTCCATTGGTACGAGAGGATGCGTAGTCAACGAAAGCTTGTTTGGGGAGTCTCGTGCAAGTACGAGTGTCATAGGAACCACTACATATCTCACACAAGGAAGAGACTTTGTTCACTTGGCGTGAAGACTTAGGATTCTCGTAGGAGCTCATTAGGAATTTGACTTGATCTTCAAGTTCGAGCATCCTATGATTGGAAGTTTGTGAGTCAATGGGAGGCAAGGAGATTTCCTTGACGGTTTTGGGCAACTCACAGGGTTCATTCCAACTTTCGTTGTCATAGAGGCCAAGCTCCTCTATTGTACCACATGATTCTTCCGCGGTAAGTTCACTAAGTTTGCCACCGGCCGCTTGGTCGATGGTTTCCTTAGTTGAGAAGTTGACATGATCATAAAAGATTTGGACTTAAAGCCAAAGATCGATGCCGTGATAAGGGACTTTGTGGATAAAGTCCTTGAATTTAGTCAATGCCTCGTAGAGTGATTCGCCTTGACATTGTTGGAACATCAAAATTTCATTCCTAAGTTTGGTAGTTCTCCCCGGTGGGAAACATTGGGCGAGGAAACGAGTGGTGAGATCATCCCAACTTGAGATGGATCCGGCGGGAAGTCGCTCAAGCCAATTAGTAGCTTGGTCCCGTAGAGAGAATTGGAAGAGACGCAAGCGCGTGGTCTCCCGTGTGGTAGCATCAAGGTCGATGGAATCAACAATTTTATAGAAGTCCTAGAGATGCTGATTAGGATCTTTGTAACAAAGTCCATGGAATGCACATATGTTTTGCACCAACCGGATGGTGTCAGATCGCAGGGCCTTAGTTTGAGCTTGATCGGGGAGCTCAATGGTACTCCTATAGCATTGGTTGCTCAGTCTAGAGTATTTACCAAGAGTACGGCCTCTTGGCGTGTCAATTGGTGGTGGGTCGATGGGAATTTGGTGATGTGGTGGTGGGTTATCACCTTCCATGATGAAAAGTGATGGGATTACTAACAAAATCACGAAGAAGGGGGATAGACTACAAGGAAGCTAAAAATGAGAAAAAAATCTTACTTTATAGGAATCAAGCAAGGGAACCTAAATGAGAAAGAGATATAACTAGCTATTCTATTTCCCGGCAGCGGCTCCAAAAACTTGATGCGCGTACAAAGCGTATTCGGGGTCAAAGGAACTTCCTTTTCATCGAGCAAGTTTTTCAACACCCTAGGAAATGAACCTAATCGTTGTAGTTTAGTATTGGGTAAGCCTTGGGGATTGATACCATTCTCTAGGGGAATAGGAATGCTAGCAAGAAATGTATTACGCTAAGGTGGGGTTGAGGATGATTCTTTTTTTATCTTTTATATATTTTTTAGAAAGCTAAGGGTAAAATCTCAAGGCAATTGATTTGGGAGGGTGGTAATTCTACCGATTACTTCTACTATTCTAATTATCTAATTCTATGGGTAGACTTATTTCTATTGATGTGTGCTCGTATGATGATTAAAAATGTGTTTACCTAGATACTATTACTCCCTTGTTATCTTTTATTGGTGGTTGAATTGTCACGTCCTTATTCTTAACGCGTTGTGCTTCCTAAAGTCGTAAGGTGTGCATATGCCCTAACTCTTTGAGGTTACCTTTGGGCTTAGCCTACGAAATCCACTACATTAATCATAAACTAACTTTCACAAAGATTATTCAAGAATTAAACACAACGAAAGCCTAGTTGCACTCCTAAGCCAATTACAATTAAGATAAGAGACAACCTAACAATAATTAGTAACTAGGTTTCATAGATCTAAGCAAACACACAAGAAATTTAGCTAGACATGTTAAACAAGCAAGCATACATACAATCAATGGAAGACATAATGATACTACTGGATTAAAACACTTATCTTGATGTTTAAAATAGGGTTTACGAACCCTAAGATACTGTCCAAGTCGGATTACAAACATTTAGGGTTTTTACTCCAAAAGTCTACCTCTCTAAATGCAGAAAAATCGAATTCTATATATAGATTTACAACTACGATGGCGTCGCCTTATAGGTGGGATGCCGTTAGATCACCGTCATTAGGGTTTTCCTCTTGGCCAAGTTATCAATGTGTTAGGAATTAGAAATTCCAGGTATTAAAGAGTCGGTCACCTCAAGTATATGTAATTGTTAGAAAGCTTGTAGTCGTAGTTATTTAATGTTAAGTAGTATTTAGTTTCATGGAGGACGGACGGGTCTTTACCCACTGTATGCCTGATCCACAGCCCGTTGTGTGGCGTTTAATTGTAAGACTATAAATACTCTCTACCTTCCAAGGTAGAGAGTTGGAGCTCATAATAATATCTTTCACTTTCTCTCACTAAGTTCCCTAAACCTCTAACTTTCTCTCTCTAAAACACTCTTGTATGCCTACTTGTATTAATGATTTGATGTGTATATGAAATCCAATATCCTATAATTGGTATCAAGAGCCATGGTTAGATCATATCTTATATATCTTTAGATTTCTAGTGGTTTTTAGGTGGTTTTTGAGTTTGAAAAAGTTTAGTGGTTTTTGCATCATTTGGTTGATTTCTAGTGTTAAAGTTTGGATTTTGGTAGTACTTTTGTGTTTAGAATCATCTCAAGTGTTTAGGTCTTGATTTAGAAGGTTTGAATCATTGTGGTTGAGTTGTTTTTGGATTGAAAAGTGGTGTTTATGTGTTTTTCATGCTAGCGACTTGAGCCACGGAAAGGTTTTCTTGGTAGCGACTTGCTTTACAATTTGGTAGCGAATTGGTGTTTAACGCCCTAGCGAGTTGAACTAGCGACTTATCTATTGAGACAAGCCGACAAAAAGTACAGTTAGTGGATTCCCCACTATGAGTAGCGACTTGGTTTAAGTTAGCGACTTGTACTTTATATTGTTAGCGACTTGGTGTTAGCGAGTTGGTACCTAGCGAGTTGCTATTTAGCGACTTGAATATTCAGCGACTTGGTGCTTAGCGAATTGCTGCCAAAATTTTGTTAGCGACTTGGATTGTTGCGAGTTGTTATATAACGACTTGGAACTCTAGCGACTTAGCACTTAGCGACTTGGTTCACAGTTTTCCTAGCGACTTGAGTGATTTCCTTTAAATACGGTTTTCTCTTGATTTAGTAAAATCCCGTGAAAGAATCTATTTCCCGGTTTAATCATAGAGTTATAAAATCCCGTTTAATTTGTCATCAAGTCTACCAACGTTCCTACAATCATCTCCACTGTTGCCGAGGATGTTCAAGCAGCTGGTTCAGATACTCGTCCACCCATGCTTGACAGAACTGACTACGACTCTTGGGCTCAACGAATCAGATTGTACTGTCTTGGAAAGGAAAATGGAGTCAACATTCTAAAATCCATTGATGAAGGACCATATCGGGTTGAGACAACTAGAGACTTAATTGATACAGCTGAAGATGGAACAATGATCTATGGAATTGACAGACCAAAGACATATGATGAGCTCGATGATAAGGAGAAAAAGAGATTCGATGCTGATATCAGGGCTTCTAACATCGTACTTCAAGGTCTTCCAAAAGATATCTACAAGCTGATCAATCACAACACCGAAGCCAAGGCAGTGTGGGATAATGTCAAGATGCTTCTCTCAGGTTCTGAATTAACTATGGAAGACAGAGAGTCACAACTCTATGATGAATTTGAACACTTCAAGATGAAACCAGATGAGAGTGTTTATGAGTATTATGTGAGATTCCACAAGCTTGTTAATGATATGAGAAACATCAGAATGACTATGCCTAACATTCAGCTGAACTCAAAATTTGTGAACAACATGAATCCCGAATGGCACAAGTTTGTCACTTCTGTGAAGCTTACTAAAGGATTGAAGAATACAAACTATGAGCAATTGTATGCCTTTCTTCTCCAAAATGAGAGACATGCTATGTTTGAAAAAATGATTCTTAATCAGTTCAAAACCAACCAGGGTGAAACAAGCTCATCAAATGATTCAACTGCATTTTACTCAAACATTGGAATCACAACCAAAGCATCACAAGTCATACCCATGGGTAATGGTAATCACAAACTCATTCCTGATCTTATGTTCAAACAAGCTGATGCTGATGCACACGTGGGAAACATCATTAATCAACTGGCTCTCCTGATTAGTCAAAACATGAACTCTCTTCCACACACCAACTACAATCTCAGAACTGCTTCCAACCCATATAATCAAGCCACTGTCAGAGATGGGAAGGTTATGGTGCAGCCAGTTCAAGAACGACAGTACGAACAAGCAAGAGGTGGAGCTGGTAGAGGTTATGCTGCAAATCAGAATAGAGGAAGGAATGGAAATCAGGGTCAAGCAAAGCGAATCAAATGTTACAATTGTGGAGGTGAGGGACACATTGCAAGGAACTGCACATCGCTAAAACATCCTCAGAATGCTGATTACTTCAGAGATAAGATGCTGCTTGTACAAGCTCAGGATAATGGTGCTGCTTTGGATGAAGATGAGTTGTTGTTTCTTGCTGAGGGCAATGCCAAGACCTATGATGCAGATGTGGATGAGCAGCCAAGTCAGGAGATAGGTCACAATCATCAGAATGCCTTTCAAGTCGCTGACTGTGATTCATACGACTCTGATGTGGATGATGGACCTACTGCACACACAATTTTTATGGCTAGCATTTCTCCAATGGTTTCTCCCAAGGTCTCATCTTCACCACAAGCTGGCCCATCCAAAGACAAACTCATCTCAGAGGTATTAAAACTATACGATAATGTTGATGTGCAAAAGATGCATGACAAATCAACAGAAACTATTGAATCAAATATTGAAAATATGGGTAATATCAATGTTGTCCCATATGATCAATATGTGAAACAAAGTAATAGTGAGGCTGTACCAAGTAATGCATCTTCCGCAGTCAATAATGACTATGTCTTTGATGAATTCACTGCATATGCTCCTGATGATTCTATTGCCTCTGAACTTAATGCCTATAAAGAACGTGTTGCGATTTATGAACAACGTGCAAAATTTGAGTTGACCACCCGTGAGCAGGAAATGGATGACCAAATGCGTACAACTATTAGAAAAAGTAGGTTTAGAGAAGAAGTATTAAAACAAGAGTTAAACTCCTTACAAGAAAAGCTTTCTAAAATGGCTAAGCAAAAGCAAGAACTTCAAGAAAATGTTAAAATGCTTAAGCAAGAATTCAGTGCTAAGGAATCAAAACTTTTGAATGATTTTTATAATCTAAAAACCTTGAAAAACAAGCTTGAAAATAAGTTGTACGTACAAGGAAATACCATTCAGACTGCTCACTTAATCACTAAGCATAGAGTCTTAAGCGATAAGCATAGCATTCCCCTTGTTGAGGAACCTAATCCAGAGGTCATTAAAAAGGCTAGAAATGCTCATAAGGTTCTTTATGATGGCAATGAAATCCTTAAACCTAGACAGAAACCTAGTTACGTTGAGTGCACTGAGGAAGATAAGAAATCAGATGAAGTCACTAGGGAAAAGATGAACAAGAAATTAGATGATCCTAAATGTAAAGAGAAGAAAATAAAGATCACACCCCATGATTACAAGAAGGAAAACTGGATTTCCTTGAACAAGTTTAAGCCTCAGACATTGTTGACTCCCGAACAAGTTTTCTGGAAAATGGATTTAGATAAGCAGAAAGCTGATAATATTGTTGAAACAAACCCTCCCCTTTGGAAAATGCCTAGAGCGACTGTGTATCCTCCTAATACACCAATGCATCTTGTTCCTAGAACAATTGCCACTAAAAGCAAAACCTTAATTAGTCAATATGTTATCTTTCAACTATTTGTTGATTTTGAGAAAACTTGCAAGAAAAGGATCACACCCACTGGTATAACTGAAGGAGAAAGGGGTTTTGAGCAAACGAAAGAATGTTATTTAACTGAAGTCATGCCTTTCTTTAAACTGCTAAAAGATCATTTTGAAAGTCTTAAAAAGGGAATGAACTTAGACATTAAAGAAATGGAAAAGGAGTTTGATGCAATGATAGTTGAGGTTAGTGACTATGAGCGAGCATTAAAATATAATGAAATTGAGAGAAAGAACTTGCATACATTAAATGAGACTCTTATTACTGAATGTGTTGCTCAAGATTGTTAGGTCACTAGTTTTACAAACACAAGTTATAGAGAAAGAGATGAAGGCGATTGAACAAGATCTAACACACACACACAAACAATATTATGACCGGTTATGCGTAGGTGAATGTGAAAGAGGAAACTTGAACAACCAACCCTCAAATGAGGGTTTACAAGAGTATTTTGAGGAGGGAAGCTAGGGCAACACTCCTAGTTCCCATCCTTTCTTATGTGGGCTTGGACCTAAGCTTATGGGCCTTCTACATAAGCATGACCTTAAACAAACATAAAGGCCATAATGAAGCTACCTATTACATATGAAATATAAATACTTGAAATACTGTTTAGGAGTGATTCCAACAATCTCCCCCTCAAGTATATATGAATGTAAACGGTGAAGGCGTTGATGTAATAGTAGCTGTGACGTCTTCTGACATTCTTCTTTCTTGTGAGAGGAATTGCCTTGATTCGAACAATCTCCCCAGTGTAGAGAGATAGTTATCTTTGAACAGTTATGCTTCGACGTCATCTTTAACTTTGTTCTTTGATCATTGTTCTTTGTGGTGAAAGTGATAGTATATTGTTGTCTGCATCAGTCTGCCTCAGGTCTGCTTCGCTGCTCCAGTGTCTCCACGTCATTCTTCAACATGCTCACACGCTCTATGACGTTGGAATTCAATGCTTGATGAAGTTCTCTAAGTCTTTAACTTTGTAGATTCTTTGGTTTGATGAAGAATCATTCTGACGGTTGTGTTGCTTTTGAATAGAACCTCCATTAGTGATGATGTTGGCGTGAGCATGAGAAGAATCAGCATGATCATCCCGCTCTGGAGCTTCCATAAGAAGAAAACATTTCAAATGGTTAGTAATAAGCGGTTTCCGGCACTTACAAGTTTGAACTTCGAGAGTGTTAACAGCATAGTGTGAAAACACAACTCTAATTCTTACAAAGGCCGTTCCTGAACTGGAGTCCCACAAGTGAGATAACGCGATGTACCGAAGTACATCTACAGTTCAGATGAGTCGCTGAGGTACACCGAAGCATCACCTCACGACTGTAGACCGTTTGAGACACACTCCGCGTAATCCACGGGGAGTTACCGAAGTGACCTGCTGTCAGGGCTGTTTGATGTTGACCCTGGCAGGAGTTTCCATTCAATCACTGAGGATCACATATGTGAACCTCTCATAAATGTTCTCGACAGATTGCTAAGATCTGTGAAGGACTCGATATGAACCACTGATAATCTTATTTGTTGATCATCAAGTGATTAAATGTCAAGTGTTCCTAAGAGATCTTTTGATGAATCTCATGGCTCTAGACTCAATAGTGCGTTTTGGTTTTCCTGAGCGGAGACTAGGGAGAAGGTCTCCTTCTTTAATACCAGCGATCTCTAAGAGAAAGCCAATAGTTTACGTAAGGTTCCCTGTGAGAATGAAACAAGCTTCTATTGAGAGAAACTTGAGTGGCTAAGAAGATTTAGTGCATGCGTCACTGGGTCCATGACGAATTTTAATCTTCAATACCGGTGTCACTAAGTGACAACCAGTAGCATATGAATTGAACCCGGTGTCTGCCCTAAGTTGAATAATCTGGAGGGCTATTTCTTTTCACCCTTTACTTTACATTTCTTTTTGATTCTTCAACTCCTTCTTTCTCCGATTCTCATTTTCTCCTTTTTACAATCATTCCTAAGGACTTCTAACACTAACTAATGGTAGTGTCCTTGGGTAGATCCCTCCGGCTCTGGCGGATCATAGGACGGTTATTCCTAACCTTAGTCACCTTATAACTCCATGACTAACCTATGTTGCCATTAAAACCACTGTATGTGAAACTATCTCTCAAAGGGTTTGTAAATGAAAAACATGTTTGAACCACTGTGAGAGATAAGGTTTTGCATAAATACTCCCCCTTCACATGTGCTTAATAGTTTTAATGGTTAAATGCACATTGAGGAAAGAGCGCGCACTTTTTGAATTGATCCACTGAAGATAGACAATCCCCCGCGAGACACGGTTACGTTGCATAGTTAAAGAGTTACATTGTCAGCTTTTAGGTGACAACTAGCTCTAATAACTACCTTGAAGGTGTAGACAAACCTCGAAAGGTTGTCATACCCGTCAGAGTTCATGTCTATCACGAGTTTCTCGAATGGTACTTTCTACTTGGACAAGTCCTTTGCGAGACACGTTTACATTACTAGCGAACTAGCTTGAAATTATTACCCGTCCAGGACAAGTCTTTTCGAGTTACAAACAGTTTAGTACCGTCAATTCGTTGGTTAAGTCTGAGGTACACAGATTCATTTGCATTTTGTACAACATATTTCTTATCACACAAATTTTCTCCCCCTCAAAAATGGCATATAAAATGTTATTTTTGAACGTTTGAGAATAAATATGACCATTTTGAGTGTTGCGGGAAGATGACCACTATGAACAATTTGTGAACAAAGTTTTAAATCAAATACTCCCCCTCAACTAGTGATATAAACGGTTGAGGATTTGAAAAATCATATGGGGAAGTACTTGTCTTTTTGAGCAAAACCTTGAAAAGTGAAAGGTTTGATAGGTTTTACTCAAAAATAAGAAGCTTTCGCTCCTTTTATAAGGATTGTGGCACTGAGGCGTACCACAGGGTCCTTTCTTGACACTTACGGGTTGTACACTGTTATGTGTGCACAAGCCATTGACATATTATATCATGCATCCAAATATATAGTGAATAGAAACAATTCAAGGAGTACCGGGAAGTCCAGTGATGTTTCCAGGAGTGCGAACCGGGCGTTGAAAGCCGGTAATGTTCATCCTGGGTCGTCCACCAACATAGCTCTCCAATCGTCTGAACTGATCTCTTCTAAACAACCTTTCATCAATCATTCTGATGATCCTTCTCACATCCCTTCTGTCCTAAGAGTTCCATCGCTTTGGGTTCCCAATCTTTTCATGTATATCCTTCAACCGATAAGCCAATCCATCCCTTACCAGCTTCAAAGTGTGATCCCCAAATTTGTGAAGATCGTCACACGCCATTAAGCAGTTTCGTTGAAGTTCACTGCGGTAAACGACGCCGAAAGGTTTGCTGATGAGCGTAAGTTGTGTAAGCTGGTTGATGTCAGGAAGATCAAGCTGTGGTGGAGTGAAGTTTACACGTTTCTGATAAGATTCAACGGCAAGCTGAAGATCTTCAACACGTTCTTTGATGACTATGCGTCTGATGAAGATGAGCAGTGACTTGATGAATTCACGTTGTACTTCAGTTGGAAATTGTCTCATGCGACCTTGAACTTTGGCAAGGTACATGTCTTCAATATCGTTGATGTTCAAATTCTCAAAGTCAGCTTCAGAGAATGCATAGTCTCTTTCATCTAGTCTTTTGACCACAATCTTCTTGAGAAAGGTGTAGTCCCATTTTGATGAAAGACCAACATGTTGGATGGCAACGATACTTTTAGTACTAAACACTTCATGTTGTGACTTCTGTACCTGGCAGCTTCGGTAGTAGATTCGTCGGCGTTCTGGCCAATGATGAATCCCATACAATGCATCTCGGTCATATGCTTGCACATTGTCGGAGAACAAGTGATTGGCACGTTCCTCGATGGCTTTGCAGTTCGAGTAGATAGCTGCTGGGAATGGAAGAGTCAATGATGTAGCGTATTTCCTTGAACCATCGCCACCATGGAGAAGAAATTCCAGGTCTTTGTTGAAGAAATATCTGAAGGGAATCCTTGGTTCATCTGGTTGGCCGATTGTTGGTAGAGGTTTGGTCCAGTCAGTGTAATATGGAGGGTTGTCCCGTTTAGTGAAGTCGATGTTTGCTTCTGGGTTGAGCCAATCCATGTTGTTAGACATGGCTCGAGCAATGTTTCAAGATGATATTCAACTTCGATTGCACTTTCCGAGCTGTTTTTCAAGAGAAGGAATGCTTCATTCTTGATGCGCTTCAACTCGGATTTCGTCATCTTCTTCACACGGAATCTTTCTTGCAAAATCTTTGCATGCTCCAAGGTACTACCGTCTACCAATTCTTGACCTTCTTTAGGGTAGGGAGTGTTGTTAACAAGAGTAGCAAACCAATCAAATTCTGCAGTTTTATCGTCATCAAGCCATGATACGACGTCAGTCAGAGTCGTCTTCTTCTTCTGTTTAGAAGGCCTTGATGATGATTTTGGTTTCTGCACTTGTTTAGGTGAGGTGGGTTGTTGTCGGGGCTCAAGGACCTCTTCATCGTCACCACCCGTATACTCAAAGTGATCACCGGTTTTCTGAGTCAAGGGTGGTAACTCGGAATCGTCTCTTGGCCGTTTGGTTTGATCGGCTGACTCCTTGCATGATGATCTGAGTTGAAAGGCAAGTAGACCTTCGAAAAATTTAGCTTCCTCTGAAGTAAACATTCCAGATCGCTTTGACATTTGCATCACTAGTTTAGCGATTAACTCAGATTCAGAGAGATCAGCTTCTTTGGCCATTGTATGTTTAACCAATGCGACGATGTTAGGGGTGAGTTGTCTGGAAAATACTTCTCTAGTCACACCGGGGACAGTGTCGAGGAGAAACTTGTGGGTATGATCTCTAGCTGTCTTCTCCAGTTCCTTTTGGACTTTAGGAACGATATCTTGAAGGTACTTGTTAGTGTAACCTTCGATCATTTCGTTCAGTTCCTCTTTACGATGATTCTTCATGAACTTCTGAACAAACTCCCTTTCTTTCTGCATCTTGTCTTTCTCGTCATTTAAGTACTGAATCTGGTCAGCAAACCAATTCAGTTTTCTGTAAAGTATGTCCTTCTTTCTGACTTGTTGGACAACTTTCACAATCTTTTGATGAGTCTGAGAAATCCAAGATTTAGGTGGTTTCTTCACTGATTTGGATGATGATCTGGTTGACTTCGTTGATGGTGGTGGTGATGAATGAGATGAAGAGTCTGATGATGAGGAGACATGAGGAGACTTCATGTCCTTAGGAGTTTCTGAGGTTTTCTCCTTTGAGTGTGTTGGACTGTCTAGAAGAAACTTTGTATAATCATCCTCGTCATCTCTAGACTTTTCTTTCTCAGTTTCCAGTTTCTCAAAATCATACACAATAGTATCCTCTACAGGCTTTTGTTGTTGCACAAGAGTGGTGGCACCAGATCCCTTATCGGGTCGATTAACCGCATCAGGATCTGGAGAGGAGTGGGCAGCACCGCTTGATCCTCCGGGGCCACTCATTTGATCTTTAGCAAATTCTTCGGCCTTTTGAAGGTGTCTGACGTTGTGAAACTTCTTCCTGTATGATTTATCCAATTGCTCTTCTTCTTCTTCTTCAGAGCTCTCATCATAGGGTACAATTGCTGGAGTCTTCCCTTTTTCTTGGACAGCTGGAGGACTTGGAGGTTTTGCTACTGAGGCAGGTGTTTCGGTTGCAGTTGCAAAGTAATGAAACTCTTCATCTGTATCAGTATCTTCAGAGCTCTCGTCCTTAAGTTGTCTCTGTGGTTCAAGTGTGGGAATAGGTTCGGCTTCCTTTACGGGAACAATCCTTTTATAAGGAGGATTCCTTTTAGGAAACTTCCTTTGACTCACAGTACTTGTTGTGCTTCCTGCACTTCCTCTTCTGGTTCTTCTTACAGGTGTTCCAGAAGATTTTTCGTCGAGATGACCAACTTTGCCTTGTCTAACTGCTTCCAGATACCTTTGGTACGTTTCGAGCTTTCTGACATCTTCAGTTAGAAGGAAATCTGGCAACACAGCACCTTGTTTCTTTGTAGACGATTCCTTGATTCTGACAGATAGAATAGGTTCCGTCAACATATCGTGATTGTCGTGGTCATTGAGCCTCTTGGGAATATCAGGATGAAGTCCAAGTGCTCTCTGGATCAACAGTTTAGTGTATCTGATGTAGGGAATCTTTGAGCCAAGTTTGTTGAGAAATGACATCATGTCATCCCAGATCAGAGCTTCGATAGCGATGTGTTTCATGTTGACCAATGCCCAAAATATTTGCAGTTCCATGAGCTTAGGATGCTCATAGCCACTGTCACGACCAGAAACAGACTTGGTGATGATCATGTAGAGAGTTCTCCAGGGTTGGGGAATACTCTTAAGCTCTACGTGAGAATGCTTGGTGATTACTCCTGTAGCCTCGTCATAACCGATATCGATTAAGAATTGGATAGTTAGCTCTTCAGCAGGTGTGGCATATAGTTTGGTTGGATTGACTTCAGGAATTAGGAGAGCAGCCCTTAAGTCTGCATGTGTAATGGTGACTTGTTTGTGATTCAGAGTCACCGTCACAGCAGTCTGTCCTTTGACCCTTTCCATAGTGTTCCAGAACTGTTGGATGTAGATCTCAGGAACAATTGCAGAGTGAGTAAGCATGTTCTGATATGGATGAGTCCTCAGAATGTCAATAGCAATTAGACATGAAGATTCTGAGCAAGTGAGGGTATCAAAGTCAACACGGAGATTGTTCTTTCCTATCTTCATTGGATAGCCATGAGGATAGATATCAGCAATGGAGAGAACTTCAGATGCATCCACATTCATTTGTTCAGCCATGTCGTGTTCTGAAATAACATTAGCCAAAAGAACCAACATATCGAAAGACATAATGTTAGTCAACAGAAGGTCTTATTGTCTAGTTATTGAATGTACAGTGTCAATGATTGTTACGAGTCCTTAGTCACTTGTTTATTCAATAGTCCAATGACGTCGTGAAATGTTTCGTGAGTTAGTTAACTTTAAGTTTTAAAGTTTATTTTATCACTTATTGTTCACAACATATCAAACGATTTCAGTTTATTAGTGACATTTTAGGATTCGTGATGATATGATTAGTTTATTTACAAGTTTGTACACGTAACAATTCATAACGAAGGTATGATCTCGGCTTATGCGTAGGATTGGTAAAGTTATGCGTAGACAGGAATGATATATGCGTAGGCGTAAACTTACGCGTAGAATCCTAACTTACGCGTAAGAAGTATTACGCGTAGGAAAAGGAGACCTTATGCGTAGAGCTTATGCGTAGGCATATATTAACCTTACGCGTAAGGCTACTCGTAAGAGTTGACCTTATGCGTAGAGGCACTGTTTACGCATATCCTTCACAGGATATGCGTAGTCCCATATGTAGAACCTTATGCGTAGAGTAATAACAACCTTGATTCTGAATATTAGGTGTAGCAAGCCTGAAACAAACATCATATCATCAATGTTTAACACATAACATTCATTTTATAACAGATCATAACACAATTGGACATTTTAACAGTTACGTGTAGAAAATCTTACGCGTAGTTTAAACCCTAATTCTACGCGTATGAGATTTAGCCATGGAATATGCATAAAACTGATTCTGGTAGTCCTAAGATGTGTTGAGAGTCTATAGGCCAAGTTATAACACTTAGTTTGCTGAGAATCAAAAATACCCAAAAGTTATGAACATTAAACCCTAATTTCAAATTGTTAGTCAATTCGTGTATCTGGGTGGTTAGAAACCTTGGAAATCATTAATTCAACAACACAAGAGCATAACCCAACAATCTTTTTGACCAAAAACAATCACATTTGAAAATACCCAAAACCACACATAAACCCTAATTTTCAAACTCATTTAATTCGTGAATATGGGTTCGTTTTGAGGATAGAAAAAGTATCATTGATGTTATTAAAACATTTTGACACTATCGTTTTAGCCACAAACACATAAACAAGATTATGTGTTCATATTCATACGCGTAGAACACAAGATCGACCATAGGTTAATATCTAACCGTTAATATTTAAAACGATTTGAAACCATTGCTTGTAATGTTGTTAGGAACACAAAAACACTTACAAATTGAAGATCTGAAACACGGATTTTGTTGGGTTTTAGGTTCCTTGGATGATGAATTACTTTAAGTAATGGAACCACGGACAAGCTTGAATATAACCACAGACTGAAGAAGTGTAACCACGGATGAAGATAACCGCGGCTAGTAGTATTCTGTAACCGCTGATAGTATATTGTAAGCACTGCTAGTTTTCTATAGTCGGTTAGTTTATTGTATCAGATAAATATGGAAAAGATATTTATCTTGTAGGTTACGTATTGTATATTGTATAGGACTCCTTAGTCTATAAAAGGAGGTCCTAGGCTAGGTTAGATATACGTATGTTTTATATCTAAGGTCGATACACTTCAAGGTTGCAAAACCCTAATACTGTAAGAGTATTCGTATTAATAAATAATATTGAGGTGTTGAATGTTAATTGTTCTTCTTCTTAAGATCAAGTGTTAAATTCCGCGTAATACTTGATAAGCTTTTGTTACAAGTCAGTTTCTATATTAGATCGTTTGCTCAACTGGGATCAATAAGTGGTATCAGAGCTTGTGATCTAGAAACTGTTATCAAGAAGAAGTCTGTTAATTTGTACTCAAGGAAGTTAAGATGTCTGAAGAAACTCATATGGTGACTGCTTCTAAGGTTCCCATGCTCAAACATGGTGAATATCAAATCTGGAGGATGCGAATGAGGCAATACATTCGCATGATTGATTATGCTCTATGGGATGTTGTTGAAAATGGAGACTCTCTTCCTTTGAAGGGTGAGGATGGTAAGGAGATTGCTATTATTAGTGAACCTGATAAAGCTAAGAGGAAGATGGAGATCAAAGCTCACAGTATTCTCTCCATGGGAATACCTAATGAGTTTGCATTAGATTTTGATCAGTATGAGTCGGCTAAAGAACTATTGGATGCTCTTGAATTAAGGTTTGCTGGTAATGAAGCTACCAAGAAGTCAAGGATGAACATGCTTAAGCATCAGTTTGAAACCTTCACTGCTCAAAGTGGAGAAAAGATTGATGGCACATACAATAGGCTTCAAAAACTCATAAGTCAACTGAAGGCAGTGGGTTACAAGTTCCTTCAAGAAGATATTAATTTGAAATTCATAAGGAGCTTATCATCTGATTGGGCTATTCATACTATTGTGTGGAGAAACAAGACGGACTTTGCTACAATGACTCTAGACAATCTCTTCAATAACTTGAAGGTCTATGAGTCTGAGAATACCTTTTCTAACTCGTCTTCTTCTAATCAAAACATTGCTTTTGTATCCACAAATCACAAAAGCTCACAAGATGTATCCACTGCTGCCTATGGTATAACCACGGCTATTGCAAACAATACCACTGTTAGTGATAATGTCAGTGATGGTGCAATCTGTGCTTTTCTGGCTGATTTAACTACCAGTGTTACTGTGCTGAATCAAGATCTGGATGAAATTGATCCTGATGATCTTGAAGAGATTAATCTTCAATGGCAAATGGCAATGTTGACTCTTCAAGCAAGGAAGTTTCTGAGGAGGACTGGAAGACAGGTTAAGTATGATGGTCAAAGGAGAGCTGGATTCGACAAAAGAAAGATGGAGTGCTTTAACTGCAAGAAGAAAGGTCATTTTGCTAGGGAATGTCGAGCTCCTAAAAGACTTGAGGGTATTAAGAAGACAAAAGAAGAGCCTACTATTTCTTCAGCTTTGGTTGCTCAGGATGGACTTGGTGATTATGATTGGAGTGATCAGATTGAAGAAGGTCCAAATGCAGCTTTTCTTGCTAGTGAAGCTTCAAAAGAGCATAACTTTGCTCTAATGGCCTATGCTTCATCTTCTGGTTCAGATTCTGAGGTATCCAATGATTCTAAAACATCTACTTGTTCTTTTAAATCATGTGCTGATAACTTAGAGTCTCAAAAGGCTATCACTGAGAGTTTGAGAAAAGAAGTAGAGAGATTGACTCTAGATAACTTAGGATATAAAGTTGGATTAGAGGGTATGGAAGAGAGGCTAAAATTCTGTATTAAATGTGAATTTGAGTATGTAGAAAAGATCAATATACTAGGTGGTGAAATTGATCTTAAAAACAGAGAGATTAAAATGCTTAAAGATAAACTAGCAGAAGCAGAAAGTGTAAAAGTTCAGGCCCTAGAGGAAAAAGAAAAACATGTTGTTAGGGTTGCTAAAATACAATATGCTTCTGATCTTGTACAGAAACCAATTGGCCAAAAACTGTTTAGAGATGGTACTGGTTTGGGATACAATGATATGCCACCACCCCCTTTAATGAAACATGCACCACCAGTTAAATAACTGTCATTTAGTAGTGAATTCAGTTTTAATAAACCTATTGAAGAAGTAAATAAGACTGAATTACCTAAGATAAGTTCTGATAAGTATCTGGTGCTCCCATAATTGAAGATTGGGAATCAGATTCTGAGGATGTTAGAACTGAATCAACTAAGTCTGAAAAGATAGAGCCAGTTAAGAAAGTTGATTCTAAGCAAGTCAAACTTATACCTAGATTTGGAGCTAAAGTTACCAAGAAAGTTGTAGAGTACAGAGAAATTCCTAGGGAAGAATTGAAACAATTTAAACCTAGGGGAAATCAAAGAAGCTTAAATGGTCTAATTTCTAACAGATTAGGTGATGAGTTTCAATGTGTTAATAAGGCTTGTTTTGTGTGTGGTAGTTTTGAACATTTACAGAGAAATTGTAATAAAAACAGACCACAAGTTTGGAATAATTGGAGGAGGGTAAATCATAAAAACTTTTCAAGTAAAACACACCCTTATCCTAACAGTAACATGATTCCAAGAGCAGTGCTGATGAGGAATGGGAATACAAAATCTATTGTCACTGCTTCACAAAAATGGGTTCCAACCACTGCTAAGAAAAATGTAAACACGGCTAAGCAGTGTCAAACCACTGATAAGCCAAAAATCACCACTGATTCAAAAGAAGTTTTAAAAATTCCAAAGGTGATAACTGATACAGTGGTTGGAAATCATTTTTATGCTGTTAAGGCCTCAGCAAGTTGGCAATGGAAGCCTAAGACAAAGGTTTTACCATATGTCAATTGTGCATCAATGGACCTAACAAAATTTGAATATTTTGATGCACAGGGCAGACCCAAGTCAGTACTGACTTGGGTCCAAAAGAGGAACTAATTTGTGTAATCTTATGTGCAGGGCAATCTTCAAACTGAGCTAAAAGATAAAGGAGTTTTTGATAGTGGTTGCTCTGGGCACATGACTTGGGATGGAAGCAATTTGGAAGATTTTGAAGCTTATGATGGAGGATATGTGGCATTTGGCAATGATCCAAAGGGAGGAAAGATACTTGGCAGAGGCACAATCAGAACAGGGAAGCTAGACTTTGAAAAAGTCTATTTGGTACAGGGACTTAAGTACAATTTATTCAGTGTTTCTCAAATGTGTGATAAGAAAAACTGGGTACTTTTTGGGGAAACTGAGTGTGTGGTGTTATCTCCTGAGTTTAAGATGCCTGATGAGAAGTTTATACAACTTATGTTTGTTTGCTAAAGCATCTGTTGATGAGTCAAAACTGTGGCATAGAAGGCTAGGTCATCTAAATTACAAAACAATCAATAAACTGGTAAAAGGAAACTTAGTGAGAGGGTTACCTTCAAAGGTTTTTGAGTGTAAGGAACTGTGTGTGGCCTGTCAAAAAGGAAAACAACATAGAGCCTCTTGTAAGACCAAAACTGTAAACACCATAACACAACCACTGTTTATGCTTCATATGGACTTATTTGGACCAACCTTTGTTAGAAGCTTGAACCATAAGCAGTATTGCCTAGTTATCACTGATGATTAACCACAAGATCGTTGTGATTTGACAGAAAGTTATGGAAATCGATGTGTCTTGACTAAGTAGTGTAGTAAGAATTTGAGTCAAGGTAATAGTGTAGACTAATGAAACTGGAATACTGAATGATCTAAAAGATAGAATCATTACTTTGAGAATTCTTAGAGTGATCAGAGTGAGAATCATCGGTTTTTCATATGGGTTCTTTTAGATGATATTAGTAGTCACTATTGATCCGTTATGACGAATACCAAGTTCGAAGATTGTTTCCAACCAGGTTTATTCAGGTATACTTCGTATTTGTCACCAACACAATACCACAAATGTCAAAACCAGAATGTTCTCCGAGATACAACAAAAGGAAAAACTGTCCGGTGTGTGTCAAGGAATGTGAGTTTTTGGAAACTTCCATTGGGAGA
>BPTQ01000008.1:89121351-89144033 GCA_019973895.1 Chrysanthemum seticuspe
CAAATGGGAAGAGGGCTATTGGAACTAAATGGGTATTCAGAAACAAAAGGGATGAAAGAGGAATTGTAGTGAGGAACAAGTCAAGATTGGTTGCTCAAGGATACACACAAACTGAAGGTTTGGACTATGATGAAGTATTTGCACCAGTTGCAAGGATAGAGGCTATAAGATTGTTTTTGGCTTATGCTTCATTCAAGAATTTTGTTGTGTATCAAATGGATGTTAAAAGTGCATTTTTATATGGCACTATTGATGAGGAGGTTTATGTTTGTCAACCTCCTGGTTTTGAGGATCCTGATCATCCTGACAAGGTTTACAGGGTGAGGAAGGCTATGTATGGACTGCATCAGGCTCCTAGGGCATGGTACGAATGCCTATCTACTTATTTGATGGACAATGGGTTTAAAAGAGGACTGATTGATAAAACTTTGTTCATTAGAAAGCACAAAGATGATATTTTACTGGTTCAGGTTTATGTAGATGACATCATCTTTGGGTCTACTAACAAGGAGCTATGCAGAGATTTTGAGAAACTTATGCATGATAAGTTTCAGATGAGTTCTATGGGAGAACTCACTTTCTTTTTGGGGCTACAGGTTCAACAAAGGACTGATTGTATTTTCATTAGTCAAGACAAGTATGTAGCAGATGTGTTGAAGAAATTTGGGTTTCAAGATGTAAAAAGTGCAAGTACACCTATGGAGACTCAAAAACCTATGCTACCAGATGATGGAAGTCCCAAAGTTGATTTGAAGTTGTACAGATCCATGATTGGATCTTTGATGTATCTGACTGCATCTAGGCCAGACATTATGTTCTCAGTATGTGTGTGTGCAAGATTTCAAGTAACACCCAATACCTCACACATGAATGCTGTTAAGAGGATCTTTAGGTATTTGAAAGGTCATCCTAAATTGGGCCTTTGGTACTCTAAGGAGTCTCCTTTTGATTTGGTGGCCTACACTGACAGTGACTATGCTGGAGCTAGTCTGGATAGGAAGTCTACCACTGGAGGATGTCAGTTCTTGGGAAGCAGACTAATTTCTTGGCAGTGTAAGAAGCAAACTATTGTGGCTAATTCGACAACTGAGGCTGAATATGTGGCTGCTGCTAGTTGCTGTGGTCAAGTTCTATGGATTCAGAATCAATTGCTGGTATTTGGGTACAATTTTATGCATACTAAGATTTACATTGATAATAACAGTACAATTTGCATTATCAAAAATCCTGTTTTACATTCTAGAACTAAACATATTGAGATAAGACATCACTTTATTAGAGATTGTAAAGAGAAAAGGTTGATTCAAATGGTAAAAATCCATACTTATTTCAATGTTGCTGATCTTCTCACAAAAGCTTTTGATGTGGGAAGGTTTCAGTATCTTGTTGTTAATATTGGAATGATAAATCTCTAAAACTCTCAAATTGTTTTGTATAAGTTTGTGAAAGTATTGAACTGTTATTATGTAATCTTAGTATTGCTTTTTCTTTTTATATCCACTGACAGTGTTGTTTCTAAAGGTTTATATCCACTGATAGAATTGATCTATCCACTGCTAGTTGTTCTGTGTTTCCACTAACTTTTGTGCAGGTAAAAGACAAGTCATTATAGAGATGCAAGAAGTACTGAAATTTCATTGTTCATTCAACAAAACAGTTTACAGCTTACAGCTTACAATGAAACTTCAAGTGCTAATTAAAGACTACATCTATACATGGTTTCTACTACTACTATCCTTGCTGATATCGTTTGAATGCTGGATATGCATTTATCATATGCAAACGAAGCAGCTAAGGATCAAAATGGAAAGGATGGATTGATGCAAACGAAGAAGCTGAAGCTGATTGTGGCAGATAGATGGATGATATGATATTCTTCTTGTGTTCCATCTTCTCTTACCACCATTCAGCAACTTACTCCATCTTCCCTTTTCCCTTCCTGGTTACGATATGTGAAGAAGCACCATGACTTGGTGCCCTAAGACCAAGAACCACCTCTCTGTCACTAGGGAGTGGTGGGTTTCTTGCTCGAGGTCTTGGTTGGGGGTTAGAAGATGAAGGTTTGGAGTTTGAAGTTCTCTTCTTAGAAGAATCATCAGAGTCTTCAGAGGCATCACTTGGATTCACCACACTATCATCTTCAGATGATGGAAGAAATGGAGATTTTCTTGGTCTTGGTTCTAGTGGAGGCAAATAGGTTAGCCATGGGTTTCCATCTTCACTTGATGATGAAGATGATGAAGAGGATGAGGAGGTGGTTAGATCAATCACTTCTGGTTTGTTCCAACTAGGGTTCCACATTTTGATTGATTGGGGATCTTGGAGCAATTAGGGTTTTTATCTCTTGATTGGTTTGGGCGTTATATGATATTTGGGTGCTTTTTATAAGTGAGGATTAGTGTTACTGGAGTAACTAAGGGGCAGGTTAAATGTGGTTGGAAAGTTAATGAGGTTCTTGGGGATTGGACTGAGATATATTCTAGAAGTTGACTATGTTGACTTTACTGTTCTAACCTCGGATAGGTTGTTTGTAACCACTTCTGGCTATTACTAACCACTGACAGCTATACTCTTTGTCTTTGTGTTTGTTTTGTGTTGTCTTGCAGGAAAGAAGGATGTGTGTGCATAAGGAGCTAGTGTGTTTGCTGCTTATGTTTGTGTTTAAAAATATATATATATATATATATATATATATATATATATATATATATATATATATATATATATATATATATATATATATAGTTTTTGTGTTATAGATGATTTTTGTGTAATCCTTCATATCTTGTGAGATCACTTTTCAAGAGGCATGGATTTGCTTGCTCTAATTTGGATCTGTTGGAGTAGTGCTTATCTGTATCCACTGATGGTGTGTTACAACCGCGGACAGTTGTTGTGGAACAACGGATAGTATGTTACTCTGTTTTGATACTTCAGGGGTTGTTTTGACACTTTGGCAAAAGTATATATATCACTTCCCACACTCACGAATGGATCACTTTCACTTGTAAATATCCTAAAACCCTAATCACTTTGGTTGATTTCTTCACAAACCCACTTCATTCATATCATTAATTACAATGGCTGAGTTGTACTCCACTTCACATAATCTTGTTGCTATTCTCACCAAAGATGCTCGCTCTGAAGGGTTTCATCAAATGATTGATTTTCTTGTTCATAGTCCCATTCACTTTTCTTTAACGGTTGAACCTACCATTTTTAAAGCCTACATACGTCAGTTTTGGAAGAATGCTAAACTTGAGGAGGTTAATGGGTTGGAGGTTTTTAGTACTAGGGTGGATGAGAATGCTATTTTGGTTTCTGAGGAGCTTATTAGAGAAGTTTTGAGGCTTGATGATGCTGATGGTGTTGATAATCTTTCTGATGTTGAGATTGTGGCTGGTTTAGAGAGATTAGGATACACATACAGAGGTGAAAAGGTACAATTTTTTAAGAATCTGTTTTCTCCACAATGGAAGTTTTTTATTCACACTTTGTTGATGTGTATGAGCAATAAGACCACAGGCTTTAATGATTTTCCTTCAAAAATTGCTACTGCTATTATTTGTTTGTCAGATGGAAGGAAATTTAACTGGTCTAGGATGATTTATGAGGGGTTAGTGCAGAATATTAGGAAGAAGGGAAAATATTATTTGTATCCTCGATTTGTTCAATTGCTTGTGGAACATCAAATCCAGGATCCTATTGAACATGTTAGAGAGTATGAGGTACATCGTATGATTCCTCGAGTGTTTGCATATATGAGGAATCCGCCACAGAATGTTGTTATTAGAGATGTTCCTTTGTTTCCTCACATGCCTAATTTTCCTACTGTTTCTGAGTTTAATGCGGCTAGGAGCACACAGGGTACTCAGCTTCCTCAGGCTAGTGCTAGTGGTATGGTTAATGAGGCTGTCACACGGGGTGGAGGTGACATGATTGGAAGGGCTTCCACTACTGATTCATGCTTAGATGCTGGTCAGGATAGTGGAAACATCAATAAGACCCAACCTTTGGCAACTCCTAATGTGGAAAGTTCTTTAGAGCTTAACACAAGTGGAGGTATCCCTAGCCAACTGGCTGCTACAGGGTACATAGATGATCAGGCTCGGTCTGGTGCTATGTCTTTTATATCCAAGGATTCACCGCTCGGAGCAGTTAACACAGCTCGAAGTGATGAGGATAGATTGGAACATGATAATGAATTGACGGTTGATGACTATGTACATGATGACTTTTTCGATGAACCACCTCTCGGACCAGATAACACAGGTCGAAGTGGGGAGGATATTCTTGAACGTGTAAATGAATTGACGGTTCAGTGTGCTACAATGGAGGATAAGATTTCTAGTCTACAGGAGGTCACTGTGCTTCAGGGTAAAACTATTCGGAGATTAAAGCATAGGGTCTTGGTTTTGGAGAGAGTGAAAAGACCTGGACTTGCTGTTTTGAAAGCTTTGCGGCGTATGAAAAAGAAGGTGAACTCTTCTCCTATTCTGAATGTGAATGATGTATCCAAACAGGGGAGGAGTGATGGCATGACTTCAGGGGAGGCTGGGAATGTATCTGTTGGTGTTACTATGGAAGAAGATGTTGACAATGGAGATCAAGAATTTGTAGTTTCTGATAAAGCTGGGAATGCTGTTGTTCTTGAAGAATTGAAGAATGTTGACATAGTGCAGAACACAACCACTGATAGTATATCTGAAACCCTGGTTAGCACTTTTGTAACCACTGATGTTTCAGATTTGGCTATTGTTTCTACTACTGTCATACCCACTGCTATCACAACTACTTCTACTGTTGTTACAACTCTTTCTGAATTACCATCTAAGCCTAAAGAAGTAGAGAAAGAGGCTGCAAGCACATTGATTAATCTGAGCAAAACATCATCTATACCTACATCAATAATTGCACCTGCTTTATCTATTCAGTCTACTGCTACTAAATCAAAAGGTAAACCAAAAGGTAAAAGTTTGGTTATTGGTGAACCTTTGAAGAAGAAAATGGTCAAATCTAATGTTGGAAAAGGCAAAGAAGTAGTACTGAAGTTCAAAAATAAAACAGAACAAGAGGCTTATGATAGAGAGTTTGCTAGAAGTTTAGAAGAGGAGGACAGAGCAGTTTTGGAGAAGAGAAAGAAAGATGAAGAAGAAGCTAGTCAGAAGATATTAGCTACATGGTATGAATCTCAAAATTATCTTAAAGCTTCAGAATTGATCAATGATGAATATACAGTACAAGAATGGGCTTTGTTCGATGATGAAGAAAAGGCTAGACTTCTGAGAATGTTGGCAAAGAAGGTTAGTAAAGAAAAGAAGACGATTGTAAGAAAGAAACCTCCTTCTATTGCTCAGTTGAGGAATGTTTTGATGAGGATTATCAAGAATTCTGGTATATATATTTTTCTGAAAATCTTAGTACCTGTTCATTTAAAAGAATTTTGGAAATCTATGAGACATGTATGCGAATTAATAATGATGATTTCTGTCCGATGGATTCTCAAAAGGAGAAAGAGTGGCTTAAAGAGCATGATGCATGGATGCAAAGTAAACGAAAAAGAACATCTGAGGATCAGGAGACATCTGATTCTAAAAAGTTGAAAGTTGTTGCAGATGTGAATCAAATCATTTCTTATGAGTTTAATCTTTTAGATGGAAGTGAAGGAGTGTGGAAAATTCAAAGACTCAATAATGAAGTTTCTGAGTATAATAAATTTTCACAAATGCTTCAATATTTTGATAGAGATGGTTTGATGAATCTTTGGGTACTTTACAAGAATAATTTTGGTGAAGTACATCCAGATGATTATCATGAGAGGCTGATGTATCATAATTTGAAGATTCTATTTGAGCCTACTTATGCTGAACCTGAATGGCAAGGACTCTACAATGGTCAAGTTACTCGTTGGTTTTTATATCAAACCTGTGGAGTTCATGTTTTAACTGTTTCTGGACAGATTATTCATATGCTTGTAGAAGGTGATTATCCTAAATTGAATAATCATCCAGGAATCATTGCTCAGATGTTGAAGCCGGGTTGTTTCAAGATGTTATTGTCCTATGATAGTCAAGCTTATGACTTGTTGAAGAAGTATGAGAAGATACTTAAAAGTAAGTGTTTGGTTACATCCTCCACATCAGATGTTTTGGTTTTAAAAGAAACTTGAGAATTCTTTTAGAATTTATCAAGTTTAGGGGAGGATTGTTGGGTTTTAGGTTCCTTGGATGATGAATTACTTTAAGTAATGGAACCACGGACAAGCTTGAAGATAACCACGGACTGAAGAAGTGTAACCACGGATGAAGATAACCGCGGCTAGTAGTATTCTGTAACCGCTGATAGTATATTGTAAGCACTGCTAGTTTTCTATAGTCGGTTAGTTTATTGTATCAGATAAATATGGAAAAGATATTTATCTTGTAGGTTACGTATTTTATATTGTATAGGACTCCTTAGTCTATAAAAGGAGGTCCTAGGCTAGGTTAGATATACGTATGTTTTATATCTAAGGTCGATACACTTCAAGGTTGCAAAACCCTAATACTGTAAGAGTATTCGTATTAATAAATAATATTGAGGTGTTGAATGTTAATTGTTCTTCTTCTTAAGATCAAGTGTTAAATTCCGCGTAATACTTGATAAGCTTTTGTTACAAGTCAGTTTCTATATTAGATCGTTTGCTCAACTGGGATCAACAGATTTGATGAGCGAATTTTAGGCGTAGGATTAGTTTGATGATAATAAATGTGAGTTGTAAGTTAGGTGGAGGTGTATTTTATTAAAAATGGCTTTTATCATTTTGACAGTTTTGGTCCCTCCACCTTTTCCTTTTTCAAACAAAGCCATTTAACTTCCATTTTGGTTACCAAATAAAGATTTTTTTTTAAAGAAACTTGAAGACACTCCCCCTCGACTTAAGAAATAAAGAAAGGTTATAAATTTAGTCCGAGGGGTGTCTTTGAACCAGAAAATGTACCACCATTTGTAAGAGATTCAACCGAGATAAGATAACATGCAAGTACACAGATGTTTTGAAACAGTTAATAGATTATTTTCTCCCCCTCAACACTTGATCGGAAAAAATATTGAATTTTGAAAGATTAAAGTGTTGACGGAAGAAATGTACTTGCCATGTTGAAAGAAAGATAGATTAGGAGAATATTTTTGTTGTTTTATCGGATTTTATATTTTTGTATTTTGTTTTTGAAAAATTTATTTACAAAAGATGTTTTGGTGTTTGACAGGTTTTTAAGACTGTTTTAAGAGGTCATCCAATTCCTCTTGAGTCAAACACCTCATACCAATCCGGTGGACCAACTCATTAAACCTAGCGGGAGGCAAGGCTTTGGTGAGCAGATCTGCCAATTGGTATTCAGTACCCACAAAGTATAATTCAACGGTACCCTGTTCCACGTGGTCCTTGATGAAATGATAGCGTAGATTGATGTGCTTTGATTTCGAGTGCTGAACTGAGTTGCACGAGATTGCAATGGCACTCCGATTGTCGCAGTACATCGGGATTCTGTCAAATACGTAACCATAGTCTTTGAGTTGTGTTCTCATCCAAATGACTTGAGCACAACACGCGGACATGGCTACATATTCTGCTTCGGTTGATGACAACGATGTACAATCCTGCTTCTTTGATTGCCAAGACACCAGTTTATCACCAAGAAATTGTAGAGCTCCTGAAGTACTTTTTCTTGAGTCTAAGCATCCTGCGTGATCAGCGTCTGAAAAAGCGATTAGTTCAAAACCAGAATCCTTCGGATACCAGATCCCCAAGTTAATGGTTCCCTTGATGTATCGGAGGATTCTTTTAGCCTCAGAGAGGTGGGTTTCAGTTGGTCGCGACTGATAACGGGAGCATAGATAAACGGCAAAGACAATATCAGGTCTGCTAGCTGTTAGATACATGAGGGACCCAATAATACTTCGGTATTTGGTGGGGTCAACTAATTTCCCATGTAAATCAGCATCTAGCTTCTTGGTATGAGTCATTGGTTTGGCATAAGTATCACAGGTTTTCATTCCAAATTTGTTTAACAATTCAAGGGCATATTTGGACTGACTCAAGAAAATACCACGGGGTGATTGATGAACTTGCAGTCCTAGAAAGAACGTAAGTTCACCCATCATGGACATTTCAAAATTTTTCTTCATTAGTTTTGCAAAAGCGATTGAAAACTTTTTATGTGTTGACCCAAAAATGATGTCATCCACATAAATTTGAACAATTAAGATGTGTGCCCCGTGATATTGTATAAAAAGAGTTGAGTCAACCGAGCCTTTGGTGAAATTATTGGCAATGAGGAAAGATGATAGCTTATCGTACCATGCCCGAGGGGCTTGTTTGAGACCATAAAGAGCTTTGTTCAGTTTGTAGACATGGTTCGGGAACTAAGGATCAACGAATCCATCTGGTTGGCTGACATAGACCGTTTCTTTTAGTTGTCCATTGAGAAACGCTGTTTTGACATCCATCTGATAGACCGTCATATTCATATGAGCTGCGAACGCGAGGAATATCCGAACAGCCTCAAGACGAGCAACCGGAGCAAAAGATTCTTCAAAGTCTATTCCCTCTTCCTGACGATAACCCTTAGCAACTAGCCGTGACTTGTTTCGGATAACATTCCCTTCAGCATCCAATTTGTTTTTCCAAATCCATTTTAAACCAATGACGTAGACCCCTGTTGGTCTTTCAACTAGTTCCCATACTTCAAACAAGACGTTTGAATTGGTTGAGTTCTTCCTGCATGGATTCAATCCAGTTGTCTTTTGTCATTGCATCTTTAATGTTTTTAGGCTCAGATTGGCAGAAAGTGAGTGCATAAATGCAATGTTCACCATCTGAGTGAAGACGTTGTCTCGTAACGACTGGTTGATTCGGGTTGCCAATAATGTTAGCCAGAGGATGGTCTTTAGTCCATCTATGTGTAGAGGGTTGATGTTGGTATACATTGTGCAGATTCTGATGATTCAAATGGTTTGTTGAAGATTCCGCGACATCTGGTGCAGCAGTCTCATTAGCAAACGGGTTGAAGAACGCATTTGGATCAAAATCTGCAGGTGGGGGTTCTTCATTCAGAATATCATCAGCTGGTTCATCATTGTTGGAAGCGGTGTGTTCAACTGTTGTGTTGGAGTCAACTGGTGTAGGTGCATCTTCAACAGTAGTTGTTGTAGTAGGTGTATCAGGTATATGAATATTATCAGGTTGTGCAGCGGAAACAACGGATACACCAGGAGCACGTTCATCAATATCGTCACAGAACAGAGGAGCAAATAACCTTTCCATTTGTTGACGAGTTAGCTGAGGGCTTTCTTCAGCTGATGATGGGGTTTGAGGGAAGTTTAAACGGTTGTGACCGGGTTCTAAGCTGTTATACTCAGAAGCCATTTACGTGAGTTCATCGAAATGAGCATGAATCGTTTCCATTACCTCCTTAGTTCGACGATTCCAGATTCGGAAACCTTTAGAATTGTCACAGTATCCAATAAAGACTCCAATATCAGCTTTGGCTTTGAGCTTTCCAAAATCATCACGATCATTATTTGGATAGCAAAGGGATCCAAATACATGAAAATGTTTGAGGTTCGGTTTATAGTTGTCGACAAGCTCGAAAGGTGTTTTGTTGTGGCGTTTTGTGATCATAGAACGGTTTTGAGTATAGCATGCAGTAGATACAGCTTCTGCCCATAAGTAATCTGGAAGTTTAGCATTGATTAACATTGTTCTTGTAGCTTCCACTAACGTTCGGTTTCGTCTTTCAACAACTCCGTTTTGTTCAGGTGTACGTGCAATAGATGTTTGATGCTGAATTCCCACTTTCTCATAAAATTCACGAAGGGTTTTGTTAACAAATTCAGTTCCTTTGTCTGTTCTGATTATCCTGACGGTGTTGCGGAGCTGAACCTGTATTTTTGTGAGAAAGGTGATGATCATTTGTGGTGCTTGGTCTTTGTTACGAAGGAAGTAGACCCAAGTCCATCGTGAGTAGTCATCGACAATTACTAAGATGTAGCGTTTTCCATTGATCGTTTGCACGCGCATCGGGCCACACAAATCCATGTGAAGAAGATGAAGCACATGCTGAGAGCTGTGTTCCACCTTTGAAGGAAAATGAGCACGAGTGCTTTTCCCTTGTTCACAGGCTGAGCAAAGGTGATCTTTTGAATACCGGAATCGTGGGAGTCCTTCGACGAGTTTGTGTCGAGCAAGGTTGGTGATGGTTTGAAAGTTTAGATGTGAGAGACGACGGTGCCATAGCCAGGATTTTGTAGATGTTTCCTTTGAAAGTAAGCAAATGGGAGAGGAAGCAACCATTCCTTGCATAGAGATAGTGTAGAGACTAGAATTACGCGAGCCAGACATAAGGTCGTTTCCTTGTAGATCACGAATGAAACAAGTTTTCTCCCTGAAAGCAACCTCCAAATCTCCATCACAAAATTGACCTACTGAAAACAGATTGTGACCGAGGCCTTCCACATAGTAAACCCTGCTGATTTCGATGTTCCCATTAACATAATCTCCGTAGCCCATGATAGCTACGAAGTGATCGTTCCCGAATCTGACAGTGCCAATGAACTTTGCAATAAAGTTTGATAACAGTTTAAGGTTGCCTGTCATGTGTCGGGAACATTCGTTATCAACAATCCAGAGAATGATATGTATCACCTGCATTACACACAGACGACACAGATGGAATAGAAGTAGATGTGGAACCCGAAATGTTAGAGGGTTCCGAAGCAGGTATGTTAGACATACACACATTGAGAATTTTAGGCATCCATTTAAATCCTAGTGTGTTATATATCCATTTTTGCCATCTATAACTACTCTTTGCTTTAGTCTTAGTGAAAACACTAGGTGTTACTACATTCTTAGGAGGTGAAGCGGGAGCTACTGTGATAGCAATGGTTGCCTTAGAATCTAAAGAAGGCGGTCTACCAAGCACAGACTTAGAATGATTAGTGGGCCTAGAGGTATTCCGATTCTTAGGATTTTGTAATCAAGAGATTATAGCTTTAGCAACACATTTGTCATGACAATCAGAATTCATACGCTTTCGACAAATAACACAAGGTGCATCAGACTGAATATAAAAAGTACTTAACGGTTTAGCATTCGTTACATCACTATTTGTATTACATTTGCCAGACGCAATATCTATAGTGGAAGTAACATGAGTTTTATTCAGAGTCCTAGGGTGTTCTTCTACTTTAGCATTCCTTATTGATCTTTTCTTAGGTCGCAACTTCCTATTCTTTGATTGAGTGCTCCTAGGCTGTGAAGTGCGGACGTTTGGAAAAGATGCAACTATTCCTGTTTCAGTAGAGGGAAACACATTAGCAACTTGTGATTTGGCAGTGGGGATTCTAGGTTCACGATTACTAAGTGTGACTGGTGCTAATCTCTTAATCACAGTAGGCGGAAGTTGTTCATACTTTCCTAACTTTTCCCGTAACTTAGAGATAGTGTGAATCAGATCTTGATTTTCAGAACGAATATTTCCAGCAAAATTCATGACATCTCTAGTGTGAGCAAGATAGTGATCAAGTTCGTTTGATGCTTCAAGTCGAGTCTTTTTGAGTAAATCAAATATGACACCATATTCCTGTTTAACTTTTAAAAGTTCTTGTTCATATTTTGAGATTTGACTTTTCAAAGACACGTTTTGATCATCCAGTTGCTCAATTTTAGGATCAGAAGATTTTGCACTCAACTGAGCGATTTTCTTTTGAAAACTAAGTTGATGATTGTGAATATCTTTTTCACACCAATGAAGACGACGTTTTGCATTGTAAATTTCAGTGTGTAATCGTTTATTTTCAGCTTTTAAAGACTCGATCTGAAGCACATTATCGGTGTTCTCAACAGTTACAACAGTTTCAACAATATCAACAGAGATGTAATCAGATGCAAATGGCAAAGCATAAAGTAACATAAAATTATGGATATCAGCACATATAACATCTTCCAAGAGTCGATCAACATCTTTTCTCAACAGTTTCTTTTTGCGTTTTGTGTTAGAAATAGATGTTTCTGTTTTCTCGAAAACGTTTTTCATTACCCCAAGTTCCTTATGAAAATCCTTTTCCCAGGCAATTGCACAACTTTTCAAGTTTTTAACATTAGGTAAAAGATTTTTCTGAAAAATGTCTCTTTGTTCTCGCGCCAGAGGCGATTGAAAATGTTCAACTTTGATTTTAGATCGATATTCTATCTCATGTTGTAAAATTTTGAGGTCAGCCATGAAAATGTCAAAATATCGAAGAATTTTTCGATTTTCAGGTTGTGAGTTTACTTCACTAATGGAAGGTAAAGGACCATAAGTTTGTGCAAAGTCTGTTTTTGGATTAACAATAGAAGACTCAGGTGTTTTGATGATAACCCTGGGTGTGTTTGAAGAATCCGTTGGTGTGACGAAAGTGACCGCGTTTTTATAATTAAAAGGTTTGTTGTAAACAACGGTTTTTAATTTAGATCGACTCTCGTCTTCTGCATCTAATTCCTCTTGATGATGATATTCAACAACACTCATGACAGTATTATCAATTTTGTATTCTGCACTGGAAACTTCAGGAGTTGGTTTGAATGTTTTTAGTGAAAGCTTTGGTTTGTAATCAGCTAGATTTTTTCCATATCCTTTTGGATTGGGTTTTAAGGTAAACTTTTCAATAGCTGTTACTGATTCACCATGTTTATAAACAACAGTTTTAAACTCTTTAAGTTTGTTTTGCAAGCCGATAATTTCTTCAAGAAGGTCATCTACCCGATTCGTTGAATGCTTTTTGTATGCGGAGAACTGTTTTTGACAAGTCAACAACTAAGCCTTAGCTTTTTGATTTTCCAAGGTGAGAGCATTAATTTGCTTTTTATGTTCGTGTTTCAGTTGTTCTAATTCAGACAACAAAGCATTCTTCGAGGCGGCTAGATCACGCATCTGTCTCTCTAAATATTTTTCATTTTGATGAGATTTTGCAAAAGCGGCTTCAAAACCTTTTTCACGGTTGTCTTGAGTTTTGAAAAAGTTGAGTTGCATTTGTAAACATTCAAAATCCTTGGTTAACAGTGCATTTTTACTTTTTAAGGACTGATTTAATGCAACACATTCAGCAATTTTAGATTGTTGGTCTTTAAGTAACAGAACAAGATCTGGATGGGGCAAAGGTTCATCTTGTTCAACGTGAGTCACAACATGATCATTATGTAGATCATCAAGTATAACCACGGAGTCAATTTGATTATCAAGGGAAACCATAAGGTCATCTGGATCGTCAAATGTAACTACGGGGTTTATTTGAAAATTGTCAGAATGAGATGTAGATGACTCATTTTGAACATTTTGTGCCGTGCCGGATTCAGATTTTGATGGAGATATTAGTTCAGATATGATGATGGTATGTTCGGGTACCTGAGACAAGCCATCAGTGTCATACACTAGGCCTGTTTCACTCATGTGTAACTCTTGCATATTAGCCATCAACATAACAGCTGCATTGGCCTGCAAGTCCTCCATATCATCATCCGAGTCTGCATTTGCCATAAAGCTCTGTTCTTTGTCTGTGAGAGATCCACCAGCTTCATCCTTAAAAGCCAAAAGTAAAGCCTCTTTGAAATAAGCACTGCCCCTAGTCCTTGGCTTTGGGCATGCATTAGCCAGGTGTCCCTTCTCATTGCAGTTGTAGCATCGAAGACCATTTAACCGATTCTGAGCATTTCCCTGTTCCACCACTTGAGCTCTGTTGTTATTCCGACCCACAACATTAAACCCTTGACCACCGCCCATCTGACGACCATAGTCACGAGTCTGAACTTCAACACGTCCATTGTTCACAACAGCTTGAGTCCGTGTGTTAGATGAGGAACGAATACGATTGTTAGATTTGTTGGTGTAACGGCCAAAAGCATTATCACAAATCCTTGTTGCAATGCTTGGAACGGATCTGTTTCCTCAGTCGCTTCACTTACATATGCTTGAGCATTGTTGCTGTATGGAACCAATTGATTTTGTTGAGGTTGTGGCTGTGAAGGTGTGTTTGAAGCAGTTGGTTGAGTTGCTGGTTGAGAGGGATAATTCTGTTGAGCATACAAGGCAAGTTGTTGATTATCCGGATGTGACTGTTTAGCAAGTTGAGCACGGAGAATCCTTTCTCGATAAACTTCCTTTTCATGAGGCTTCAAGTAATCGTACAACAGTCCATAAGTAGAATGATGCATATTCTTCGCTTGACGGAGAAAGATGACATACTTCTCCCATTCAGGACCAAGACTACTCAGGAACTTAGTATTCACTGCAATTCTTGGCATGATGATGTTGTGTTTATCCAAATCATTGATGATGTCTGAAAATCGATGATGATAGGACTCTAGTGTCTCTCTAGGTTCAATCATGAAGTGTTCATAAGCCAAGTAAATTTTGGATTCCAAATCCTCCTGATTGAGTACAGATCCTTCCATAAGATGACGAATATGATCCCACATTTTTTGTGCAGTCTTTTGAGCATCAACACTACGAAGAATTGGGTTTGGTAATCCTAAGAGGATGTATTCCATTGCAAGTTCATCAGCTTCATAGTGTAGAAGTTCTGTAGGATTTAAATCTGCAACAGTAGCAATGTTGGTTTGTTCATCTCTTGGTGGAACAGCAGTTGGATCTCCGGGTACAATGACAGTAGGCATCTCAAATGGACCTTCCAAGATAACCTTCTTTAAGAACGTTCCATGTGGCTTCTTCAGATCAGAAAACCTAAAGAACCTTATCACCCATTGATCGTAGTTTCCTGGAGTGAGCATTGGAGGTCTATCAAGTGATCCAACTTCATGAATTGATTGTTGGCTGCTTAAAGCTTCACACATCTTTGCAAACCAAGTGGGTTCCTTCATAGTGTTCCTTGATGGATGTTGATTGAAATCATTTGTGTAGGTTTAAACTTGAAGGCTTGGTGGTGGTTGAACCATTTTTGGTTGTGGAATTGCACCAAGTTGTGGAGTATGTTGCTGATTAAATTGTTGTTGATAAATAGCTTGTTGTTGATTCCATTGTTGATGTTGTGGAGTTAATTGTTGTTGTTGTTGATGATTATAAGTGTGAGGGAAATAGTTAGAGTATGGTGGTTGAGACATGATGATAAACTTGTGTGGTAAAAATGGATCTTTGTAGTCGAATGAACCTTTGTTGATGAAGTGTCCTTAGGCGTAGAAAAGACAAGAACCAAGTAGCACTTATGCGCAAAAACACCAAAAGTTACGCGTAACAATGAGGAGTTACGCGTAGGTTTTAGCTTACGCGTAAGTAGGAAAAACACTAAAGTTATGCGTAGACAAAAGTTAGGCGTAGAAACGTAGGCGTAGGATTACCTTATGCGTAGACCTTAGTTTACGCGTAAAGTGAATCTTATGCGTAGGATTTCTACGCGTAAGCTTATGCTTATGCGTAATTTTAGGGTTTTTGCCCAAATGATCTTTTACACTTCACAGTGCAAAAGATATCCAAAGTCGACGTATTTTCAGACTTATCCAAGTAAGAAAACACGGAATAAACCAGAAAATTGAAGATCAAACGAAGGAAAATCTTACGCGTAATTTTAGGGTTTTGATACGCGTAGGATTACTCGTAATTTTGATTTTGCCCAAAGTTGTTTCTAAACCAGTTTTTGTGTGATGAAATAGCTTCAATAACACCAAAATAACACAAAAGTGTGAAACTTGATGATCCAAAGCACTCAAAACAGTTATGCGTAGAAATACACACACGAATAGAAACTAGTTCAAAAACAATGATCCACGCATAAAGTTTGAAACTTTTTGCCAAAAACAAGTATTTTAACACCTTAAAACGTTGAAAGTACAAGAATCTTGGATTAAAAAGTGCAAAAAACAAGTTTTTAAAAGAGCTAAAGAATGCGTTAACCTTACGCGTAAGACCCAAAACCAAAAACTTCAAAAACAAATGAGTACACCCAACTATTTGGCGATTGATACCACTGTTAGGTCACTAGTTTTACAAACACAAGTTATGGAGAAAGAGATGAAGGCGATTGAACAAGATCTAACACACACACAAACAATATTATGACCGGTTATGCGTACGTGAATGTGAAAGAGAAAACTTGAACAACCAACCCTCAAATGAGGGTTTACAATAGTATTTATAGGAGAGAAGCTAGGGCAACACTCCTAGTTCCCATCCTTTCTTATGTGGGCTTGGGCCTAAGCTTATGGGCCTTCTACATAAGCATGACCTTAAACAAACATAAAGGCCATAATAAAGCTACCTATTACATATGAAATATAAATACTTGAAATACTATTTAGGAGTGATTCCAACAAAGATATATTTTTCACTGCTACAAATTGTTCTATTAATGCTTCCCAATTTCATGAACTATCTGTTGCTCTGAAAGTCTCCCATGATCGTGTCATTGAGCTTGAAAAAACTAATTTTGAACTAAATGAGAAAATTGAACTGGATGATCACGACAATTTGGTTAAACATTTTTCTAAACTAGAAGTTGAGCATTTTAATTTACAACTAAAATATCAACATCTTAAAGAAAATGTCAAAACTTCAAATATCAAGACATCCTCAGATGCTCCAGAGTTTGATGCAGTTTTTTAAATTAACAAACGTGATGAACATATTCAAGCTCATTGCAACACGATCAGAAAGTTGAAAGCCCAAATCTCTCAATTAAAGGGTCAAACGAACAATATGACAGGCTCCCAAATGCCTCCTCCTTTAGATTCTCAGAATTCTCAAACGTTTCATCTTCAAAACTTAGTAAATGCATTACAAAAGGAAAACGAAAGTTTTCTAGAAGAAAATGAAAAGGTTAAACGTCATTTCAATGAGTTATTTGAATGTATAAAGGTCACTCGTAACAAAAATAACGAAACGGTGGCCTCGTTACAAAAAGAAATTGAGAATCTAAAGAGTCAGGTAAAAGGGAAGATGCCAATGACCAATGGGGAGAATGGTGTATCAAAGGTACATGTCTGTAATAAATATGCTTTTTCTGTGAGATATGTTCCTCCTCATCTTAGGAACAACAAACTTGCTATTCAAACATATTTCTCACATCTTAAGGACAGCCTAGAAGGTCTCCGTGAGATTGTAGAAGAGGATAAGTTAGAAAAACCAGATGATAATGCAATTGGCCATGCATGCTTATATGCCAAACAATCTCAAGAACTTCTAGAATGCCTAATTACAATATGCCCTAAATCCTTAGGTGAGCAAGTCAATCCCTTGATACCGTGCACTATGCCGAGTGCCCGCATGCAAGTCATTCAATGACAAACGTTATGAAGGTGAACCCTAATGTGCCTTAAAGCAGTTCATATTCCAAATCTGTTAGTGCTAAGAATGTGAACTCGAGTGTGCCCTCTAGGTGTTCAAATCCTAGCAATTCAAGAGTTAAAAAAGTTAATCTTAGTGTGCCTACATGTAGTTCAGATCCCAGCACATCTAAACAAGTGAAGCAAATAGTAGCAAAACCAACTAATGTTCCCATTCCCTCTACAGGAGTAATCAGTGACATTAAAGCAAGCAGGTCAATGTCTCAAGACAATACAAGGAATGATAGGACCTCGCAAGCTAAGAATGTGCATTGGAAGAGAGTAGAAGACCAACCTAGGAACTTTAATTTAAGCAGAATAAAACGAATCGTGTTGATTCTAGTATTAGCCATAGGCGTACTGTAATTAATTTGAATTCTGATACTATTTGCAAACCTTGTATTGATGTCTGCTTGAATTCTGTTTCTAATCATGAATGTGGTGTTAATGTTTTGCCTAATGATGTTAATTGTCCAGTTAATATTGTTAATGCTAATTATCATGCTAAGAAGGTAAAAAGGCAAAGGAGAAAGAAAGTTAGAAAACAGTGGAAACCCACAGGAACAACATTTAGTAAGATAGGCTATCATTGGATACCTGTTGGTCATAAGACTAATCAGACACTAGTACTGCATCTATTCATAATGATTCCATTGCCTTAATTTCTGATATGAATGCTTCTATTTCTGATGTGGGTGTTCCAACCATCGTTACTAACCAAATGGAACCCATTCTTGCATGGGGATCCCAATTATCCAGTTATCCACTCTTGTCTGTGTTCAACTGCAGATCGTTCAAATCGTTCTGTGGTACCTGGACTCAGGCTATTCCAAGCATATGACTGGCGACCGGTCACGACTCATGAACTTCGTGAGTAAATTCATCGGGACAGTTAGATTCGGAAATGATCATTTCGGTGCAATTATGGGTTATGGTGATTATGTTGTTGGTGATAGTGTTATCTCTAGAGTATACTATGTGGAAGGTCTTGGTCATAATCTATTCTCTGTTGGTCAATTCTGTGATTCTGATCTAGAAGTAGTGTTATAAACTCTCAGACCTTGACAGATCTTTAGCACTCGTGGATCGTTAGTGTTGCCTATGTAATCATAAGCAAACTAATAGACAGTCTCTAACACTCGTATTCTATAGCGGAAAGTAAATACAAGTTGTTATAACTAAGAACACTTAGATCCTCTATGGATCTTTTTATTCACTGAAACTCTATGTTTCAGATCTGTTATCTATTACATACTAGGAGGTTCCTTTTATAAACAAGGAACCCTAATCTATTACTACCCAATCGACTAAGCATGCAAGCATGCATTTAATGACTAATACACTAAACTATATTGAGCAGTACAATTAAAAACCCATGCTAACCTCGGGTCGTTCAAAGATAATAATGAGTTAGCATTTAATTCATTAGGCGCATGCTGATCCTAGTCAACTTTCACCCTTCAGCAGAAACACGGCAACGCTTGTACTCTTCAGTAGAATCACTTCTTCAGCAGATTCTGCTTCTACTTCAGCAGAAACCTTCGGCAGTAATGACAGCAGAATCCCTACTTCACATAATTCCCAACAATCCTCCCCTAAACTGGAATTTGACTTGGTTAAGTTCCAGTTTCCTGACCTTGAAAGATCTTTTGATACTTCAGTACTAGAGGATTGTTTTCACACATCAGTAGCAAAGAACCACTAATTAACTCATCTCTATGATGAATAAACTTATTATAGCGAAAAGTAAATACAATTTGTTATAACTAAGAACACTTAGATCCTCTATGGATCTTTTTATTCACCGAAACTCTATGTTTCAGATCTATTCACTATTACATACTATGAGGTTCCTTTTATAAACAAGGAACCCTAATCTATTACTACCCAATCGACTAAGCATGCAAGCATGCATTTAATGACTAATACACTAAACTATATTGAGCAGTACAATTAAAAACCCATGCTAACCTCGGGCCGTTCAAAGATAATAATGAGTTAGCATTTAATTCATTAGGCGCATGCTGATCCTAGTCAGCTTTCACCCTTCAGCAGAAACACGGCAACGCTTGTACTCTTCAGTAGAATCACTTCTTCAGCAGATTCTGCTTCTACTTCAGCAGAAACCTTCGGCAGTAATGACAGCAGAATCCCTACTTCACATAATTCCCAACAATCCTCCCCTAAACTGGAATTTGACTTGGTTAAGTTCCAGTTTCCTGACCTTGAAAGATCTTTTGATACTTCAGTACTAGAGGATTGTTTTCACACATCAGTAGCAAAGAACCACTAATTAACTCATCTCTATGATGAGTAAACTTTGAAGCGCCATGTCTTTGCAGCAACACATGACATATTGTACATCAAAACCTATTAGTTGCATACTATTCTCATCACTTCCAGGTGTGTGAACTCCTGAGAGAGGTGAATCATTGAAAATAATGGATTTGATGTCTCTTTACCAATAGCCATTACTACTCGAGTAGCCAAATGTTTAAGTCCGAAAACTATGGTACATTGATAACCATCTGATTTAGTAGCAAATCAGCAACTATATAAACGGATTTGATGTGTCTTTACCTGTAGCCGTTTGCTCAGGACTAGTCAATTCTTAGTATTGGTGAATTGATAACCAAAAATGGGGATAGTTGCCTTTACCACAATCCATATACTTGTGGGCTAGCCAATTCTTGGATTCCAACAAGGAATAGACCATGGTGAATTGATGACCATATAACACTCAGCAATTAAGCATGGGTGGTTGCAGACCCTATGATTTTGAGCAAATCATTACAGCTATCAACAAATTTGATGTGTCTTTCCCAAAGCTGTACCCTTTGGACTAGCTAACTCTTTGATACGCACAAGGTATATCTGGTGAGTTAAAAACCATCAAAAGTGCAACAAACCAGCAAAAGAAAGTTAGTTTTTTTTTTTTTTTTTTTTTTTTTTTTTTTTTTTTTTTTTTTTTTTTAATTTAGAAACTGACAAATAAACAAAACAACATGTCAAAACAAAATACAGTACAAATTTCAAAAGACAATGTAGATTACCGCATTCATGAAGAAGATGCAGCTTGAGCTTGCAGAAGTTGAGTTTTGATCAATCCAACCAGTCGTTCAGCATCTGGTCTTTCATTTCCCACTGGATCTGGAGGAATTTCCAACTTCTGACACAACATCCTTTCCATAAGTCTCTTGGGCAGTGGATACTTTCTTTCAGCAATCATGCAGACTGTGATTCCACCCTTAGTCTCAAGCACATGCACACGAGGGAGAGGATAGAGTCTCTAGGACACAACTCGCCATAAATGTGAGTTCTCCCAAATGGAATGTCCTCTACTATTGGGAGAATGAGAGTTAAACAGGACTTGAAGATCTCCTAGTAAGAACATCCCAGAACCTTGTGGTGCAATGTTGCAGTAATGTTTGGTAACGAGAGTGTACAGAGTAAGCAAATCTGCCCTGTCAACCAAATGGAGTATTTCCTTCAAAAAGGTGAATTCCATTGAAGTTTTATCCTTTCGATAAATGACATTCATCTCATCATGCTTCAGAGTCCAATTGACCAGCACATTTTGATCTGCCTCAGGAAAATCAGAAGAAGACCCTTCTTTAATAAAGGTTGACTCATCAGCCGCAAGATCCAGGGTAGTGATTTTGGCCATCCTCTTCTTCCTTCTTCCAGGCTTATAGATTCCTAAAGATGGTGCATCGTCACGAATGACATTCATCCTTACTAGCAAGTTTCTAGCCTTCCTCGTTTTTATACTTGTTATATCAGCTTCTGAGCAAACAGATGCCACAGATGGAGTGGGAGCTGGTACATTAGGTACTTCAGAAGAAATGGCAACTGGTTCAGCAGATGAAGTTTTGTCAGGTGAGCCAGCAATCTCTGTAGGAGTGTCAGCAGAAACCTTAGATGGTTCAGCAGAAAGAACCTTGTTATCTTTCCTATCCAAAATATCTTCTTCTGCCTCAGCAGATGCTATAGTTGGGGTGGAAGAGGACATGACTTTTGCTTCAGTGGAAACACCATGAGGTTCAGCAGATTGATCTGCTTCAGATGAGTGTGTAGTCTCTATGGTAGCTTCAGTAGAGACTTTGGAGGAACATGACATATCATCAAAATTTTCCACAATCTCAGCTGTCTTTGTCCTCTTAGACTTAGGAGCACCTGAAATACCAGCAATCCTTTTTAAGCTTGAAGTGTGCGAAGAAGAATACTTCATGATTTGATTATATTTGCGAATCAAAATATGATCTGGGAATGCCTTGACTTGCTTCATTGACAACCCAGAGTTATACAGAGATGAGCTATGGTTTTTCACCACTAGCCTCATTTCAGCTTTAGTAGGAGGTTTATCTTTATTCCTTTGAGCTGTGATGGCTCTCCTCTTTTCAGCTGCTTCTTGCTTCATTTTTCTTCCACGAGCCATCATCAAATCCACAAAACTTCCACTGTTGAAGTCTGCACCTAAGATACTCTGAGCCAGTGAAGGGTTTGATATGACTTGCTGAGCATAGGCATCCCAATGAGAGTCAGGTAGCTTAGTACACATTTCATCGATTTACCTTTGTCTTTCAGGAGGTAACTCAGACGTAGGTAGAGCTGCAAGCTGTTTAGCCATTTCTCCATCTTTCTTTCTCTCATTACACTCAGCAAGTATTCTGTCTTGTTCTCGCCTTTCCTCTTCACTTACCAAGTCTGGACCAAGCACATCTTCTACCAGTAAACCTTTTCCTTTATTAGCAGTCTCCTTATGTAAGCTCCCGGAAAATTTCAATGTACTTAACGTTTTAATCAGGAATTAAACACGATCTATTTCGTCATGAAATTTTCTTAACATCACTTTTGCATATCATTTGGCATATGCATGATCAACGCAGCTTGAGCGTTCATAAATATACCGTTGTGATCTAAATAAATTTCCCCACTATCCTGATAATCCTAAAATACGTAATGAATACGTAAAAATTTGTAAAAATTACGAATTTAATTATAATAAAAATATATAAAATTCGTATTGGGCCTCGGAACTCATTGGACTTTATTCCGCCTCGTGACCCAACCCAACATATCATTGGGCCTCATATCCGAACCAAGCCCAATAGTTTGGGAAGTGACCGAGTCTCATAGAATCCACGTCTGAAGTTGTCACCTTCAAAACACCTAAACTACTACCGAGCACCTTCTTTTTACTTCGTTCTTCGTCGACTTTTCTCCTCTCGGTAGTGTCGAGTTTCCTTATTTCTATTTGGAGGATGATTTCGACTTTACTCCGATCACCACTTTTTGGTATCGAGTAGAGACATATTGAGACCCAACAGTT